>CM076578.1:467131262-467246836 GCA_034641835.2 Pinus albicaulis
CGATGATTAAATTTTTATCATTTCTCCATATCTCATAATTGAGATTCTATGAAGATATTCCTTTAGTTTTATGTAGATCAGGTCTAAGTGATATAACCTTTACTACATCTTCAGAGATTAGCTCTTCCAGCTCATATATCTCTTTGATGTCTCCAATCCTATTACATAGGGATGAGGGGACCTTTGACAAGTTTCTTAAGAATCCTTTGAGCCTTTTGATCCCTTTACATGTATTCAGATATTGCTTGACCTTCAAATACTTTTGCATAGATATGATCAATGACTTCACTTTCTTTGAGGATTATGTCTATCCTCCTTTTTACATGCAAGATACTTCGATGACCCAACCAACTTAGAGATCTCCTTGCAAATACGAAGTCATTTTGCCGAATTTGATTGTAGAATAAAGGATACTTTCTTGAAGATGAAATCTTCTGCTTGATCATTTTAATGGTTGATGAGGAAGATGTTCTTTTCCCAGGATAAGGAGAGGATCCTTGATTTAATGAGAGGTAATCTTGCCTTTTGATGGCAATACCTTTTAGCCTTCTATCCTTATAACTTGAGATCACGTCAAGATCAATGGTTAGACCTCCTTACTATTATATCGTTGAGATTACTTTCTTACTTCTGTCTTGATACCGAGGTCTTATTATGGCACTGAAATTGCTTCTTTAAGATACTACTGAAACTTTATTACTGTGATTTCACTGAGAGTATGTCGAGATTGTGAAAATTCTACTGCAGTGTATTGGTTTATTTCCTCCTACTTGATTTAATTTATACAAGTTATTTCCATAAATTAGATTCAGAAAATATCGAAAATAAACAGAACTACAACCTACACATGCAGGTCATTTACTGAATAATTCACTCATGCAATAAAGTGACACATGGATTTTTGGACATAAATCTCTCGGAAAAACCCAAAACGGGAAAACCAGTTTAGCAGATATGAGGGTTTTATTATTAAGTAGTTCTGTGTACGACAAATCTGTGTTCCAACCTTGGAAAACGCAACAGAGCATAAAAGATATCAAATTTGCAGCTAACCTGAAGATCTAGTGCCAAATATCTGACTGATCCACACCCTCAAACGGGATTTACAGGACTCAGCCCGGATCTGACCCTAGAAACCCTCAGCGCTTCTTTCGAAGCCCCACTGTTGCCTTGGAGGGACTGCGTCAGCCTCTGCGTGGCTCTAGGAGGGCCTGCGTCACCCTAGGAGGGTCTATGCTGCCCCTGCGCTGCCTCTGCTTGGCCAGCGTCAGCCCAACGTGACCCTAGCTACCTCCGCGCTGCCCCTGCTACTCTGCGTGGGTATGAAGCCTCTCTGCGCTGTCCTTGAGCTACTCCTCTTGCCTCTTGCTGTTCCTTGGCCCTGGAATCAGAACATTCCCTTGGCCAATACTACCCCTCACTACAGGAAATTCCACAGGAAATTCTTAGCAAACTCGTCCTAGAATTCCAGATTTATTCCCCAGTTCTACCAAAAATGTGTGTCTTCAATTGACCCTCAAGCCTTTCTCCTATACTTTTTTGTTGAACCCTTCAACGGCCGAGATTAAATCATCCATCAACGGCTGAGATTAAAAGAATGTTTGATCCATGTGACTTGAGACAATTTCAACACGTGTTAATTAATTCACTTTAATTATTTTATTTTCCTAAGTTAGACTTAGGAAATCCATTAAAAATAATTAATTATTTGAATAACTTGAACACAACTTGAAATTTCTCAAATCCATTTCTAGGTCTTGTAGATCAAGTGTACTCTAGTCCCTCCACAAAATTTGGGAGCTAGAGCACAACTGATGCTACCCCAAATACAAAAAATCTCAACACTCCTTCTTAGCATCAGGAGTGTGCTCTAGCAATACATCACACCATGCATTAGAAGATCTTGAGTACTGGATCTGTGTTGTTGATGCTTGGCCTGCTGCCTTCCATCTACTGCACTCCTGCTCTCTGTACTGTTGCCCATGCCATTGCCACTAACACTGCCACATTTGTACTGTAGTTCCCTCTCAAACTGTTGCATCATGCTGCCCATAGCACTGCCACTGCTAACTGCTGCACTACAACTCAGTTGCTGAGAAGTAAGCAACTGAAAGCCTCTGCCCAAATGTTTGACAGACAAGTCAAGTTGCCCTCCACCACTGAAGCCTCTTGGATGCTAAATCATGCTGTCCTTCTGGAGACACTGTCATGCTGCAACACTGAACTACGTGAGCCCAGCTTCTCTGCGCTGCTGAAGTCCCATCAACCTCTCTGCGTTGCTGCCTCCACACTGCTGTTGCCTCTGCATCACACTGCTCACTCTTTAGCTCTTCGACTCCCTCTTGCTCTTCAATGTGGTCATTTGCAACCATCTCCCGACTCATCCTGCTACTGTCTTAAGGCTCCCGTAGCTCGTATGTGATCCAAGAGTAGGGCTGACTCAAGGATCCCGCCAATCAAACTGATACTCTATATATCCATGTCACCCCACCTCTTCTCTCGAGGTGCATGAGCACTCATGGCTGCATCATCATCAGAGCCATCGTCATTTGCTGCTGCAGCCTTGGAATCAGAAGCTCCTTTGTCCTTCTTCTTAGGACCACTGCTGGCAAAATGACCAAGATCACCACAGTTAAAGCACCGTACCTTGGAGATGTCCTTCTTCTTCTTCCCTTGCTTCTTTTCCCTTGATGCAAGGACTACATCCTCCTCATCTTCTTTCTTCAATCTGGCTGATCCGCTTCCTCCACTGTTATACTGCTTCTTGGTGATCCTCCTAATCTCCTCTTGGCGGAGAATAGCCCATGTATCTGCTCATGATGGTAACGCTGCCCTTCTTAGAATGCTCTAGACAAACGTTTCCCATTCTTCAGAGACAGCATTCAAGGCTGTCCTCACTAGGAGCCCTTCATTCGGATTAGCACCCATGCCAATCAACTGGTCACGGATAGCTTGAAATCTGAAGAGGAATGGATCTATCTCTTCACCCTTCATCATTTGGAACATCCGCTTCTGATTCTCAAGAAGCATTCTTCTTTGCACAGAGCCTCCTTGGTACATCACTTCCAAAGCTGACCACATGTCATGTGCTGTATTCTTACCAGTAACATGAGGAATCACGTGGTCCTTGACTTCGTCTATGATCAACCACTTCATCCGCGCTTGATTTTCTTCATACTTCTTGAGTGGATTTGCATTGGTTAGTACATCAAGTGTCTTCTCTGCACGATCTTTGAGACCATACTCGTCCAGAACTGAGAAGATTCTGGTCTTCCAGATAACATAGTTGGACATGCCATCCAATCTATCTTGATCCCTCAGTCCATATCGAGCCATCTTTGCTCAGATCTGAAGAAAACAATACTTCTCCCTTGTTGAGATTTTGTGTATTTGGGGTAGCATTAGTTGTGCTCTTGGTCCCAAATTTTGAGGAAGGACTAGAGTGCACTTGATCTACAAGACCCAGAAATTGATTTGGGAAATTTCATCTGGTTTAGGAGATATTAAATTAATTAATTATTTTAATGTATTTCCTAAGTTAAAACTTAGGGAAGTTAAATAATTAAAGTGAATTTAATTAAACATGTGATGAAATTGTCTTAAGTCACACAGATCAAGCTTTCTTTTAATCTTAGCCATTGATTAAAGATTTAATCTTGGCCGTTGGTGTCCCAACGAGAAAAGTATAAAGGAAAGGCTTGGGGTCATTTGTAAAGACACACAGAGGTAGAGCACTAAAGCTAAGCTGAGATTCTAGGGTAGGGTTTGCTAAGAATACTCGGAAGTGTTTCAGCTGCAGAGAGGGGAATTTAGGCCAAGGGGATGATCTAATCCCGGGGTCTAGAATACACAAGAGGTAGAGATCAGCTCAAGGACAGTGCAGAAGAGGAGAGTAGCAGCAGCAGTAAGAACAACGCAGTCCCTCCAAGGACAACGTGATTTTCAGCAGGAAACCCTTAGAGGGTTATGCAGAGACCCTAAAGGGCAGCGTAGTGACTGCGTCACCCAGTCTGGGGTAACACAGTCTCTTCCAGAGCAGCGCTGAGGGTTTGAGGGGCTTCAGAGTCTGACGCAGAGGCTTTCAGGGGCAGCGCTGGGGTTTCTAGGCCCTAATCTTCGCTGAGTTCTGTAAATCCCATTTGAGGGTGTGGATCAGTCATTATTTTGGCCCTAGATCAGTCAGTGAGTTGTAGATCTAGTATATTCTCTGTCGGGTTTTCCAGATCTGGAACCCATATTTGTGTATTCAGAAAAATTCTTAATAATAAAACCCTCCAGCAGCCAGAGACCGGTTTTCCCGCATTGGGTTTTTCTGGGGACTATTTGTCCATAAATAACTGTGTCACTTTGTCTATGTGTGCGTGAACTTTTTCGAGATCCAGATTGGTAGAGATCTATTATTTGTTTTGCTTCGATTTTAACTTGAATTTATTCAGTTAATAACTTGTCTAAGTAGGAGGAGCATAACCAGATTAACAGTAATAATTTCTGCATAAAGTGTAAAGATTTAGAAATTTCTACATGGTATCAGAGCAATTGCAGATCTAGGAGGGTCGCCAGTAGAAGAGACTGAAGGTTCTAGCTGCAGGAAGCAGCCGGAAAAGCAGCAGAAACGCAGATCTGAAGGGACAACGCAGTTTTCAGAGGTAGATTCACGCAGAGGGTAGGGTGATGCTGATTAACGCTGTCTCCTAGCAAGCCCACACAATTACCGCGTAGAGGTAGCTCAGAAACAACGCTGGTTTGGTCTGAAGCTGACCAGTGTGATTCAGATCTGAATTTGTCAGATCTAGAAAAGACTACAGAAAAGTTGCAGAAATTCAGAAGGTGTTGGTGGGGTTAAATTTCTGAAGTTTTTAGATTTTTAGCCTTAGCACAAGTGACAAAGAGCGGGAGGAGATCAGCTTCTCAGAGAGTTTCTAGCCAAAGGAAACTTGCAGTTTGATCAGAGGATCAAAGAAGAGCTGAATCATAGTTGATTTGGTAGATTTCCAAGGAGGCAAATCAATTGTCAGAGGGAGTAGAAGGTGCCTGTTTCACCAAGGGCCTTAGATCCATTTCTCTAGCAAAGAGAAGAGGAAGTTCTGACACATTCTGAGCAAATGGCTCCTCATGGACTGCGTGATTAGGATAGGCTAGATGGCCTCTCAAACTTTTCGGTCTAGAAGGTAAGGATCTTGATACTCCTTGAGGCATACAATCTTAGAGACCATGCACAACAAACTCTAGCCACACCGACAGATCCGGATCTCCTTCGGAAACATAAGGAGGTTGCTGGGCATGCCAGGCGGCTGATTATGGATGGAATCAAGGACCATATTGTACCACACGTAGCTGAGAAGAAGACATCTAACGAGATGTGGAAGACCTTGAATTCCCTGTATGAGGGAAAGTCTGTCCAAAGAAAAATGCTGTTGGAGACTCAGATGAGGTCATTCATGCTGACCAAGGGAGAAGACATGGAGAATTTTCTCTTCAGATTGCAGTCAATAAGAGATCAGCTGACTGCAACAGGTGCAACGGTGGATGATGATGTGATAGTCAAGACTGCCCTCAATGCAGTCACATATGAGTGGGAAACCTTTGTCCAAAGTATCTTGGGCAGAGCAGACCTCCCAGATTGGGACATCTTGTGGTCAATTCTGCGTCAAGAAGAACTCCACAGATTCACTAAGAGGTAGCATAGCCCTGCATTGAGCAAAGTCAAGAAGGAAGATGAGGAAGATGCAGCCTTGGCATCAAAGAAGCAGCCAAAGAAGAAGAAGGATCTTTCAAAGATTAAGTGCTTCCAGTGTGGTGAAATCAGACATTTTGCTAGCAATTGTCCTGAGAAGAAAAGGGACAAGGAAGCATCTTCTTCCAAAACAGCTGTGGCAGATGATGGGTCAGGAGATGATGCAGCCATGAGTGCTCATGAACCACGGAGGTGGGGTGACATGGATATGTAGAGGAGCTCCATAGAACAAGGCGGGATCCTTGAGCAACTCATCTCTTGGATCACATGCGAGCTACGATAGCCTTAAGACAGTAGCGGGACAAGTGGAGCGGTGGGTGCATAGATCACAGAGCAAAGGCAAAGGCAGATCTGAAGACTGGAAGAAGCAGCGCAGAGCAAGGCAACAAGAGCGTAGAAGCAATAGCCGCGTAGAGGCTGATGTGACTTAAGCAGCGCAGAGCAGAGCTGCTTACGCAGTGCAGAGCTGCAACAACGCAGAAGGCTTCAGAGGGACAGCGCAGTGCAGTAGTAGCGTGATAGATTTCAGCACAAGGGGCTAATGTGACTTCAGTAGTGCAGAGGGAGTTTGATTACGCAAACAGAGCTTTAGCTGTAGCTCAAGGACAATGCAGAAGAGGAGAGCAGCAGCAAGGATAACGTGATTTTTAGCAAGAAATCCTCAGAGGGTTATGTAGAGACCCTAAAGGGTAGCGTAGTGACTGTGTCACCCAGTCTGGGGTAACGCAGTGTCTTTCGAAGCAGCGCTGAGGGTTTGAGGGGCTTCAGAGGCAGACGCAGAGGCTTTCAGGGGCAGCGCTGGGATTTCCAGGCCCTAATCTTGGCCGAGTTTTGTAAATCCCGTTTGAGGGTGTGGATCAGTCATTATTTTGGCCCTAGATCAGTCAGTGAGCTGTAGATCTAATATATTCTTTGTCGAGTTTTCCAGATCTGGAACCCAGATTTGTGTATTCAGAAAAATTCTTAATAATAAAACCCTCCAATAGCCAGAGACCGGTTTTCCCGCATTGGGTTTTTTCGGGGACTATTTGTCCAGAATAACTGTGTCACTTTGTCTATGTGTGCATGAACTTGTTCTAGATATGGATTGGTAGAGATCTGTTATGTGTTTTGATTCGATTTTAACTTGAATTTATTCAGTTAATAACTTGTCTAAGTAGGAGGAGCATAACCAGATTAATAGTAATAATTTCTGCATAAAGTGTAAAGATTCAAAAATTTATACATCCCTCTGGATCTGGGTTTCTTGGTGACTAGAAACCCTCTAGTAACTACTTCTTGCTCAAAATTGACCTCCCTCTTGGAAATCTTCCACAAAACTCAAACGGACAGTAATCTTCGATCCTCCTGATCGAATCTCAGATCTGTTTGGCTTAGATCTGTTGAATGAATGTCTTCCTCCCGCCTTTGTTGCCTTAGTTATGCACAATTCTGCACCTACAGAATCTTTACCCCACCAACACTATTGAAGATCTGAAGCACTTCTTCCGGATCTTGGCAAAATTCTTCTTAAACAAGAGAAGTGACTGGACAACGTCCTCTTGGCTGGCCCAACGCAGTCCCAGCGCTGCTCAGAAGTGGACTGCATAACCCCAGACTGGGTGACACAGACCTTACACTGCCCTGGGAAGGGTCTGCATAAGCCTAGAGGCCTTCTGCAGCTTCAGCGCTGTCTCTTGGATCTATGCTTTCCCTTGCTGTCAAGATGCCCTTTCTGGATTTGCTGCTTCTTCTGCCACCCTGCAGAAAAAATATATCTTTAGCCAATTTTCTGGAGATTCGGCGTGATCTGCTATCACTCTGATACTGTGTGAAAATTCTATTGCAGTGTATTGGTTTATTTCCTCCTACTTGATTTAATTTATACAAGTTATTTCCAGAAATTAGATTCAGAAAATACCGAAAATAAACACAACTACAACCTACACATGCAGTTCATTTACTGAATAATTCACTCATGCAACAAAGTGGCACATGGATTTTTGGACATAAGTCCCCGGAAAAACCCAAAGCGGGAAAACCGGTTTAGCTTATATGAGGGTTTTATTATTAAGTAGTTCTAAGTACAACAAATCTAGGTTCCAACCTTGGAAAACCCGGTAGAGAATAAAAGATATCAAATCTGCAGCTAACTTGAAATTCTAGTGCCAAATATCTGACTGATCCACACCCTCAAACGGGATTTACAGGCCTTGGCCCGGATTTGACCCTAGAAACCCTCAGTGCTACTTCTGAAGCCCCAGTGTTGCCCTGGAGGGACTGCGTCAGCCTTTGCGTGGCTCTAGGAGGGCCTGCGTCACCCTAGGAGGGTCTACGTTGCCCCTGCGCTACCTCTGCTTGGCCAGCGTCAGCCCAACGTGGCCCTAGCTGCCTTTGCGCTGTCTCTGCACTGCCCCTGCTTCTTTGCGTGGCTCTGAAGCTTCTCTGCGTTATCCTTGAGCTGCTCCTCTTGCCTCTTCTGTCTCTTGGCCCTGTAATTAGAACATTCCTTTGGCTAATACTACCCCTCATTGCAGGAAATTCCATCGGAAATTCTTAGCAAACCCGCCGTAGAATTTCAGATCTATTCCCCAGTTCTACCAAAAATGTGTGTCTTCAACTGACCCTCAAGCCTTTCTCTTATACTTTTTCGTTGAACCCTTCAACGGCCGAGATTAAATCATCCATCAACGGCTGAAATTAAAAGACTGCTTGATCCATGTGACTTAAGACAATTTCAGCACATGTGTTAATTAATTCACTTTAATTATTTTATTTTCCTAAATTAGACTTAGGAAATTCATTAAAAATAATTAATTATTTGAATAACTTGAACACAACTTAAAATTTCTCAAATCCATTTTTGGGTCTTGTAGATCAAGTGTACTCTAGTCCCTCCACAAAATTTGGGAGTTAGAGCACAACTGATGCTACCCCAAATACACCAAATCTCAACAGAGATCATATCATTGTGAGTTCCCCGAGATTTCATTGTTTGCACAGGAAACATCCTAACTAAATCATGATAGCATCAAAGTTTTTGTGACTGTAGCAATGTTATTACTTGAAGTAGCACTGAGATATATTGTTGAGACAGTGAGGAGATGTCACTGTGGTGCCATCGAACCTATGCCCAAGATCTGTGCTCTAAATTGCATTGAGATTCCACCGAGATTGTATCTTGACTGAGCTCCTTCTTGAGTTGACATCCGAACGGATGACTTTGATATTCAGATTGTGATTGCCTCTCGAAATTTTAGAGAATCCTTCTTTGACTTGCTTAGATTCTTTTCTTGAAATCTGATCCTTGAGTTGTCTCTTAGATGCCCTTCCTTAACTGTCACCTTAGCTCTGATACCATGTTGAGAAACTAGGGCATTTATTAAAATTTCTCTTTTATGATAATTACTTGTGATTTCGTTATGCTTCTTTCACTTAGATCTTATCATCGTTAGATTAATACATTCTTCATCAAGTCAATTATCAAATGCACAAGAGACAAATATTTAGACTTTCAAGCTAGGGCCAAAACCTCTCCCTTTTGGAGAGGAAAACCCGAAAGTAATTCTTCTTATAGATCTTCAATTGACGAGTACCAAGACTATGACCCTTAACCTATTTAGCCCCTCCAAGACCAAGACACTGGTTCACTTGACTGTCTTCTTTTCTTTTCTATCTTCTTCTTTCACATGGGAAGCGTAATGTATATCTTCATTGCTATCATCACTGTCACTATTATCCTTGTTACCAAGAGTGTAACGTTGTTCTTAGATTGTAGTACCATAACAACATGACATAAATAGCATCGGAGTCTAACATTGTAGTATCACATCACTGTATCAGATCACCGAGTCACATCACTGTATCACATCACTGAGTCACATCACTGCATCACCGAGCCACATTACTACTTCATTGTGAAGTCATCGAGCCAAAGGCACTGTGCTGAGATCACTGTCCCAATATAACATTACTGTGAGAGGTCCGAGAACTATTCCGGATTTCCTTCATGTACCCAACCGAGCCTGGCATCCATCCAAATCTGTCTTCTATAGTGTAGACCGAAATTTGCGCCTTCGTCCGAACTTGCCTTCTACAATCCAGCCCGAGAATCTTAGAGATATGAAAGTCTATATTTTGCTATAATGCGAGGTGCCTAGATACCTATTTATAGTGGTTTGACCCTGTTATTAACTCGACCTTTGAAAGTGAATAGATATGTCTAATTTCTGTGAGCCGACATGAATATATAGTGCATTTTGAGGCCAACATCAAAGGAGGAGAACTGTGCTTGTCATGGAGGACTTTCTAGACATTTTTTAAGTGTAACATCACTTCATTTACATGACTCTAATTATCTTGACGAGATGAAAAATACCTTAAGACATCAAGAAGAAGTCTTTGACCTATAATAAAATTTCCTTTCCCATGAAACCCATGAGGCAAGGATTACAAAATACATTTTATTATCTTTGTCTCTTCATTACATAAATTAATAATTACATTTCATTATGAAGACCGGACCTAGTTCCACTTTTTCAACAAGATCGAAGCTATGATGATTGATGCTATGTGATTCATTTCACTAGTTTCAATCGCACTTCTTCACGCCTGTGAGCATCACCCGATGCAATGAGTGCTAAGTGGACTATTCAAAAATCATGAGAAATTCATCAGTTACGACTACTTCTCATGGAAATGGTCATAGATGAATGACTTACTTAACGCAGTTGAATCCCAAAAATGATATCTAATATAATGCACTGCGGAAACCCCTCATACTTAAGATCGAAGTTATTACTGGAAGGTTATCATCTGCAAAAGAAGGAAGGGTTGACTTGGTGATTGGAGGAGGTCTGTGTCTAGGTCAATTGTCTTGGATTATCTCGTGAAACTATTGAAGGAAGAGTTGTTGACTGGGTTTTCCTCTAGATTGGGGCTTTTCCCAGGCTGTCTACCTACTTCTGGTGTCCTTGATCTTCATGCTATTGTTTTGGTAATTGCTTGATGAACTAAGATAAAAGAAGAATGCAAGAAATTTAATAAGAGCACAAGAATCTCACAAGTAATTATCAACATAAGAAACTCTTTCTGCCTTTCTGATTTTCTAACATGGTATCAGAGCTGAGGTGAAGAAGGAAGAAAAAGGTACTTTGAGGATTTATTGAAAGGAGTCTAAGGAATCTCTAGAAGTTGAACAAGGGATCATATAAGGAGACCTTGTAAGGAAAGAAACTTACTACCTTCAAGGACATTGTCTAATACAATAAAGGGAGAGAACAAATTAGAAGGAGCATCAAATTACAAGTCATGGAAGAAAAGAATTGATCTCATTCTTGAAAAGAACAAAGTCCCAGATTTAGTTAGAGGAAAAGTGAAGAAACGTACTGAAGTATCTAGTGATGTAGATATAGTAAAGTTTAGAGGAAAAGTGAAGGAACGTACTGAAGTATCTAGTGATGTAGATATAGTAAAGTTTAGAGAGTCATAAATATTTGCTATGACACTAATGGTAGAAGGTATAAAGGATAATCTTGTCCCATACATTTCCAACATAGACTCTGCTCAAGAAATATATGAAGCCTTATCGAAATTGTTCACTAACAAGGACACTGTGGCTTCCTTCTTTGTAAGGATAACTAGAATTAGAGATGACCTTCAAGCCATAGATGAGATTGTACCGGAAAAAGAGCTAGTGGTTGCTGCATTATTGGGATTTCCACCCATTCAGAGTGATTTTGCTTAATGAATCAACAACTGGAGAGAAACTCCTTCATTCGAGGAATTATGGAATGCTTGCAGCCAAGAAGAAATGATAATTTCACTAGTAACCAACAATGAAGAAGAGAAAGTTTCAAATGCCTACTCCGCTCGTCACAAGAAAGGAAACTTCAAGAAATCTAAAGGGCCAAGAAGGAAGGCAGACATGTCCAAAATAGAATGCTACTTGTTGACCACTGGAGTGGCACCTGATGATTATGTGAAGACTCCATGCCCAAGGATAAACTAGAAGACACTTGTACCATGAGATATCACCAGATATCATCAATTCAACAGAGTGTTTAAGCTCTACTTCTACTTCTGATCATCTTTCTCTTGTACCCAGATTCCACGCCCTATGGGGAATTGTAATAAGTGATGCTAGTAACGATGAGTTTTGAGTCAGTATTGAGTCTATAACAGGCCTAGGTAGCCTGGGACCTTGCCAACAGTATTACTCTGGGAGGTTTTTTTTCACTTGGTTAATTATCATCTCCCTACCAGGAGTTAATAATTAATTGAGTTTTTTCCTCCAATTTTACCCCAAAGCCGGAGTACGGCTTGATGGTGAGGCCTTGGGCGAGTCTTAGTGTCTAAAGTCAATGTATATTACCATACTAGATCACACAAAAAATTTCGTGGAATTTGGTTAGGTCTAGGTAGTGATTTTTTAATTTTTTAGATTTCTCGCAAGTTGAAAATTGCAATAAAAAATGTAATTGAATTGTAATAAGTGTTGCCTAGAGAAGTTGTATGGGGTATGAGTAATCAAATTTACTCCTCACCCTCAACTTTCTACTATGATACACTTTGAGGGGTTAAAAATGTGTTTTGAACTCTCAAAACCCATTTTTCCTAAGTTTAGTGGGAAATCTGGCAATTAATTAAGTTAGAAATTAAATAAATGGAGAAAAATAAATATCCATGCATGCTAAATGAGGTGGAAATGAGGTGGAAAATTATGGAGTTGTTAAAATGAAGTCCTAAGGTGATGTGGACTCTTAAAATCAAGGAAAGGACACGTGCTCAAATAAAATTGAATTTTTGGCATTAAATGAGAATTGGTTACTTGAAAATTCGAATTTGTGAAGTTAGTGCATATTTGGGAGGATTTGGGAGAATATTTGGTGGAGATTTTTGTGGGAAATTGTCCCCACATGTGTTACCACCCATATACACTTGTCATTTCATTATAAAATTCGAGTTTGGCACCTAAGGGAAGAAGAAAATGATGTCCACTTGCCAGAATCCGATTTTTACACTTGGCAATGGAGCTCCACATATCAAATTCGAATTTGCCTTATGATCTCCTCATTCTCGCCACTTGGCATTTTGTTTTTTATTGGGATATACTCCCAACTTTCTAGATAATGGAGCCATGGGCTCTCATATCATATATTGGATACGAGCTATTGTGCTTGCGGAAACGCTGCTACTTTGTACACTTTTCAAAAATATCAATAAAAAGACTTTGGGGGTCCATTCATGGGTGTTCTTCCTTTGGAGCATGGTGCGTTGGGAGCTATTGGTATAATCTTTTCTATGCTTTGAGTTATTTCATTTTCCATGTATTCTTCTAAATTTGCTATTGCACAACTATCTTGTATTATCATTTGATTTGAAAGTAGGCTCTAGAGGTTGAAAGTTCTAGTTTATTTTCAAATAAATTTCTAGAAGTTTCAATTCATTGTTTGCTTATCTAAATTTACATGGATTAATGCGTGACTTGAGTATTGTAGAAGAATTCTTTTTGGATCAAGCGTGAGGGGAAGTCTTTGGGAGACCAACCCACTCTTGAAGCACCTTCAAAGGAACTCTCATTTGTTATTTGGATTTTCATAGTTTATCTTACGAAAAAGTGTCTTGCAGGAATTCGTTTGGACATAGTTTGTATGCTTGCAATCATCTAAAAATATTTTAGTTTTCATTGTTTAGTTTGTATGCATGCAATCATTTAAAAATATTTTACTTTTCATTGTTGTTTATTGGATCATATTTTGCTATTTAAAGAGCTTAAGCATGGCTAGACAAAGAGGAGAGTTTACTCATCCTCTTTGGCTTAACTCTTTGTAGATTATTGTGCAATATTTTTTGATTTTCTTTGTCTAACATTTGGGTGGTTTTTTGTAGCCTTCTTTTTCTAACTTGTTTTGTTGTAGCAACTTGTGGGATTCACCTTCAAGAAGCTACTAACAAATTGTTGCAAGACCTTTGAGCTCTAATGTCAAACGAGGAGGACTCTCTTTTTCCTTTGGTCGTGGTCAGTTAAGGAGCTTGTTTGAGGAAGACTGAGTTTCTTTTGTGGCTTCTTCTTTCTCTCTTGGCCGTGAGCATTGAGGAGGCTTAGCCTCTCTTTTTCACTTGTAAAAATCTGATTTCTATTGAGTTTTTATATTGCAGAGATTTTTCATCAAGGATAAGTCTAAGACCTCAAGTTTCATTTGTAAAGGTTTTCCTTGAGCTTGTAGGAGGCTTCATAGTCTCTTACCTCTAACAACCAATAAAATTTCTGATTTTGGGAGCGTGGATTTTACCCATTGGCATCCCAATCTCTCCATTTTTGGAGAGGACTTGTGGCATGATTTGTTGATCTCTTTAGATTGAGTGCATCTCATTTAATTGGTCAATTAACACAACCATGCATTTCATTCATTTCACTAATTATTCACTTTGATTTGCTAAAAGTTTTAAGAGCATTTACTTTCATAGCAAATTCATATTTTTTTATATGCAAGCATCTTTACTTGAGTTTATTTAGCTTGAAATCATACTTCAAATATGCTTATGCTTCACCATTGAGCACACTCTACAATCTTAAGTTTGATGCATCAAGTAAAACTACATTTTATTTGATGATAAACAAATATATTTGAAGTTGAAGTTGAATTTTCATTTTCATGTTAATTTACTTTTAGATCTTACATGCCCCAAGCATCACTAAAATTTTACCTCCAACATAAGTTGGTTGAATAGACATTTTTTGAAAAATCCTAACTCTGGATTCCTACTGCAACAAATTTGAATTACTTCTCCTATTATGTTTCATAATTATTTCATTACAGTGAAATATTGAAGTAATTTTTGAAGCAGTCTACACAAATAATGCTGCGGAATAAATCTAAGTGCTGAAACAATTTGAACAAAATATAATGAAAAACATCCACATTTGACACAGTGATTTTTGGACTAGGTCCCCAGAAAAACCCAACTCAAGAAAAACCGGTGCAACAGATCTGAGAGTTTTATATTATTAAGCAGCAGAATCTTGAGTACAACTAGGGTGCCAATATCCGGCTCACCCTTCAGAGAAATCTAGACAACAAATGTAATTGTGAGATATACCTCACTCTGCAAGTCTCCAGCTGATCTAAATAGTGTTGGTGAAGACCGTCTCTGCCTCTGCGTGAGTGCCTACGCTGGAACTACATAAGCTTGCGTGGGCAAGCCTGAGAAACTGCGTCACCTCTCTCTGCCTCTGCATGAGTGCCTACGCTGGAACTACGTAAGCCTGTGTGGGCAAGCCTGTGTGGGCAAGCCTGAGAAACTGCGTCACCTCTCTCTGCAACTGATCAAGCTGATCTGAGACTGGATTTTGGCCCTCTTGGCTCAGAAACCCCAGCCTCTAGCTATCTTCGGACCGACTTTGGAAGACACTGTGCTGTTTCTGCGTGATTCCCTTTAGGGACTGCGTCACCCCTTCATAAAATTGTGCTGTCTCTCTCTGCGTAAATGCTGCCTCTCTCTGTAATGTACTCCTGGTCCTCCTAACCAGTTACTGCTTCTGCCCCTCTCTGAATCTGATCACTAAATCAACATCACTTAGCAAACCCTGCCCTAGTGATTCGATTCTGACCAAAAGCTATCTCCTCACACAAACTCGAAAATGCCAAATGCTCAATGTGCTCAAATGTGTTTTCCATAGACCCCTCACCCTCCTTATATTTTTCTGTTGACCCTTCAACGACCAAGATTAAAACATAATCAAGGGCTAAGATTAACATGGAGGTGATCCATGACTTTTTCTAGAAGATTCACACTTAGTTTAATTAATACCCTTTAATTAATCAGTAGACTTAGGAAAACATTAAAAAACGATTAATTATTTAATTAGACCATCTCTAAGTGGAATTTTCCAAAACTATTTTTGGGTTTTATGGAATACATGTGTCCTAGCCTATATACAAAGTTACAAGGCTAGAGCACATTTGATGCTACCATAAATCAACACTCCCTCTTAGCGAGAAAAGTGCTCTAGCAAAACAACTCAATGTGCTGCTCTGACTTCTGGAACATCTGCTGCTGTGTTGTTGATGCTGCTCACCAACACTACACAAGAAAATGCTACATCTGTACTTCTACTGACTCTGCATACTACTGCCAACTGCCACTGTACTGCAACTCCCTCTGAATTCTGCAACCATGCTGCTGCACTAGGTGAGCATTGCTCTGCACTGCGTGAGCACTACTATGCACTGTGTTGCACCACTTGTGCACTGAGCTGTTGCTGCTCATCTGCTGCTGCTACTCAACTGCTGCTGCTGCTGCACTGCTGCTCTTTGCAACAGAAAAACATCCAAAATTGGACAAGAAAATCTGCAACTGGAAAATAAGACTGACTGCTGCTAGTTTCTGCACTAGCTCTCTGAAAAATACTGCGCTACTGCTGCTCAATTGCTGATGCTGCTGCTCCCTCTCTGCGCTGATCAGGCTCTAGTACTGCTAGTCAATGCACTGTCTTCTCATCTTCTGCTGCAACTGTCTTTAGGCTACCATAGCTCACATGTGATCCAAGAGTCCGAAAATACTCTAGGATCCTGCCACTTGTAGATTCTGGATCTACAACTCCAAGTCAACCCATTTCTCTCCTTTCAGAATATGAGCTAACATAGCACAATCTCTTTCTGCCTCAATCTTGGCAGCTCCTGCTTGAGGATCTTCCTTCTCCTCTTTATCATTTTTCTTAAGAGGACACTGTGTGGCATAATGTCCCATTTCCCCACACCGGAAGCACTTGATCTTAGACAGATCTTTCTTCTTCTGCTTCTGTTGCCCCTTTGATGCAAGGGCAGTGTTATCTTCTTCCTCCTTCTTAACCTTCGACCCACTGCTGCCATCTTCCAAATGGATCTTGAGGAGGTCTCTCCTTAACTCTTCTTGCTGTAAGGTTGCCCACATTGCTTCCCATCCTGGAAGCCTTTCTGAAGCGAAGTTCAGAGTGAGCCTTACCAGCTTCGAGTCTCTAGGAGCAGCCCCCACCATTGACAGCTGGTCTTGGGTATCGCGAATACGGGACAGGAAGGAGTCAAAACGTTCTCCTTTCTTCATCCTGGTATTACGCATCTTCTCCTCCAAATACATCTTCCGCTGCTCAAAAGATCCTTGATATAGCGTTTCTAGCTCTACCCACATCTCTCTAGCAGTGTTCTTAGCTGCTATGTGAGGTACGATATGATCCTTCACACCATCTAGGATCAATCGCTTGGCTCTTGCCATATTCTTCTTGAATTGTCTCAGGTGTGCTGCATCAAGAGGTTCTGCAACTGCGCTGTTTATGAGGGCTTTCAGATCATGCTCATCAAGGAGAAACTCAATCTTTGATTTCCAAATAACATAGCTGGAGGCACCCTCCAATCTATCTTGGTCACGCAGTCCGTTGCTGGCCATCTCCTCAACTGTCGATTTCTTTCTCTAACCCTCTTCTCAGCTAGACTTACGCACTCCTTGTGGAGTAAGTCACTACTTTTGCTGCTGCACGAGAGAAACTGAGTTTCTTTGAGTAAGAAACTCTCTGAGCTCAAGAAATCCCCAATCTGTGTTTTCAGAAATTTCTGACGCTTTATGTACCGACTCTTTACTGCTGTGTAGTAACTGCGTCCTTCAGCTACGTTGGTCTGTTACGCTGCCTCTTCTGCAACTGAAAAAGTGCTTACCCCTCTGTCAACTCTTTCAGAGAGAGCCTTTTTTTGCGCTGGATTGCCCTCCTGGCCTGGACAACGTAATCTTTGGGAGGGTCTGTTGCTGCTTATGCAGATCCCAGTCTCTCCTGCGCTGATCTGCTGGTTCACTCTTCTTAATTTGGACAACTAAGTCCAAACTCCATGTTGTGATGCTTAGATGAAGATACCAATATTTTTATTGGGTTCCTCTTTCAGAGAGGTGCAAGATCGATCTAAAGATCATCGTGATCCGATGAGCACAACATTTATTTTGAATTTATTTTCTAATATATTCAAATATGTGCAGGTCGGCTTTAAGGTTTTGTACCCCAGCGAATGTGTCACACACCCTCAGTGATGGATATAAATTAAGTCAACGTTGGAGGACATTTCACTCATCTCCTCATCACACATATTTCACTCTCCACTTCTGATTGGTTCGAGCTGCTTGGAGGCAAATCTGCGGTTCACACGTGGGAGAATGACGAAGACATTTTCTGTTGCAGCTAGGGTTTCCACCGCAGGTTTGACCAGCGTTGACTTTTGGCATAGACTTCGATTTCTGCAGTCCATACATTTTGGCACAAGAACCGAGGTCAAAAGTTGACCGTAGACTGTGCTGCGTTGACTTTTACTTGCTGTTGTTCTGCTTTGACTTTTTTGAGCAGTGTTGACTTTTTTGGGTTGACTTTTGAGTTGACTGTTTGGCTGATCTGAGGGTTGTGTGACATTGCTGGTTAGCTGACCAATTGAGACTTTGTTGGTTGAAGCATCCTGTTGACCTCCGTAACGCACCAACACACTTATTTGTTTCTGGCTTGTCTTCTGTTGATCTACTGGTATGTTCTATCAACATTTTACTTTATGGTTTATGTGATTGCTGTCTAAAATTGAAGAGAAAGTAAAGTTGGATCAAGCATAGAACATCTACATAAATTTACATGGTATCAAAGCTGAGGTGAAGACAAAGCCCTAATTTGTAGCAATCATCGAAGAAGAGGATGGGTTCCTCAAACTAAAATGGCTTCAAGGCTGATGACAAATTCACTGGGAAGGATGACTTCCATGCTTGGAAGATGACATTGGATCTTATGTTGGAAGACCAAGTTGTCATGGACTATGTGCAGGGTAAAATCCAAGAGCCTCCATCCACTGCAACGGCTGCCGCCAAGACAGTATAAGAAGGGGGAGATCAAAGCAAAGCTGATGATCAGGGACCCAATTCACAAGAGTCTGGTTGCCTACATCTCTGAGTTGGGCACATCAAAAGAGATGTATGATAAGTTGGTCAACATGTTCAAGGCCAACAATGCAAATCAAGTCTTATTCTTCAAGAATCAATTGAAGAATCTGAAGAAAGGCAGGGATGAGTCTATTCAATCATACGTTCTGAAGCTGACCGAGATCAGGGACAATTTGCTGGTTATTGGGGAGACAATAGCTGATCAAGAGATGGTACTCACCGCACTTGGAGGGATCCCATCCGAATGGCATGTGTTCAACACTACCATTCTAAATATAATGTGATACCTGACTTTGACGAAGTACTATCGAGATGCGTTCAAGAAGAGAAAAGAATGAAGGAGTATGAAAATGAAGGAAACGCTGCCTACATTGCTCATTCTAGAAAGAAGAACTTTGGTGGTCCAAAGAACAAAGGAAGAGCAGGGGCCCAAGGAAAGAAGGGCAAGTGTTACACTTGTCATAGGCCAGGTCACTATGCTAGAGAATGTCCTTTCAAGGAGGATTCTCCCGATGGCGATGACAACAACAACAACTGGAGGAGTGGAAATCAAAGGAACAACAGGTCCAAGGGAAAAGGAAGGCTCCCTTAGGCGGAAATGGTCAACCTTTCAAAAGGTTGAGAAATTCCAGGTATGAGGAATCAAATGTTGTTGATAAAAGAAATGAATTCATTATTGTATCTGCCCTCTCTGCTGCATCTCCACCCGACACTATGGATGTCTGGTTGATAGATAGTGGTGCCTCAAGGCACATCACTGGGTTCAAGGAAGCACTCTCGGATATGGTCGAGAAAGATACTATTTTGCAAATTATCCTTGGAGATATTGCTACATATCCCGTGAAAGGGACAGGGACTGTGACCCTCCACTTGTCTCAAGGTCAAGTCCTCCGCTTGCAGGATGTACTCTATGTACCTGATTTGAAGAAAAACCTTGTGTCTATATCGACCATGGGAGACAAAGGTTTCAAAGTGGCATTCATTGATGGAAAGGTGCGCATCTGGAAGAAGAGATTCAAGGAAGCTATCACGATTGGGTCTAGAGTTGATACACTCTACCAGGTTGGAGGAAGTCCACTGGGAGCAATGACATGTGATGCTATCCGATAGACCGATAATGGCACTAAATATGAGACGAACGAGTTCAAGAACTTTTGCAAAGAAGTTGGCATTCAAGAGGGAGACCACAACTGTCTATACTCCTGAGAAGAATGGCGTTGCTGAATGAAAGAACAGGACCATTGCGGACGCTGCCCGTGCCATGCTATGTGACTAGGGTCTATCGAAGTTTCTATGGGGAGAAGTTGCAAACACTGCTATGTACATACAAAACCGATGCCCGTATTCCGCAACTGCTATGTACATACAAAACCGATGCCCGCATTCCGCACTGGACTCCAAAACTACCGAAGAGGTTTTCTCTGGTAAGAAACCTGACGTCTCACATTTTAGAGTTTTTGGATGTCTTGTTTATTTTCATGTGCCGAAAGAGAAGAGGAGCAAGCTGGATGCTTCTGGGAAGAAGGGAATGTTTGTGGGCTACAACGAAACTTCGAAGGCCTATAGAGTCTATGTGCCTGGTCACAGGGAAGTGGAGATATGCCACGATGTCACTTTTGATGAAGATGCTTCCCTGAGGAAAGTAGTCAATCTTCCGAGATCTGAGGAAGATCATGAAGCAAGGCCTGGAAATCAAGAAGAACCGAAGGATGAGACGATGCCCGATGCTGAAGGACCGATGGACCCGATTGATCCACCTCCTTCACTGGGGAAGAGACCATCATTGCTCAGGGACACTCTCGAGGATGTTGAGGGACATATGGCCCCAAGGGGGACATTCCTTGAAAGCAAGAAGCCGAGTAGATACCAAGGGTATCTAGCAGCCATGAGTACTATTGTACAATATGAGCCTGGATCTTTTGAGGAAGCCATAAAGCATCAAGTCTGGAAGGATGCTATGCACGAAGAGTATGAGTCCATAATGAAGAATGATGTCTGGGATGTGGTTCCAAGACCGGAGGACAAAGTAGTTGTCACCTCGAAATGGCTCTACAAGATCAAGCATGGATCTGATGGAAGCGCTGAAAAATTCAAGGCAAGATTCGTTGCCCGTGGCTTCTCTCAAAAGGAAGGCATAGACTATGATGACATATTTGCACCTGTGGCCCGATATACCACCATTTGATCTATCATAGCCCTTGCTTCTACACAAGGATGGAGTCTTCATCAGATGGATGTGAAAACCACATTTCTGCATGGTGCCATAAAGGAAGAGGTGTATGTAGAGCAACCTCTGGGGTTCGAAGTCCAGGATCGGGACACCCATGTCTGCAGATTGAAGAAAGCCCTCTATGGGCTGAAGCAAGCACCCAGAGCTTGGTATGAGGATAGATAGCTACCTGATGAAGCTGGGCTTCACTCGTAGTAATGCTGATCCGAACCTTTACTTCAAGGTTGATAGAAAGAAGCCTCTCATTCTAGTGTTGTATGTGGATGACCTCTTCCTGACAGGTGCTGACCCTCTCATTCATCAGTGCAAGAGGGAGCTCGCTGCTGAGTTCGAGATGAACGACCTAGGATTGATGCATTACTTCCTAGGCCTGGAGGTCTGGCAGAGACCTGGCGAGATTTTCCTTTCTCAAGGAAAACACATTGTGAAGCTTCTGGAAAGATTTGGTATGGTGGACTGTAAGTCCGTGTCGACATCGATGGAGCTCAACTTTAAGAAGTCAAGTGCAGCGCTGCTGGGCCTGTGTTAGCAAATCCTACAGTGTATCGTCAACTCGTAGGGGCCCTGATGTTCTTAGTGAACACTCTTCCGGACGTATGTTGTGCAGTGAACACTTTGAGTCAACACATGGTTGATCATAACATTCACTGGGTTGGTGCTAAGGAACTCTTGAGATATCTCTGTGGCACGATAGACCATGGGTTGAGATACATTGCCGGGAGCATGACACTCCTTGATATACTGATGCCAATTGGGCTGGTAGTGTGGTGGATCGCAAGAGCACATCTGGATGCTGCTTCACTCGTAGATCTGCTTCGAGCAGGAAACGGAAGTTGGTAGCCTTGAGCACCGTTGAGGCCGAATACATTTCAGCATGTATGGCCTATTGTGAAGTCACTTGGTTGCGAAAGCTCTTCAGTGAGCTGTTCGAGCATGTGCTAGATGGCACCGTTATCCTTTGTGATAACCTGAGGGGGATTCGTTTGTCATAGAATCCTGTGTTCCACGAACGATCCAAGCATGTTGATGGTTGGTACCACTTTATCCGGGATACGGTACAACTAGGCGCCGCAAGGCTCGATCATATAGGAACCGATGAGCAGGTCGCAGATATTCTCACAATGCCCTTGGGGAAGGTCATGCTCCTAACCTTCCGTGAGAATCTTGGAATCATGGAACGACCTTATTTTGAGGGTCCTGTTGGACGATGAGCTCTTGGAGCTCTGGGGGGCTCTGGGGATAGCTTCTTGGAGCTATAAGCACACACGGGGCTAGGCTTGCCGAACCTTCTGGTGCTTTTGCCCCACCGTTATGATGATTGAGCTGGTTCGCCTCTCATGATCTGTGCCCCGTATGCTCCTACCCATTGGGTTCCGGACTCATGGGAAGTACCTCTCATTTGGCCAATGAGGTGGGAAAAGCTAGAGACTAGTAGCAAAGACTGATGGATGCATCAGAGATTGTCGTACTCTCTATCTAGGATGACACGTGTCCAACCACTTGATCTGGGATCAAGTCTAGTGAGGTTTCAGACCTCCTACTGACTTCGGGTCAGATAAACCAACTTCGGGTTGGTATGTGACTCTTTGAGTCCATGTGAGGTTTCAGACCTCCAACTGACTTCGGGTCAGTGAAACTAACTTCGGGTCAGTGAAACTAACTTCGAGTTAGTATATATGACTCTCTTGAGTCCAAGTGAGGTTTCGGACCTCCAACTGACTTTGGGTCAGGTAAACCAACTTCGGGTTGGTATGAGACTCTTTGTGAGTCCTGTAGATGTTTCGAACCTCTGGGCTGAATCTGTTAGCCGGGAATGATGTCTTTGTGACTGACCCACTTCTGTTCTGAAATAAAGAAGCCAACAAAGCAAGTTACGGCGGGATGACGCACGATGTTGAGTTGCACATGTGGATGGAGTTCTCTCTAGTTGAGAGGGAGTGCTAATTTGGACAACTAGGTCCAAACTCCATGTTGTGATGCTTAGATGAAGATACCAATATTTTTATTGGGTTCCTCTTTCGGAGAGGTGCAAGATCAATCTAAAGATCATCTTGATCCGATGAGAAGAACATTTATTTTGAATTTATTTTATAATATATTCAAATATGTGCAGGTTGGCTTTAAGGTTTTGTACCCTAGCAAATGTGTCACACACCCTTAGTGATGGATATAAATAAAGTGAACATTGGATGACATTTCACTCATCTCCTCATCACACATATTTCTCTCTCCACTTCTGATTGGTTCGAGCTACTTGGAGGCAAATCTGCGGTTCACACGTGGGAGAAGGATGAAGATATTTTCTGCTGCAGCTAGGGTTTCCATCGCAGGTTTGACCAGTGTTGACTTTGGTCAACGCATGGTCAAAAGGAGCTGAATTTTGGCATAGTCTTCGATTTCTGCAGTTCGTACATTTTGGCACAAGAACCGAGGTCAAAGTTTGACCGTAGACTGTGCTGCATTGACTTTTACTTGATGTTGTTTTGCGTTTACTTTTCTGGGCAGCGTTGACTTTTCTGGGTTTACTTTTGTGTTGGCTGTTTGGCTGATCTGAGGGTTGTGTGACATTGCTGGTTAGCTGACCAATTGAGACTTTGCTGGTTGAAGCATCCTGTTGACCTCCGTAATGCACCAACACACTTATTTGTTTCTGGCTTGTCTTCTGTCGATCTACTGGTATGTTCTATCAGCATTTTACTTTATGGTTTTTGTGATTGCTGTTTGAAATTGAAGAGAAAGTAAAGTTGCATCAAGCATAGAACATCTACATAAATTTACAACTCTTGTTTCTCCTACACTTCATCTTGAATAAGCTCTGATACCATGTGAAAAACCCTAAATCTGGAATCCTACTGCAACAAATCTGAATTACTTCTCCTATTATGTTTCATAATTATTTCATTACAGTGAAATATTGAAGTAATTTCTGAAACACTCTACACAAATAATGCTGCGGAATAAATCTAAGTGCTGAAACAATCTGAACAAAATATAATGAAAAACATCCACATTTGACAGTTTATTTTGGACTAAGTCCCCGAAAAAACCCAACTTAGGAAAAACCAGTGCAACAGATTTGAGAGTTTTATATTATTAAGCGGCATAATTTTGAGTACAACTAGGGTGCCAATATCCGGCTCACCCTTTAGAGAAATCTAGACAGCGAATGTAATTGTGAGATATACCTCACTTTGCAAGTCTCCGACTGATCTAAACAACGTTGGTGAAGCCCGTCTCTGCCTCTGCGTGAGTCCCTACGCTGGAACTGCGTAAGCTTGCGTGGGAAAGCATGAGAAACTGCGTCACCTCTCTCTGCCACTGATCAAGCTGATATGAGATTGGATTTTGGCCCTCCTAGCTTAGAAACCCTAGCCTCTAGCTATCTCCGGACTGACTCTAGAAGACACTGCTCTGTTTCTGCGTGATTCCCCTCAGGGACTGTGTTTCCCCTTCAGAAAACTGCGTTGTCTCTCTCTGTGTAAACGCTGCCTCTCTCTGTAATGTACTTCTGGTCCTCCTGACCAGTTACTGCTTCTGCCTCTCTCTAAATCGGATCACTGAATCAACATCACTTAGCAAACCTTGCCCTAGTGATTTGATTCTGACGAAAAGCTGTGTCTCCTCACACAAACTCGAAAATGCCAAATGCTCAATGTGCTCAAATGTGTTTTCCATAAACCCCTCACCCTCCTTCTTATATTCTTCCATTGACCCTTCAACGGCCAAGATTAATACATAATCAAGGGCTAAGATTAACTTGGAGGTGATCCATGACTTTTTCTAGAAGATTCACACTTAGTTTAATTAATACCCTTTAATTAATCAGTTTCCCTAAGTTTAGACTTAGGAAAACATTAAAAAATGATTAATTATTTAATTAAACCATCTCTGAGTGGAATTTTCCAAAACCATTTATGGGTTTTATGGAATACATGTGTCCTAGCCTATATACAAAGTTACAAGGCTAGAGCACATCCGATGCTACCATAAATCAACACATTTTAGGGACCCTCTACTCCTCTATTGACTCCTCACTGTGAGATCCATATCTTTGGGCAAGGGTGAGGTTTGAGGATTGAAGAGTTGAATTGTAATCTTGCTTTAGAACTAATTAATAAAATAAACCAAGAGCATTTTTCATCACATTTACCTTACTCGCAAGTTCTAAATTTTTGCTTTCTTGATGGTTTAGAGTCTCACATGCAACATCATTTCTTATTTTCAAGAAGCATTCCCTTTCATGTAAGTATTTTAATGTCTTTTGCAACAAGTTTAGTTTAATTTTCTTGTATTTGGAACATTGTCTTCTTTAGCAAACTCCCTTTCATGTTTAATGATCATCATGTTCATGAATGGTTAATGAGTCTCATTTTCTTTTCAAGTACTCTTATTTCATGTTGCAAGACTAATTGCATGTTGTTATCTTGGTCTAACATTTGAGTTTTTCTATCATTTCATTTACTTTCTTCAAAATAGATTACTAATTGTTTGTATTTTGGCAAGATATCTTCACATGTTTTGATTCACCAATTTATATATCTTAAAAGCATTCTTGTATCTTGCATTTATAATATTTTGTGTGAACAGTTACTTGTTTCACTTTTCAGGATTAATTTTGCTTTCCATTTAAAAACACTTCACTTCATTTAAGCAAATACAATTTCATTTTAAGAGCAATACTCTGAAGGCACCAGTTTCTCATATGTTCCATGCTTATCTTATGTATTGATGGTTATTGCTCATATCACGTTTTTGCTTATAAATTTCAAGAAGTAATCTATTTAACTCTAACAACTCTCCTAGAAAACTCACATCTTTAACTTAGTTTTTCTTTAGGGACCAACCCCCATAGCTAACCTAGGAGATAGCTTAAATAGAGAGAGTTGGGATTAGTGTGACAACCCCTTCTCTGAGTTCCTTTCCACCAACCACACCTTATGGGATTAAAGGCTTTTCTCATTAACTTGTAGGTAGGTGTAGGTGGCAAGCGATAACACTACTAATGTCATAAAATGGGTCACTATAAAAGTGATTGTCTTGACAATCTGAAGAATAAGAAGAGGAACATAGATCAAGCTAATATTGCCGAAGAAGGATCTCCAAAGAAGAATAAAACCGAAGAATCATAAAGAAGGGACTTACACTACTAAGTCCTTTTCTCTAAAGCTTTAGTTGATTTTCTTTTGCAATTTGGATTTTTAGTATATGTAGGTTTAACATGTTTTGGAAAAATATTTTGAATTGTTTTTAAAAGTTATAGGTATCCCTCGAGATTGGATTAGGAGGGATCCCTCACCAATTCCCAAAGTTAAGTATCTTATTCCTTGTATTACCATTTCATTTTTGGCTTTCCTTATTATCTATGTTATGTTTGTACTAGATGCTAATTACATTTCTTTTATATTTTTCTTTGTTTAGTTCTTCAAAGATCACTTGGAATCCAAGTTTCTACAAGAATTTTGGGGTTTAGGGATCTCCATTCTAAGATATACATACCCTAAAATCAAACCTTAAAACTCTTCCTAATTCCTTCCTTGAGAGCCTTCAACCTTGCCTTCCAAGGCAAGAAAACCATATATTTGAGCCTCTCTTGTGAATGGGCTTTCGGGGTCACCCCTCATCTTATCATTGATCCATTCATTTCGTGATCCTCATCATAACGGGTCTCCTCCCATCGGTGAAAGTCCGTAAAGAGCAGGGAGCCTTAGCCGAGGTGACAATGGGCTATTGCTCCATTGTTTCCCCTGACCTAGTAGTAACCCTCCAAGGATTCCATTTTAGGACCCTTGCTAGTTTGAGTGGTAACATTTTGGTGCCATTGTCAGGGAGTAAGATGGTCTACCTCCCTAGTGAATCATTGAGGAATTGATTCATTGACGGCATCTTGTAATATTCCTCTGGCGACTCCACAACATCCTTCTTAGAATGGAAGACCCCAAAACCATAACCATCGTCATAGAAAGGATGAAGGACCCCACATTCCATTCTTTGATAAAAGATTAACAGTTTGAAACAAAAACACAAGTTTTTCATTCCTCCCAACCTTTCAAATATGATTGGGGCCCTATTTAGTTATTTTCCTGAAGATCCTGATAGGCCCAAGTTCACCAGAGAGGAAGATCCCCAAGAGCATCTTTTAAAGTTCGAGTACCAAACATGTGATGCATCTTACATCTAATTTAGGCGTATGATTGCTTTTTCCACAACCCTAATAGGAAAAGCCCTAGTGTGGTATCCATCCCTTCCCCCGTCCTCCATCTCTTTATGATTTGTTGAAACATTCGAAAAGGGGTGGTACCATAAAAAAGATGTAGTTCAACTATACAAGGGTCTCCTATCCACTGAGAAGGGAAATGATGAATCTTTTGCTGAATTCAACCACATGTTTAACATGATTATTCTTTCTATTCCCAAGAATTAGCTCCTCCAAAAGAGGTGGCCTTAGCTGCTTACTTCAATACTTTCACGGGGAAATTGGCCTTCGATGCTAGGAACAAGAGACCCATTAGTCTTCTCCAAGCTCAAAATATTGTGTTTGATCTAGATCAAGCCATGAGGCAAACTTCCATTAACATGTTACGAGTTGAAGAAGACAACTCTTCCCATGACGAAGATTTTTGCCCTTGCAAAGATGACACGCTACCCAAGAATGAAGGAAGAACAAAGAAGGGAAGGAGCCCCTTGATCTTGCCATAAGAATCCCTTTAAGGTTAGCTTTGAATATGAGTGACCCCTTTTACATTACTTTTGGAATAAATGACCATAGCTTGAGAAATTGTATTCTAAATTCGGGTAGCCCAATTCACATCATGTCCTCAAGCATTATGAGGAAGATTGGACTCAAGCTCTCAAAGGAATGTCCTAGTAAGATGATCCTAAATTGTGATGAGCTTAAGGTGTGTGGAATAGTGGAAGGAGTAAGGGCATTCTTTCATACATATTCGGAAAAAGAATTCTCCATCAACATAGTCATAGTCGAAATGAGCTGTGCATGGGGCGTGATGGTGTCTAGGCAAATGGTTGAATATCTAAACTTATCCATTAACGAAGATAGCTCCACTATATATCTCCCTTGGAAGGAGAACTCCTATGTATCTATTCCTAGACATGAATTTTCTGCCCCCATGATTGCATCCTCCCAAGATATTGACAATGATTTAGAGGAAGAAAGTGATGAGATTGGGGAATGGAGGATTTTCAAGAATGAACATATTAACACTCTGCCTCCTCACGAATTGTGGGTAATGTATTTTTATGGAGTGCACTCTAAATCTAGGGCAGGGCAGGCATTGTAATCATCTCCCCATCCGAAGAGTATTTACTATTTGCCATAAGACTCCAATTTTCTTGCACCAATAATATTGTCGAATATGAAGCCCTATTATTGGGAGTTGAAGCAGCCAAGGTAAGAAAAATTCAACAATTACTCATAATAGGAAATTTTGACCTAGTTATCTCACAAAGAAGGGGTACCTTTGATACAAAAGATGAGAAGTTGAAGCCTTATAGAGAAAGAATCATTCACATAATCAAGGGTTTTAAAGAACTATCTTTCGGAGCCCTAGATCGATGCCTAAATGACATGGCCAATGACTTAGCTATAGCTGCATATACTTCCTCAATCACTCGTAGTGATGTTTCAAGAAGAGGAAAATGTATAATTGACACATTCCATAGACCCTCTGTGCCTGATTATGAGGACCACTGGCCTATTTTTGAAGACGACCAAGACATAAACAATTTCCTTCAAGACCATGAAAACCGTCTTAGGTGAGATAAGGATATAATCAATGAACAACATTTTGATAGGAATGATATCAACATTACCAAGCATGATAACCAGGAATCACCTGATACATTAGACCTCAACCTAGGATCTGAAACTTCTCCCCAAATCATCAAAATTGGAAGAAATCTATTGAAAAAAGAAAGAAATGAACTCGATAAACTGTTGAGAGAATTCAAAGATGTTTTTGCTTGGTCTTATGATAATTTAAAGGCCTATAGCCACGAAATCATTCAACACTCCATTCCTCTCAAAGAAGGGGCGAAATCTGTCAAGCAAAAGTTGAGGCGAATAAATCCCAAACTTGCTCCCCTGGTCAAAGAGGAACTCCAAAAAATGGTTTACGCAGGAATGATTGCCCCATACGACACTCATCTTGGATTTCCAATCCTGTGATCACTCGTAAGAACACTGGTAACATTAGGATGTGTATTGACTTTAGGGATCTAAATCACGTTTCCTTGAAGGATATTTACCCTTTGCCCCAACATGGAGAACCTCTTGCAAAGAATAACTGAGTCTCAAATGATGTCATTCTTGGATGGTTTCTCTAGGTCCAATCAAGTCATTGTGAAAGAAGTAGATCGCCTGAAAACTGCCTTCACCACACCATGGGGAACATACTTGTACCTTATAATGCCTTTTGGTCTCCTCATGCAGGGTCTACCTTTCAAAGGGCTATGGATTTCGCTTTCAGGGACCTCATTGGAAAAATGAGGCAATTTTCAGCCCTGTAGTAGCCCTTTGAAGCTTCTTTCAAATGCCACAGGTCTGATCTGATTTGGATTCTTCAAGACAAAGTTATGTCCAATCTCCGACAATGACCCAATTTTGGACTGGTTCAGTAGAGCGAACTTGTACGACTTGCCACGTGTCACTGTTTCCTCCTTTGGCTCTGAAATTGATAGACCGAAAACTACAGTTCGTGTACTTGGGGCCACTTTTTACAGCATTCCAATCCGATGCTCAAAGAGAGAGCTATGAAGATTTTCCCATGATCACCTCTTTGAGATGAAATTCAGAAGCCTAAAAAAAACCTAACTTCCACAGATCATATCTCCGAAAATATTGCGAACCAATATCTGAAATTTTGCGACGATGTTCCTCAGGATTTCAGCTTCGCACTCTAAAAATTTCAGCTTCTGAACCTTTGTAGAAAAAAAGTTATTACGAAAATACCGCAATGCCCTGTTTAGTTTAAATTCAGGAGCCTCCAAAATGACCTAACTTGCACAGATCATATCTTCGAAAATATTGCGTACCAAGGTCTGAAATTTTGCGACGATGTTCCTCAGGCTTTTGGCTTCGCACTCTAAAAATTTCAGATTCTAAACCTTCGTAGAAAAAAGTTATAGCGAAAATGTCACGCTGACCTGTTTGGAGCAGCGAAACCCTAGAATCTCAAAGCTCTGATACCAAATGTTGTGAAACCAGCTCCAAAAATAGAAGAAAAGAGATATCAATGCCTTAGAAATAAGCCATTTCGAGGGGGCAACCTCCAATACATTACATTAATGAACAATTCTTGTATGATACAAGTTACAAAACCTCCTTTCTATATATAGGAGTCCATGGGGCCACATTGTAATCCTAGTGGGGCCACAATGTAATCCTAGCCGACCTAACAATAATAATTTAAGGGCACAATAATAACAATATGGGGGTTACAGGGGTACAATAATAACAATAAGGGGGTTTTACTAACAACAATAAGAGACTATACTAGTAATATAGGGACCTAACATAAAACTTAGGGAATTTAACTAATTAAAGTGAATTAATTTAAACATGTGGGTGAGAAGCTTCTAAGTGACGAGGATCAAGTCTAATTTAATCTTAGCCATTGATTAAGGATCAGATTACGATTGTTGATTTCTCAACAGGAAGAGTATAAAGGAAGGCTTGAGGGTCAGTTGGAGAACACACACACAATGAATCTAGAGATCGAATTCTTCTGACGGAGCAGTGCTTGGACGAAGATAGGATCTAAGTGATTCAGTTGCAGCGAGGGGCAAAAGCAGTTGTTGGTCGGAGGACCAAGAGTACATAGCAGAGCAAGGGCAGCAGAGACAAAAGAGGAAGCAACGCAGCCACCAGGAGAGGTGACGCAATCCTCAGCGAGGGTGACGCAGGCCCACACAGGGGTAGTGCAGAGCATCCGGGAGACATTCCAGATTTAGCTGAAGATCAAGGTTTCTGAGCCGGGAGGGCTAAAACTCAATTTTCCGAGAGGCAGATCAGCGCAGAGAAGGGGTGACGCAGTCCTCAGCCAGACCCACGCAGGCCTACGCATCTACTACGCAGAGGCAGCTGGGGTTTCACCAATTTCTGATCCGGATCAGCCGAGACTTGTAGTGTGAGGTAAAACTCACTATTTTATCTGTCTGCCGAGGACTTGCTCTTTTGGGTGAGCCGGATTTTGGCACCCTAGTTGTACTCAGAATACTGCTGCTTAATAATACAAACCCTCAGATCTGCTGCACCGGTTTTCCCACATTGGGTTTTTCCGGGCACAATTGTCCAAAAATAAGTGTGTCCTTTGCATGGTTGTCTCATTTATTTTTCAGTTCTTGATCTGCATATTGGTGTAGGCTGCAGTGTATTTACATTAATATTTTTACTGAAGTATTCAGAAAAATAATGTTAATATAAACGCAAGTAGATGATGTAAATTAGTTTTTTCTGCAGTAGGATTTCTGGTTTAGATTCAGAAATTTTCACAACTTAAACCTCGAAACTCTTCTTATGCCCTTCCTTGAGAGCCTTCAACCTTTTCTTCCAATGCAAGCAAACGATATATTTGAGCCTCTCTTGTGAATAGGCTTCTGGGGTCACTCCTCACCTTATCATTGATCCATTCATTTCATGATCCTCATCATAACGGGTCTCCTCCCATCAGTGAAATTCTGTAAAGAGCAGGGAGCCTTAACTGAGGTGACAGAGGGCTATTGCTCTACTATTTCCCTTGACTTAGTAGTAGCCCTCCAAGGATCCCCTTTTAGGACCCCTGCTACTTTGAGCGGTAACAATTACCTTTGTTGTATGGCAGAAAACTTAATGAATGACATGGAAGTGATCTTGTATGACAATGACCCTGTGGACGATTGACGAAGGCTGTGACAGTGACAGTACTCTGGATGTGGCAGGAACTCACTTGGACTTGTTTTGTTTAGTTCACAACTTCTTGTGAACTGAGACTGGTTGGCCCTATGAGGCCTGATGTGTTTGATGTTGATGTCTCATGGTTATTGTACTTTGTATCTCAGCTGAACAATTGATGATTATCTATTAGAAGAAGAATTTGGATGGGCTTTCTCCCTTGTGGGGTTTTGCCCTAGTCTTGACCGAAATCCTGGTGTCCCATTTGTGCATGCTTTTCTTCTGTTGTTCCTTTATGTTCCGCTGCAGTATCAATGTTATTGTTCTTTCTACATAATTGCTGATAATGTTAAGATGTTATGGGGTGAATACAATACGTAAATTATGCAGAAATTTGTAAATGCAATTATCTCAAGCAAAGAACAATCAAGCCCTAAGAAAATTAACAAGTTTCAATTGCACTTCTGGACCATTAAAAGCGATTCCCGTGTTTTTGTTTCAGCTATTATTATATAGGGTTTCCTCCAAATTCTTGCTATAGCACTCAGGCAATTGGTGGCCAAATATATTCATTAACAAGCTGAACTCGTTGGCATTCTTGCGCAGATTTATCAGAGATCAGTAGCTGAGTTTGGTTGGGTATTTTTATGCTCATTCAATGTGGCTGAATTGCGTTACCAAGCTGGGTTATTAAGAAGGGTGTGAAGCTTCATTCTCCAGTTTGAAAATTAGATCAGAACTCTATTGGAGTGAGTGCCAGGTTCCACTGTGTTATTATCCAAGTTGCAACTCTGTCATATATTTAATGAAAGGCTGAATATTATTGGACTTGAATTGTATGAATCTGGGCTGATATTTAATAAAGGAAAAATGATCTTATATTCTGTCCCTAATATGAAATTGTCGTTCTGATCTTCCCTCAGTTATTTCTATCATTTATTTTTGCTTTGGACCCTCATTTGGAAAGTATTTACCATTGTATATTTCTGTGGGAATGGAAAAATGTTAAAAGAACACCTACAGCAGTATGCCCATGATGTGTTTAACAAAATCTCTCACTGAAAAGGCTCATTAAAACTCAGAAATTTAGAGGTCATTTTGGGATATTTCCGAGTGGGAATATTACAATGGTTTACATGTAATGAAATATTGCTAGGGTTTCTATTTTGTTTCTTGTCTAAATGCAAATGTTTATTGGAAATTCTTGGTAATTTGTTGTATTTTAAATCTATTATTCTTGAACTCCCTAGAAAATCTCTTAGTGAGCCTTTTCTTGTGAACTTTTCCCCTCATAAAAGACAGCTATGTTTAGAAAGTGAAAATTACTGCCTATTGTCTGGCAATAGGATAGTCTGTGATCCTTACCTTCCACGGCATGTCGTATCTTGCCTATTGTCACTCATTGGACTTGATACCGTAGTTGGCATCCTTCCCACAAGCTGGGCTTGCTCGGATTGTTTCCTGCCCATCTAGCCAATGGGTGCTAGCTAATTGAGTTAGGCACGATCCTTACCATTTATGGTAAGTGGGATTGTGCTCAAGTTATGGGATGCAGGTGTTCTATCGCTTGACTCGAGGGTTTCGATGGAGGATCAACGGACAATAGGAAAAAGTGTGATCCTTAAGTCGAACTCGCCTATTGTCACAGGTCAATAGGATAGGGTGTGATCCTTGCCTTTGCGGTAAGTAGATCTCACCTATTGTCCTTGGATATAGGGTGGTAGTCGTAGCTCCCCTATGGTGATTCTTCTTCTTTAGATAGAGACATCATTGTTCAGCTGATGATCAAAGGAAACAAATTGAGACGTGATATGGGATGGCTGTCTTGCTAATATAACTGAGATGAAGGTCATGAGACTTGTCTTGAAGATTAGTAGGGTTTGGAGGCTCTAATCAATCTCCCCTACCATCGATTGTGGATTATTCTTTTTCAATGGGACAAGATGAGATATGATATTACGTTGATGTACTTCCGAGATGAGACTTATGCTGTAGATGGAAAATTCTCCCTAGCTGAGAGGGAGTGTTGAAATTTGGGCAATGTCGGGATGAATTTTCCATGAGAAACTCTGCTGCCCCAGAAAGAGCCCATCTTGCCCCTAAGGAAGATTCAATTTGGATAAAAGAAAAATATTATTATTAATATGTTGGACACTTCTTTAATTATTATATTGTTTGGTAAAAAATATTTGAATTTGAAAATTTCCCTCTTATTCTTATAAGTCAGCCTCACTCAAAGAAGGGTTATGTCATATGATGGCAAATAAGAAACCCCTTGTCGGTTATGTCATTGCTCTTCGTGCTCAGTGACATTATCGTTCTTTACACTCAGTGGCTCTACACTTTGTGGTTCGTATAATATCCACATTGATTAAAATTATATGGTTCGATCATAATGGCATCGTTTCATTCGTTCTAAGTTTTACTCAATGAAATTTCCCTGAGATACTTTGCAGTGGGCATCGTTTCATCCACTTTGAGATATTCACAGTGTCTCCAATATTGTATTAGCCCACATTATGACTTATATTATGGTTCGTATCTCTTGGTGTATGAAGGACGAAAACCTGACACATAAAACGATCCGTGGAAATTGTATGTGTTGGAAACCTAGCTATGACCTCTGGAAATTGTATGTGTTGGAATCCTGACTATGACCTGTGGAAATTATATAAATGCTTGAACCCTGTCATCACAGTAACTTGTAGAAATTGGATCTTTGATATAACAGTGAAACATCACAGAGCAGTATATGTATGACCTCAATATGACAGTACCCATTGTTTGCACGGCAATTCCCTTGATCTATTTGTCAGTGCATGATGTGTAACAATGCTCTAGGATAGTGATAGTAATTCATATGTATCTAGATGATAGTGATGACAAAAAATGTTCCCAACACTATTGATGATAGTAATTTCTTTAATGAGACAGTGATTTATGACAGTTCCCTATGACAGTTGTAACAATAGCTTTGGATAGAGATCTACATGTATGGTAGTTACCTTTGTTGTATGGCAGAAAACTTAATGAATGACATGGAAGTGATCTTGTATGACAATGACCTTGTTGACGATTGACGAAGGCTGTGACAGTGACAGTACCCTAAATGTGGCAGGAACTTACTTGGACTTGTTTTGAACTGACACTGGTTGGCCCTATGAGGCCTGATGTGTTTGACGATGATGTCTCATGATTATTGTACTTTGTATCTTAGCTGAACAATTGATGATTATCTAATAGAAGAAGACTTTGGATGGGTTTCCCCCCTTGTGGTGTTTTGCCCTGGTCTCTGACCAAAATACTGGTGTCCCATTTGCTTTTCTTCTGTTGTTCCTTTACGTTCTGCTGCATTATTGATGTTATTGTTCTTTCTACAGAATTGCTGATAATGCTAAGATGTTATGGGGTGAATACAATATGTAAATGATGAAGTAATTTGTAAATGCAATTATCTAAAGCAAAAAACGATCAAAATACAATATGTAAATGATGAAGAAATTTGTAAATGCAAATATATAAAGCAAAAAACAATCAATTCCTAAGAAAATTAACAAGTTGCAATTGCATTTGTTGACAATTAACATGCATTCCAGTGTTTTTGCTTCAGCTATTATTACACTGGGTTTCCTCCAAATTCGTGCTACAGCACTTAGCCAATTGGTGGCCAAATCTATTCATTAACAAGCTGAACTCATTGGCATTTTTGGGCAGATTTATCAGAGATCAGTAGCTGAGTTTGGTTGGGTTTTTTCTGCTCGTTCGATGTGGCTGAATTGCATTACTAAGCTGGGTTATTAAGAAGGGCGTGAAGCTTCATTCTCCAGTTCGAAATTAGATCAGAACTCAATTGTTGCGAGTTCCAGGTTCCACTGTGTTATTATCCAAGTTGCAACTCTGTCATATATTTAATGAAAGGCTGAATATTATTGGACTTGCATTGTATGAATCTGCGCTGATATTCAATAAAGGAAAAATGATCTTATATGCTGTCCGTAATATGAAATAGTGGTGCTGATCTTCCCAGTTATTTTCTATCATTTATTATTGCTTTGGACCCTCATTTGGTAAGTTTTTACCATTGTATATCTCTGTTGGGAATGGAAAAATCTTAAAAGAACACCTACAGCAGTATGTCCATGATGTGTTTAACAAAATATCTCACTGAAAAGGCTCATTAAAACTCAGAAATTTAGAGGTCATTTTGGGATATTTCCTAGTGGGAATATTACAATGGTTTACATGTAATGACATATTGCTAGGATTTCTATTTTGATCCTTGTCTAAATGCAAATGTTTATTGGAAGTTCTTTGTAATTTGTTGCATTTTAAATCTATTATTCTTGAACTCCCTAGAAAACGTCCTAGTGAGCCTTTTCTTGTGAACTTTTCCCCTCATAAAAGACAGCTATGTTTAGAAAGTGAAAATTACGGTTTTGCCCCCTCACACCATGCAAAAATTTGATATCTCTATGGTGAAAGTTACTAAGACTCCATCAGCCAAGTAGGGAGACGGCACTAGGATCCCTTTTGATGATCAAAACTTTGAAAAACTTTATCATTTTCCTGTCTCTTGTCTAATTTGGCCCAAAGGCAAGCCGCTAGGGGTAGACCAAGGGCCAAATTCAACTAGGGATTGCCTCAAGGTAACGTTGGAGCTAATTTGACATTATTTCACCTTGTTTGACCTCATCAACTCAAAATATAGATTTTCCCTTTGTGAAAATTACTATATTAGGGGTGATGTCATCAACTCTAGGCAATTTAGGGCCTCTTGAAACCCTAGTTTGGCAAGAAGGCTTCAAGATAGCGCTTGTTGAAGGTTTATCATTCCATTTTGTTGATCATATCCTTCAAGAAAACCTTTTCCTTGTGCTTGTGTGCCTATATGCATTATTACCAAATTGCATCTTTAGACCCTCGGCTTCAAGTTCTATTCTCTAGGTTTCTTCATTGGTACGTTGTTCCTTTACATAAAGAGTTGTGCCCTAATCCAAGTGAGAATTACCTTGATCAAGCCTCTCCTACATTACCTTGATCCAATTGACTTAAAATACCTTTAGGTGATATATACTAGGAAGCCTCCAAGGTGATATATACCTTTAGGTGGATTTTTGAGTTGCAACATGTAAACTTGTGGTTGACCCGATACTCTCTAAAGGTCATGCACTATGGCCAGGACTAACAACCGTAAACCTAGTGAAGGCACTAATGAGAGGAAGGGTTCCCACGCTGATCGAGAACACAGAGTGTGCTCTCCCCTCCTATTGAGCTACCAGGGTGAGAATGGAGCAGTAAGGGTTCCTGGGGTTGAGGGTACTTTGGACAATAGGATAGTCTGTGATCATTACCTCTTGGTAAGTCGTATCCTGCCTATTGTCTGGCAATAAGATAGTTTGTGATCCTTACCTTCCACGGTAAGTCGTATCCTGCCTATTGTCACTCATTGGACTTGACAGAGTATACCCTAGTTGGCATCCTACCCACAAGTTGGGCTTGTTGGGATTGTTTCCCGCCAATATGGCCAAAGGGTGCTGACTACTTGAGTTAGGCACGATCCTTACCATTTATGGTAAGTGGTATCATGCTCGAGTTATGGGATGTAGGTGTTCTACCACTTGCCTCTTGAGGGTTTAGATGGAGGATCAATGGACACTAGGACAAAGTGTGATCCTTAAGTCGATCTCGCCCATTGTCACAAGTCAATAGGATAGAGTGTGATCCTTTCCTTTGTGGTAAGTAGATGTCACCTATTGTCCTTGGATATCGGGTGTTAGTCGTAGCTTCCTTATGGTGTATCTTCTTCTTTAGATAGAGACATCATTGTTCAACTGATGATCCAAGAAAACAAGTTGAGACGTGGTATGGGATGGTTGTCTTTCTAATATAACTGAGATGAAGGTTACGAGCCTTGACCTGGAGACTAGTAGGGTTTGAAGGGTCTAATCGATCTCCCCTGCTGCCGATTGTGGATTTTTCTTTTTCTATGAGACAAGATGAGATATGATGTTACGTTGATTGTAATAATGATTAATTAATTAGTAATTAGTACTGAAGAAGCATGTCTAAATGGGACATGACCCTCCATGAAGAGGCATCTGCCTGGTATATAAGCAAACCCTCATTTCTCAATTGTATCATCATCATTCTTCATACATTTTATATATAATAATATTTGTATCTGCAATGGATATTTTCAAATTCCAAGTTTTCTAGAGTATTTGACTTAGAGTAATGAACTTTGTTCGTTCCATTTGGTATCAAAGCCTGTTCGATTCTTTGGTCGCTCAACTGCTGCATAGAGCCAGTTTGACCCAGGTCCTTAGCCATCGAAAGTCGTCAACCTTGTTTCCATTTAAGTGTTTGGCTTTCAGTTTTGGGAGTTTCTGCAGCTTGCCATTTAGGCCTTTGGCCATTAAAAAAACAAAAAGAGTCGAAGGAAAAAAAAATTAAATATATATATATATATATTTCATAAAAAAAAATACATAGTGGAAAAAAAAAAGGGATACTAAAAAATAAACATAGAATTTATATTCTAAAAAAAACAAGTTTACAACCAAAATACATAAATAAATAAATTTTATAAAATATATATAAAAAAAGAGCGTCAAAGTGACTTACTTGGTCACTACAGCCCTGTCTCCTGCCTTCCTCCAGTCGATTAGCGATTGCACCACGCAACAACGTCCACCCTTTGCAACCGAATCCATCCACATTTGTTGCCACGACCCATGATGGGTGACTACAGTCGTCGCTACAACCAAGAAGAAAAAAAAATAGACGAGAAAATTGGTTACATTGCCGTGTGTAGCTCGGAACCATGGAAGATATAAAAACAAAGCAAAAAAACAAAAAAACAAATCAAGTTCTTGTCCGCTATTCCCCCGCCTTCCTGTATCTGGCTCGACCGTCACCTGGTTTCCCCAACAGTTACAACGCTTTTCCTTCACCGACTCATCTACCATCGTCCACAACTGCCAACAGGTTTGAACCTACTACAACTCTGCCACTCTTCTTTACTCTTATGCAACCCTTGCTAACTCGCATAAAGCATCCACCGACGACCCTACCGTGTTGCTCGCCCGCGCTACCACCTACCCAATCATCGACGCCTTCCGTCGTTCCAGAGACCACCTAACAACTTACTGTCGCCGACAGAATGAGTCGATCGGACACCGAATCATCTACCACTGTCCATAGCTGCCAACAGGTTTGAACCTACTGCAACTCTACCACTTTTCTCTACTCTTATGCCACCCCTGCTAACTTGCATAAAGCATCCACTAATGACTCTACCGTGTTGCTCGCCCATGTTACCACCTACCCAATCATCGACTCCTTCCGTCGTTCCAGAGACCACCTGGGAACTTACTGTTGCCGACAGACTGAGTCGACCGGACCGCAGTCCACCCATCCTTGCCTTCAAAATTCTGCTCGACTAGGTTTCCCATCATTGTCATTCCATCCACGATTGTCACCACTCATTTGCACCAACCACCACCTTCTTCCTCCACCGCAATAGTTTCCTACTCACTGTTGACCAGAATCTATCCATCACCAGCCGAACCCGTCGCTGCCCAACAAATGTCATATGCTACAGGCATCGACACCGTGGGCTGCATCGAGTTCTTTAAAATATAGATATATTTCACACTATTATAAATTGGGAGAATACAAAGAAAAGCTATCTGGCTTTCTTAAAATTACATTTTCGTACGGACACGACGGTACGAGTTTGAAGGTTAGGCAAATTAACTCTACTGTGGTACTAAAAAAATAAAAATAAAAGGATAATATTATAGAAAGGTGGTGAAGACAGAGATTCAAAAAGTGAGAATTTAATTATTATTTTTAACAAAGTACAGTCAAAGCCACGAGTTATTCAACTGCTGGACGAAAGAAAAGGAGGTATTATAAAAAGTATAAAAGTTTTTTAATATTAAAAGAACATTAAGTTAAAGAAAAAGAAAATTCTTCATAATTACCAAGTGAAATATATATATAAAGGTTTAAAAAGATTAAAAAGAAAAAAGAAAAGTGATCAACTCATTAAAGAGATTGAGAAAATATTATAATTTTAACAAAAGGTAAGTATTGAGTCAACCATTGAATAGAAAAAATGGAGTCTAATACGGAAATGAAGACCGGAAGATTTTTAGAAACCTTACCCAACAACGCTAAAGTGCTATTTAAAATTAAAGGAACTCTCGCAAGAAAATATGCCGCTATTGCTATCTCACTTGCCGAAGACAAAAATTATATAAACCCTGAAATTGCCAACCAATTGGTGATTCCTGAGTTAAATATAATAAAAAAATTAGACTTTTTTAACAAAAAACAATATGACATAAATAATCTACAACTAAGTATTGTGGATTATACTTTTATCTCTCAATTTACCGTGAAATCCTCACTTTTTGACGATAGTGACATTGTGTTGGGCTCACCCTGGATGGAAACCCTAGGGTCCTTTATCCCAAATACGAAAAAGAATTTTTTGACATTTTCCCACAAAAAGAAAAAAATAATGCTACAGGACGTTACCTTGAAGCCAAACACCTGAAGACATACAAGAAATCTCAAAAGTAATTCTTCAAGAAAATAAAAAGGCGATACAAAATATGCAAAGAGAAGTTGACAAGATCACTACGAACAAAAATGAAGAAGTTTCTCGACTTAAAGACCACAGTGAAAAACTATTGACACAAATTAAGAGCTTAAGAAGGACAAGAAGTCATTAGAAAACAAGGTACAACAACTTATCGAGAAGGAAACATCAAATGTAGAAATTCAAGTTGATGAAAAAACAACAAATACTGATCCAATAAATATCACAATTCAAGAAGAGGACAAACTAGTTGAAGTAAAGATGTACTCAGAAGTTGCAGTTCCAACAACAAAAGATTCAAGTGAAGATCCAAAAAGTAACCGTTCAACTTCCATAAATATAGGAAATCATGTACTTCAAATAAATCAAGGAAACGACACAAACGAGATAAGGGAAAATCAAATCACTAGAATTCCTTATCGACATCTGAATCACGAAAGTAGACAACTCAATCAAGCTACGTATTTAGAACAGAAACACCAAATTGATGTTCTGAAGAATACTAAAGTACGCACAATTCGGTCCAGTGATAAAAGTTCATCACAAGTTTCCAGTAATCAAAAAATTTGACAGAAGATTAATTTAGGATGGTCCAATTCCTTCTCAGTGCGACAATTTTGTTTGTCACTTAGAGGATCATATCAACTTGTCTCAACAAAGATAACTGTCCCGAGACGAGAAGACACTCGTAGCAGAAAAAGAGATCAAGCCTTTCATCAGTAAGCTTTGAGGACAAAGATTTTTGAAGAGGAAGGCAATGTTATGAATAAAATAATAATAATAATTATAATAATGATTAATTAATTAATTAGTAATTAGTACTGAAGAGGCATGTCCAAATGGGACATGACCCTCCATGAAGAGGCACTTGCTTGGTATACAAGCAGACCCTCATTTCTCAATTGTATCATCACCATTCTTCATACATTTTATATATAATAATATTTGTATCCACAATGGATATTTTCATATTCCAAGTCTTCTGGAGTATTTGACTTAGAGTAACAAACTTTGTTCGTTCCAATGTACTTCTGAGATGAGACTTATGATGTAGATGGAAATTGCTCCCTAACTAAGAGGGAGTGTTGAAATTTGGGCAATGTTGGGATGAATTTTCCATGAGAAACTCTGCTGCCCCAGGAAGAGCCTATCTTTCCCCCAAGGAAGATTCAATTTGGATAAAAGAAAAATATTATTATTAATATGTTGGACACTTCTCTAATTATAAGTCAACCTCACTCAAAGAAGGGTTATGATGGAAAATAAGAGACCCCTTGTCTCTTCCATCGATCTATATAAATAAGTGCCATTGGAGCTAATCAATTATGCTTCTTTGTGTGAAAACATTGTGAAAATTTCAATCTTGAAATATTACTGCATTCGTAGATTTACTTCTCCTACTTACAATAAGTTATTTACAAAATTATTCAGTAAATTTTGAAATAAATACTACTGCAGCAATGACTCATGTATATGCAGACAACATAATAGCAGAAAATACAAGCATAAGAATCAATCCAATAGACACAATTATTTTTGGACAATTGTCTCCGAAAAAACCCATTGTGGGAAAATCGGTGCAACAGATGAGGGTTTGTATTATTCTTCAGCAGTGAAATATTTACAAGGAAATTCTGACAGAAACAATTGAGAAGACTTCTTGAGATACACTTGAGAGAATGTAGATGGGGTAAGCCTTTGCATTCTCGCTATATCCCACCAGATATCCCTTTTCCACAGTCTTATCCAGTTTCTTCCTCTTCTCTTTGGGTACATGGCAATATGCCACATTGCCAAAGATCCTAAAGTGGCTCACTTTTGTCTTCCTACCAGTGAAGACACTTTCTGGAGTGATCTTACCCAATGCATTGTGAGGAATCCTGTTCTGTACATAGACAGCTGTATTACAAGCTTCAACCCACATGAATTTGGGCATGTCTTGATCATACAACATTGCCCTTGCAGCCTCGACAATAGTTCTATTCTTTCTCTCTGCAATTCCATTCAGCTCCGGATTATAAGGAGCGATCCACTCTCTTCTGATGCCTTCCCTTGCACAGAACTCTGTGAAGTCTTTATCGATGTATTCTCCACCATTGTTTGATCGCAGTGTCTTTATTCGCTTTCTTGTCAGATTCTCCACTAGAGCTTTAAACTCCTTGAATCGATCAAAGACTTCGTCCTTGGTCTTCAAAAAGTAGATCCAAGTCTTCCTGGAATGGTCATCAATAAAGGTGACGAATATTCGGAACTAACAGCCCTAGTGAACATTGGTCCGCAGATGTCCGAGTGTATTAAGCCCAACACACTCTTTAGCCCTATTGCTGCTTCTATGGTATGCTGCCTTGGCATGCTTCCCTAATACGCACCCCTCTGCAAACATCATCTCGCTTGGTGCTTAGTTCTGGAACTCTCGTGACAGTCTTCTTGAGAATTTTTAATGCCCCATGGTGTAAATGCCCCATTCTCCTGTGCCATAGTTCATTCAAATCCTTTTCATCAGTGCTGCCTATCAGTGCCATTGGAGATTCGAGCTGTAACTTGTCGAGTTTATTGCTTCTGGCTTCGATTTGTGCCTTCTTCTTCCAACTCGGATGTTTGACGTATACTCTTTTGCCAATGAAGTAAACGTCATAACCTTTGTTTTGAAGTTGCAACACAGAGAGTAAGTTCATCCCCAAACCAGATACATGCAGCACATTGGTGGCCCGAAGCTTATTACAAACTTCTGTTTGAAACACTATGGTACCTCTTCCAACAGGAGTACATTTTGCCTTATTGCCCATGGTAATTTTAAAATTCATCTTCTCTTCTTTGTAGCTTGAGAAACATTCTCGTACTCCCGTCATATGAGCAGAAGCTCTACTGTCAATATACCAGATCTCTGGAGAAGCAGAGCTTGACACACAAGCAAATTCTTCTTCCAATCTAGATGCCAGAACATAAACGTTGTGATCCTTCTGCTTTTTCATGCTTTCCCTCTTCTCTGGAAAACTGCGTGAATCCTTTCGAGTTGCTGTTGCGGCAACATCTCATCTTTGTTCCATTGTAGAGTCTCCACTCCTGTTACTCAATTTCAGCTCTGATACCATGTGAAAATTTCAATCTTGAAATACTACTGCAGTGATAGATTTACTTCTCCTACTTACAATAAGTTATTTACAAAATTATTCAATAAAGTTTGAAATAAATACTACTGCAACAATCACTCGTATATGCAGAGAACAGAACAATAGAAAATACAAGCATAAGAATCAATCACATAGACAGTTATTTTTGGACAATTGTCCCCATAAAAGCCAATGTGGGAAATCCGGTGTAGCAGATGAGGGTTTGTATTATTCTTTAGCAGTGAAATCTTTACAAGGAAAGTCTGACAGAAACAATTGAGAAAACTTCTTGAGATACACCCGAGAGAATTCTTCTTCAATACCTAGAAGAATTTCTGACATCTGAGGGAGTCACCAGCGCTCCCTACGTCACTCTGCGTCTCTCCTGCGTGGTCCTCTGCACAAACCCAGCGTAGCCTGTTTCACCACTGCGTAAGGCTACTGCATTGCTCTTGCGTGCTGCTTCTCGGATCTTCTGCTGCCTCCTTCCCTGGAACCCTGTCACTGCTACAACCCTTTGCTTCCTTCACCCTGCAAAGTTCCCTCTGATATTGAATTCTATTCCTTCAGAATCGACTTCCCTCAGGTTAATGAACGGTTGCCCGGATTGCTTTCCAAATGACCCTCAAGCGTTCTTTTATAATCTTCTCATTGATGAATCAACGACCCAGATTAGAATTCTAATCCATGACTAAGATTAAAACTTGACTTGATCTTTGTTCTCTAGAGGATTCACACTCTGTTTTATTAATACCCATTAATTATTTAATTTCCCAAATTTTAGAATAAAAAATGAACCAAGTGGAATTTCCACAAACGGTTTCTGGGTTCTTTGAAATATTGGTGTCTAAAACTCCTCACCCATTTTGAGACTTAGATCACTTTCCGATGCTACAAAAGTCAACAAACATCATGTCTAAACTGGCCGTAGACCTGAAGGAGTCTACTTTGTGAAAATTCTGAAACCAGAATCCTATTGCACCAATTGGAAATTATTCTCCTAATTGTTAATTTGATTTAACAATTTATTTGTTGTTTGCTACGACAAATCCTTAATAAATCACATTGCAATCTACACAAATAAAACTGCGGAAGAATAAACGCTGGAAGAAATGATAACACACACACATAAAATGAACACAATTATTTTTGGACAAAAGTCCTCGGAAAAACCCAACTTGGGAAAACTGGTACAACAGATGAGGGTCTTATTTTATTATGCAACAGTGAAATCAGAGTACATCTATGGATGCGTGAATGGCTATCCAAACAACGAGAAAATCTAGGCAAAGTATTGAAGTGAATTACCCTACTCCCACAAGCAATTTTTGGCATGGCTTGCCTACCAAAACTTGACCTCCTGGAGCTCTGCGTTAGCCTCTGCGCTGCTTTGTGTCGCTGGCTGGACGACTTGCATCAGATTGGGCTTTTATGAAGTTGTTCTGCCTTTGGATGCTGAGGAAATCATCTTTTCGGCCCTCTGGGACTTCTTCTCGGCCTCTAGAACTAAGAACGATTTTTCCTTCCTCCAAATCGAACTGCCTAGTTGAAGCAACTGTGCTGTCCCTCAACACTGCCTCTCTGGGATAACTCGAACCTCTTGCTGCTGCCTCTCCGGATCTGGAAAATATTTCCTCCAGATCACTGTCCCTGCCCCTCACATTGCTTCAATCTCACTGAATCTCTCTCCAACAACTGACTGCTGCTACTATGAATATTGATCTGCCAATAAAATCAAACTCTCAAAGTGATTTTCTCCATCACCACATCGACCTCTTATAATCCTCTGTTGGAGCACCAACGCCCAAGATTAAAACATAATTGATGGATAGGATCACCTTGGAGTCGATCCGTGTGGGTTTCTAAATGATTCTCGCCTTGAATTAATTAATTCTGATTAATTAACCATATTCCCTAAGTTTAGACTTAGGAAATATTTAAAAACTGGTTAATAATCTAATTAAGCCACTTCTAGGAGGAATTTCGAAAAACGATTTCTGGGTTCTGGAGAACTCATGTATTCTAGCCTCTCCACAAATTTTCGTGGCTAGAACACATCCGATGATATAAAAACTAACACTCCCTCTTAGTGAGGAATGTGTTTTAGTGCTGCACATGCTGACACAACACCATGTCTCTGCATCATCTCTTGTCACGCTATTGATGTCTGGCTACTGCTGCCCACCAACCATTGCGCAACTCTGATATGCGTTGCATTTGTGCTGCTGCTGACTCTGCTGAACTGCTACCAACACTGCATCTGAATTGCAACTCCAACTCCCTCTCATTTGTTGTTGCTGCAATTGCAATATCTGCAACAAAAAAACATCCCAAATACTGAACCAACTGTGTTCATTATGATGCATTTGTCACCCGAGTCCTGCCTGCTACTAGCCTCTGTACTGTCTACTGAAGACTCTATGCCGTTGTTGAGTTTGCACTGTGCCAACTGCACTGCTGCCAACTATGCACTGCGCTCCCCAACATCTGACTGCTACTAGTCTCTGAAACTACCACTTTGGCATCTGACTGCACCAACTGCCACTGCTCTATCTTTCTACTGAATACACTGAATACTATGGAACCCCATAGCCAGGTATTGATCCAAGAGGTGGAATCCTCAAGAATCCCGCCCATCTGTAGCACTCTGGGGCTACAAAACCAAGTCACCCCACCTCACTCCTGGAGGTATATCAACGAACACAACGAAGGATTCCCCCAGCCTGAAGGAAAGCCTATCGATCTCTGTAGAAGCTGCCTGCTGGTCCTGTTTCTTCTCTTTGTCCTTCTTTCTGAGAGGATACTGGGTACTGTAGTGGCCAAACTCGCCACACTTGAATCACTTGACCTTCGACAGGTCCCTCTTCCGTTGCTCCCCCTGTCCTTGATTGGGGCCCTTAGATGCAAGGGCCACATTCTCCTCTTCCTTCACCGTCTTTTGCCCACTGCTGCCACCATTGATTCAGCCTAGAGGTCCGAAGCCTCTATAGGACTCAAAAATAGTCTCATTCAACCCGAAGTTGGTTTACCTGACTCGAAGTCAGTTAGAGGTCCGAAACCTCATTAGACTTGATCCCAGATCAAGTGGTTGGACACGTGCCATCCTAGACATAGAGAGTACGACAATATCTGATTCGTCCATCAGTCTTTGCTACTAGTCTCTAGCTTTTCTCACCTCATTGGCCAAATGAGAGGTACTTCCCATGAGTCTGGGACTCAATGGGTAGGATGCATACGAGGCATAGATCATGAGAGGTGAACCAACTCAACATCATAACGGTGGGGCAGAAGCACCACAAGGTTTGGCAAGCCTAGCCTCGTGTGTGCTTAATAGCTCCGAGAAGCTATCCCCAAAGCTGCCTAGAGCTCCAAGAGCTCATTGTCCAACAGGACCCTCAGCATAGGGTCGTTCCACGATACCAAGATTCTCACGGAAGGTTAGGAACTTGGCCTTCCCCAGGGGCTTTGTGAGAATGTCCGTGGCTTTGTGAGAATGTCCGCGACCTGCTCTTCAGTTCTTATATGATCGAGCCTTACGGCGCCTTGCTGTACCATATCCCGGATAAAGTGGTACCTGATATCAATATGCTTGGATCGAGCGTGGAACACGGGATTCTTAGACTACTGAATCCAACTCTGGTTATCACAGAGTATCACGGTGGTATCTAGCACATACCCGAACAACTCACTGAAGAGCTTTTGCAACCAAACTGCTTCACAACTGGCCATACTCGCTGCAATGTATTTGGCCTCCGCGGTGCTCAAAGCCACCGACTTTTGCTTCCTGCTCATCCATGATATCGAAGCAGATCCAAGTGTGAAGCAACATCTTGATGTTCTCTTACGATCCACCACACTGCTAGTCCAATCGGCATCAATATATCCATGGAGTGTCACTGTTAAATTTGGACAACTAGGTCCAAACTCCGGGTTGTGCTGCTCAGATGACGATCGCAATATTTTTATTGGATTCCTCTTTCGGAGAGGTGTAAGATTGATCTAAAGATCATCTCGATCGGATGAGCAGAACATGTATTTTGAATTTATTCCACTTATGTGCTAGGTCGGCCTGGAATAAAATATTGACTTAATGTCTTAAAAGGACGTGTCACACACCCCCAAAGATTCCTATATATTGGAGAGACTTAGAGTTCATTTGACACATTGGTGTGAAGAATTTTTTCGATGGCGCGAGCCGCATATTCTTTGTTTGCGTTGTTGGGGTTATGTGTGACACACTTGGCTGAATGACCTATTTAAGACTTTGCTGGTAGAAGCATCCTGCTGATCGCCGTAACGCCACCATTTACTATCTCTGTTTTGGCTTGTCTTCTATCGATCTATTAGCATGTTCTATCTTCTTCAGTATTGTGCCCTAATCTGAAATGGCATAGAACATAGGCATAAATTAACATGGTTTCAGAGCAGGTTGAAGACAATGCCCAAGGCTTGAATCAGCGTGAGCAAGTCTGCCCTAGTTAGCGTGGAAGAAGGCTTGAATCAGCGTGAGCAAGTCTGCCCTAGTTAGCGTGGAAGAAGGCTTGAATCAGTGTGAGCAAGTCTGCCCTAGTTAGCGTGGAAGGAGTTGTAGGTGACAACGTATTTTTTAGGTATGTTTATGGGCCAAGACAAATCTAGTTAAGTTTGTTTTAAGTTTGGGTAGCAGCAAGGGAAGACTCAAGATAGCGTGGAAGAGAGTCCACCTCAAGACAGCATGGAGAGGTCTAAATAAAGACCAAATTTCTGTAAGGTATGCCGTCTAGGATGAAGGACTGCTTCAGGGGCAAAACAGATCCGAGATTGTCGGATTAATTGGTCGAGAAGCTATCATACTAAAACACTGTTATATGAGGGTAGTTTAAAGGCTAAAACAGAGAGAGGAATCCTGCTGAGGTAAGCCGCATTACCTAGTCTCCAAAGTCTGGCCAGCGTGAAGGATTTAGGACTGTTTGAAGTCTATCCTGGGTAACCAAATGCAGGAAGTGAGCCCGAGGTCCCTGTGGAAGAAGACCGCAGGAGATGGACTACCACAAGGTTGCGTGGTGCCTTCCAGCACTTGGTTGAGTAACTGTTTCACCTAGCAGCAGGGCCGAGGAATCATGGATGATTTGAGTGTCTGTTTAAGGGTGGACAATCCTCTAAAGAGACTGCCGCTGCAACTGTAGGATGCTGTAGGATGCCGCTGCATCTAAGGGAGGAATCTGCCCTAAATTTGTAGCGTAAAGGGGCAGCCTTCTGTTGAAGGAAAGCGGCAGCCCCTTAGGAAGAAATCTGGGTAGTATTAGAGGGCTCGGTCAGGCAAGAGATTAGCTTCGTGTTTACCTTCATTCCTATGACCAGTTTGAAGAGCTTGGACTTAAAGACAGATCTGAAGCATTGAATCCCTGCCTCAGTCTTAAACTCGGTCATCATTGCAAAAGTTGTTGCCGCTGTACAGTGATACCTTAAAGGCTCAAGATCTGTAAACTCGGATTGCAGAGATAATCTGGGATCTGTGATTATTGTTGAGGCAAAAATTTTGTATTGGAGATTGGCCCTAACTAACCTGAGAAACTTGGACTGTTGACCAAAACCACTGCCTGCTAGAGTTACTTCTTGTGTGTAAGCCATAGTTTCAAGGTCTGCTTTCTGTGTGTATGTGGCATCATATGACAGCCATCCAAGCTGTCACCCCACTAAAATAAGGAGACAACAACAGTAAGGGTTGGTTTTTTTTATGGGTGTTCTGTCCCTTATGGAGAACACCGCTGGCCCAAAATTAAAGTTTTGACGAGGGCAACAGGTTTGAAGTTACACATAAACTGATATATAGTGCACGCTGATATCTTGGAGAAATGACAGCAGATGGGCGCAATCCCTACTTCCTTTGGAGGATGCCACAGCCCTTCTTTAAGTCGCTGTCTCCAAGGTAAGTTTGGGGTGTTGTTCTTGTACATATTTTGTGTTCTAATTGGACGAAGGGACAGCTAGCAAAGCTCTGTTTAAAAAATGCTTTGAAGAGGTGTATTCCACCAGCTAGTACCCAAGGCTGTTTGGACTATTTTCATATTCAATTTTAGGCAGAGAATCTCACGAAATTCAAAGGCTGATTTAAGTCATGTCACATGGAGACTGTGTAAGAAGGTTGATGCGTGTCACATTTGAACAGTGAGTGGAACGCTCGGTTCTTAAATCCTTGAAGATGATTAAGGGCATGCACAATGGTAGAGAGAGTATATAAGGGGAAGCCGCAGTAAAATCTCAGATCTGTTTTGCATAAACAAGATGCCATGAGCTCACTATGTTCCTAACCAGTACTCATTATTTCAGAGTGTCCACAACCTGTGTTGCACCAAGATACAGAAAAGAGATCGGATGTCTCCTGTGGCTATGAGACCAGTCCCTAATTTTCTCATCATAATAGTTATATCCAGAATCTGAAATGGCATTCTGAATGGCCATGATTTTTTTAATCTCTGCAACTGCAGATTGAATTTCTGTATAAGTAAGGATGATCAAGGATCCTACTAGTGGTGAGTAGGAACAACGCTGTAGATTGCAGCCGCAGACCCAATTCCCAGATCTGTGCATAAGCAAGACCACAGTGATATTTAGAAGATGACATACTGTGTCATTTACCACATGTTCAGGAGTTGGGCACTTATGACTGAGCTAGATTTTCCTAACAGAAAGGTATCACATAAGATATGGACTGACATGTAGAAGAGTAAATTCTGTGTTTTGAACATCTGTATGATTGGTTCCTAGATCTGTGCAATTTAGGAGACAAATCGCAGAACTGAGATTTGAAGACCTGTAGCCCTAGATCCGTTAACTATTAACTGTAGTTGGCCAGATCTGAAATTAAGAAGCAGTGCTGGATGAGATGCCAGATGAAGTGGATGAAGCTCTCAAGTGCAGAATTATGAAAGAAGGAATCATGTTTGGATTCCTAGTTCTGTGGGTCGCAGTAAAGAGGGCTGGTTGAGGAAGCTACAACAGACCTCCTTAGAATAACATGACTTCTATCACAAGCTGAGGCTTGGTGATATATTCTCACTGTTGGACAGTGACATAGATAGACTCCTATGTAGCAGTCAGCATGAGACATTAACAGTCTCACTGGAGCATAATGGTAAAATGTGTTTCGACAGCGTTCAGACACATTATTGGAATCTTGAACCATGATTAGCAAAGCCCGTTGGATGGCTTTGACTGTGGAAGATTAAGTCCCCCTTTCCAAGTTGGTGTCTGGGATGCCCTCATTTGACATAAATGTCTTCTCTCACAAGAGAAGCTGGAATTAAGAGGGAGAATTCAACTCTATATGCTCCTGAACAGATACCTTTGTTGAACGAAAAAAAATCCTCATGGCTCAGGGACATATGGCTTCAGAGGGGGAAATTCCGAAGGAAAACCAAGAAGCCATATAAATAACAGGGTATCTAGCAGCCATGAGTACTATTGTACAATCTGACCTTGGATCCTTTGAGGAAGTCGTAAAGCATCAAGTCTGGAAGGATGCTATGAGTCCATTATGGAGAATGATGTCTGGAATGTGGTTCCAAGACCATAGGACAAAGCAGTTGTAACCTCGAAATGGCTCTACAAGATCAAGCATGGATCTGATGGGAGTGCTGAAAAGTTCAAGGCAAGATTCGTTGCCTGTGATAAAGGTATAGACTATGATGACATATTTGCGCTTGTGGCCCGATATACCACCATTTGATCTATTATAGCCCTTGCTGCTACGCAAGGATGGAGTCTTCCTCAGATGATGTGAAGACCGCTTTTTTTCTGCATGGTGTGATAAAGGAAGAGATATATGTGGAGCAACCTCTGGGGTTGGAAGTCCAGGATCGGGACACCCATGTCTGCAGGTTGAAGAAAGCCCTCTATGGGCTGAAACAAGCACCCTGAGCTTGGTACGAGAGGATAGATAGCCACCTGATGAAGCTGGGCTTCACTCGTAGTATTGCTGATCTGAACCTTCACTGCAAGGTTAATAGAAAGAAGCCTCTCACTCTGGTGTTGTATGTGGATGACCTCTTCCTGACAGGTGCTGACCCTCTCATTCATGAGTGCAAGAGGGAGCTCGCTACTGAGTTCGAGATGAAAGAACTAGGACTGATGTCTAGGCCTGGAGGTCTGATAGAGACCTGGCAAGATTTTCCTTTCTCAAGGAAAATACATTGTGAAGCTTCTGGAAAGATTTAGTATGGTGGACTGCAAGTCTGTGTCGACACCGATGGAACTCAACTTTAAGAAGTTGAGTGGCAACGCTGCTGGGCCCGTCCTACTGAGTATCATCAACTCATAGGGACCCTGATGTTCTTAGTGAACACCTATTCGGACGTATGTTGTGCAATGAACACTTTGAGTCAACACATGGTTGATCATAACATTCATTGGGTTGGTGCCAAGAAACTCTTGAGATATCTCTGAGGTACGATAGACCATGGGCTAAGATACAATGCCGATTGGGCTGGCAGTGTGGTGGATCGCAAGAGCACATCTGGATGCTACTTCACATGTAGATCTGCTTCGGGCAGGAATCTAAAGTCGGTAGCCTTGAGCACCGCTGAGGCCGAATGCATTGTAACATGTATGGCCTGTTGTGAAGTCACTTGGTTGCGAAAGCTCTTCTGTGAGCTGTTCGAGCATGTGCTAGATGCCATCGTTATCCTTTGTGATAACCAGAGGGGGATTCAATTGTCATAGAATCTCGGGTTCCACGATTGATCCAAGCATGTTGATGGCTGGTACCACTTTATTTGGGATATGGTACAGCGAGGCGCCATAAGGCTCGATCATATAGGAACTGATGAGCAGGTCGCGGATATTCTCACAATGCCCTTGGGGAAGGTCATGTTCCTAACCTTCCGTGAGAATCTTGGAATCATGGAATGACCCTATTCTGAGGGTCCTGTTAGACGATGAGCTCTGGGAGCTCAAAGGGGGTTTTGGGGATAGCTTAGGTGCTATAAGCAACCACAGGGCTAGGCTTGCCGAACCTAGTTGGTGTGCTTCTACCCCACCGTGAAGATATTGAGATGGTTTACCTCTCTCTGATCTGTGCCCCATATGCATCCTACCCATGGAGTTTCGGACTCATGGGAAGTACCTCTCATTTGGCCAATGAGGTGGGAAAAGTGAATAGAGACCATAGCAAGACCGATGGATGCATCAGAGATTGCCGTACTCTCTATGTCTAGGATGACACATGTCCAACTACTTGATCTGGGATCAAGTTTAGCGAGGTTTCGGACCTCTAACTGACTTCGGGTCAGTGAAACTAACTTTGGGTTAGTATATGACTCTCTTGAGTCCTAGTGAGGTTTCGAACCTCCAACTGACTCCTGGTCAGGTAAACCAACTTCGGGTTGGTATGAGACTCTTTGTGAGTCCTATAGAGGTTTCGGACCTCTGGGCTGAATCTGTCAGTTGGGTATGATGTCTTTGTGGCTGACCCTCTTTTGTTCTGAAATAAAGAGGCCAGCAAAGCAAGTTACGATGGGATGACGCACGATGTTTGGATTGCACTTGTGGACGGAGTTCTCCCTAGTTGAGAGGGAGTGTTAAATTTGGACAACTAGGTCCAAACTCAGAGTTGTGCTGCTCAGATGACGATCGCAATACTTTTATTGGATTCCTCTTTCGGAGAGGTGTAAGATTGATCTAAAGATCATCTCGATCGGATGAGCAGAACATGTATTTTGAATTTATTCCACTTATGTGCTAGGTCGGCCTGGAATAAAATATTGACTTAAATGTCTTTAAGGACGTGTCACACACCCCCAAAGATTCCTATATATTGGAGAGACTTAGAGTTCATTTGTCACACATTGGTGTGGAAGAATTCTCTCTCTCTTGATGGCGTTGGAGCTGCATATTCTTTGTTTGGGTTGTTATGGGGTTATGTGTGACACACTTGGCTGAATGACCTATTGAAGACTTTGCTGGTAGAAGCATCCTGCTGATCGCCGTAACGCCACCATTTACTATCTCTGTTTTGGCTTGTCTTCTATCGATCTATTAGCATGTTCTATCTTCTTCAGTATTGTGCCCTAATCTGAAATGGCATAGAACATAGGCATAAATTAACAGTCACGCTCCCGGCAGTGTATCTCAACCCATGGTTTATCGTGCCACAAAGATATCTCAACAGATTCTTGGCACTAACCCGGTGAATGTGATGAGGTTCAACCATATGTTGACTCAAAGTGTTCACTGCAAAACATACGTCCGGACAGGTGTGCACTAAGAACATCAGAGCCCCTACGAGTTGACGATACTCAGTAGGATTTGCTAGCATGGACCCTGTTGACCACTAGAGTGGCACTTGATGATAATGAGAAGACTCCATGCCCAAAGATGAACCAGAAGACATTTGTACCATCACATATCATCAGTTCAACAGAGTTTTTTAACTCTACTTCTACTTCTTATCATTTTCTCTTGTACCTAGATTCCATGCCCTACGGGGAATTGTAATAAGTGATGCTAGTAATGATGAGTTTTGAGTCAGTATTGAGTCTGTAATAGGCCTAGGTAGCCTGGGACCTTGCCAACAAGTGAGTATTACTCTGGGAGGTTTTTTTTACTTGGTTAATTATCATCTCCCACCTACTAGGAGTTAATAATTAATTGAGTTTTTTCCTTCAATTTTACCCCAAATCCGGAGTACAGCTTGATGGTGAGGCCTTGGGTGACTCCTAGTGTCTAGAGTCAATGTATATTACCATACTAGATCACACAAAAAATTTCGTGGAATTTGGTTAGGTCTAGGTAGTGATTTTTTAATTTTTTAGATTTCCTGCAAGTCGAAAATTGCAATAAAAATTGTAATTGAATTGTAATAATTGTTGTTTAGAGAAGTTTTATGGGATATGAGTAATCAAAATTACACCTCTCACGCTCAACTTTCTACTATGACACAGTTTGAGGGGTTAAAAATGTGTTTTGAACCCTCAAAACCCACTTTTCCTAAGTTTAGTGGGAAATATGGCAATTAATTAAGCCATAAATTAAATAAATGGAGAAAAATAAATATCCACACATGTTAAATGAGGTGGAAATGAGGTGGAAAATTATGAGGAGTTAAAGTGAAGTCCCAAGGTGATATGGACTCCTAAAATCAAGGAAAAGAAATGTGCTCAAATAGAATTGAATTTCCGGCATTAAATGAGAGTTGCTTACTTGGAAATTCGAATTTGTGAAGTTAGTGCATATTTGGGAGGATTTGGGAGAATATTTGGTGGAGATTTTTGTGGGAAAATGTCTCCACATGGGTTTCCAACCATATACACATGTCATTCCATCATAAAATTCGAATTTGACACATAAGGGAAGAAGAAAATGATTTCCACTTGCCAGAATTCGATTTTTACACTTGGCATTGGAGCTCCACTTACCAAATTCGAATTTGCCTTGAGATCTCCTCCCTCTCACCACTTGGCATATGGTTCTTCATTGGGATTTGCTCTCAACTTACTATATAATGGAGCCATGGGCTCTCATATTGTAATCATTGTTTACTAACTATTATGCTTGCGGAAGCGCTGCTGCCTTGTAGACTTTCAAAAATATCAATAAAGACTTTGGGGTTTCATTCATGAGGTGTTCCTCCTTTTGGAGTGTGATGAATTGTTGATCATTGGTATAATTCTTTTTACTCATGCTTTGATCTAATTTGTTTCCATATGCTCTTGTAAATTTGTTAATGTAGAGCTATCTTACATTGGCATTTGATTTAGGAGTATGCTCTAAGTATAGAAAGTTCTAGTTGGTTTCAAATAAATCTCTAGAGTTTCTTATCATTGTTTATTGCTAGATCTATATGGAACTAATTCTTGATTGAAGTTTTGTAGAGGGAACATCTTGTTGGGATCAAAGAATCAAGTGTTGGAGGAAGTCTTTGGAGAGACCAACCCACTCTTGATACATTTTCAAAGGAGCTCTCATTTGTTCTTTGAACCTTCATAGTCTTATCTTACAAAGTGGTTTTGCAGGGGTTTTGAGACATAGCTTGTATACAAGCCAAATACTTCTAAATTTGAATATCTTTTAAAACATTATACTTCATTGCTTTCATTTGATATCTAAGAGCTTGAATATGACTAAGCAAAGAGGAGAGTTTACTCGAACTCTTTGGCTTAACCCTTTGTAAATTGTTGTGCAATATTTTGTAATTTTATCTATCTAATATTTGATTGGTTTTGTAGCCTTCTTTTGAATTTTTTCTTGTGACAGCTTGAGTGGACAACTACAATAAATTACTAACAAGTTGTTGCAGGATCTTTGGGCTGAATTTCAAATGAGGAAGATAACTCTCTCTTCTTTGGTTGTGGGCATAGAAGAGGCTTAGCTTCTCTTCTCCTATTGTAAAGTCTGAATTTATTTTGAGTTCTTAGAAATTCTCACCGAGGAGAAGTCTATGGTCTCAATTTTTATTTGTAAAGACTTTCCTTCGTTTAGAAAAGGCCTCATGATCATTTCATTCTTGTAAAATTAATAAATTTTTTTGTTTTTGTTGTGGGAGTGTGGGTTTTAGCCATTGGCATCCCTATCTCTCCATTTCAAAGGAGAGAATTTGTAGATGGATTGACTTAGTGGTTTTGACATTTTCATTTTCTTTCACATCACATATGCATGCTCTAGTTGGGAAGTAACATAAATCGCATAGTCCTTTAATTTCTTAATTTTCAATCTCATTTGCCATCACTTACTTATGTTTTGTGATCTATTTCTCATTTGGATAAGTTTCACAATATACTACAAGTAAATAATCATAGCACTTTCAATTTATGGCAACTTGAGTTATTGTTCTAACTATGAAGCATATTTAATTGAATCATCTCCATCTTTTACATAGCACTTGCAAACTCACTTTGATATCATTTAGGCATTTCACTTTTCATACTAGACTTGTATCTCTAAAATTTACTTCCAACTTAAGTTGGTTGAATAGACGTTTTAGGGACCCTCTACCTCTATGGACTCCTCACTATGAGATCCAAATATTTGGGTGAGAGTGAGGTCTGAGAATTAGAGTTCAATTGTAACCTTGCTTTAGAACTAATTAATAAAATAAACCAAGAGCACTATCTCATCACATTTACTTGCAAAGTTCCCAAATTTTTTGCTATCTTGATGGTTTAAAGATTCACATGCAAATATTATCTCAAGAAGCACTTTGGATGCAAGCATTTTAATTCCTTAAATTTTGCAACAAGTTTAATTCTATGGTACTTGGAAATTTGCTTCTACATACAACTTCATTGCATGTTGTCATTTTAATGATCATTATGCTCATGGATGATTGATATATCTCGTTTCATTGGCAAATACCCTTGTTTGGTGTTGCAAATTTAATTGCATATTGTGATCTTGGTCTAACACTTCCTTTGTGGGATTATTGTCATTATATCTTGAATTTCATTTTTGAGCAAGCATTTGTCATTTACTTTAAAGCATTGGTCTATATTTTGAACACATCATTGAATATTGCTCATATACTTATATGCTTGTTTACATATTGGAATCGAGTCATCTTTGATAAGTAATTCCTTCTAATCAATTCTCCTAGAAATCTCACATCTTTAACTTAGTTTTCCTTTAGGGACCACCCCCCTTAGCTAACCTAGGAGATAGCTTAAACAGAGAGAGTTGGGAATAGGTGACAGCCCCTTCTCTGAGTTCCTTGCCACCAACCATACCTGTGGGGTTGAAGGCTTTTCCCACTAACTGTAGGTAGGTGTAGGTGGCAAGCGATAACATTTTTTGGCGTCGTTGCCGGGGACAAGTCTTCTTGTGCCTGGGAAAACGACTAAATTTAAGTTTTGGCATATTTGATTTTAGATTTAGATTCTTGCTCAAGTGGCGACTCCACTCAATCCTAATTTTGCAAGAGTTTCTACTAGGAGAAATTCAAGTGGTTTAGCTAGCCCCTCTCCTGATCCTGAAAGGGTTTTTAAAGAGAGGTTAAATAGACTTTCTCATAGTAGAGCTCTTGCTAGTCTTGGGCAAGAGGCTATTTCTGACATTCATTTGTTGTTTCAAGAACAAGTTGAGCCTAACATCATGAATGATCTTTTTGCTCCTTGTAACTTTACTAACATTAATGGCTATCCTCACAATATCCCTGGCAAGGCTATTGAAGCATCTTTAAGTGGTGTAATGTTGCTAACTATGAGGATGTAAAGATGAGGCTTTTCGTTCTCTCTTTGGAAGAGGATGCTCTTGATTGGTTCACTGAGCAACCTGCTAACTCGTATGATTCTTTACAAGCGATTGTTAATGCTTTCATGGGAAAGTATGGAGAGAGAAGAGAGAATAGTCAATTGATCAGTGCCATTAGCACCATGAAGAAAAATGAGAATGAAACCATGGAGGAATTTAACAAGAGATTCAATGAATTGGTTAAAAGTATGCCTACTACTGTTAAACCTCCTGATGAATTTCTCTTATGTTCCTATCTGGATTCTTTTGGTGTTGACACTGCTTATGAGTTGAGAAGAAAGGAGCCTGCAACTTTGGGTGTAGCTCAAACTAAAGCCTTGAAAATGGAGAGGGCCAGAAAGCAATCAGGAAAATCTAAGATTCCTAGTTTCACTAGAGGGCCATCGAAATCGAATGATTCCAAAGGCAAGGCCAAGGAAGAGGCTACCCATGATCCTATTAAGGAATTAACTCAACTCATCGAGAGCATGGAAACAAACCACACTAAAGAAATGCAAGCCATGCAAAGAAGGTTGGTGGCCATGGAAAGATCACAAGTGCAAAGATTCCAACCTAGGCCAAATAATGGATGGCAAAAGAATAAAGGCCCTCAACAAGATTATAGGCCTCCAAATCCATTGGAATCCACCAACATGGTATATCAAATTCCCCCTTTTTGTAGGCCAGGTAATGAGTTCCATGAAGAAGCCACATGCCCATATGTAAAGAGTATTATGGAAGGTAGCATGTTGGGAGATGAACATGTAGGAACTAGTGGTCAAATCAATATGTTCTTCATGGAAGATCAAATATACACCATTGAAAGTAATCAAGAGATTGACCATAGTCCTAATAATCTTGGGGTTGACAATATGATTGCAAATTTTGACAAAGTCACTAAGATTTTTGGGGAAAAGTCTACAGCTGAACACATTCTTGCTATGGCAAAACACAAAGGGATGACTTATCAGAGAAGAGATATTCAAGACCAAAATAATCACATAAATTTTTCTCCTTTTACTTCAGAATTAAATTTTGACTTGGGCAATTGGGTGAATAATGCAAAGGTTTATATCCCAGTGACAGAGCCTTTAAAGATACCATCTCAAAGGGTGAAGTTACTAAGTGCAATTGAAGGTACTCAAAGGGAAGAAAAGCCTAATAATGAACCAGAAGATGAAGAAATTGTATTGAAAAGTATGAACTGTTATGTGGGGAACGAGGATCATCTACCATTTTATGTTTCTTTGATAGTGAATGATCGTCTTTTACACAACTGCATGCTTGATTCAGGGGCTTCATCAAGTGTCATGACCAAGAAAGTCATGAAGCAACTGAATCTAAGGGTATCTAGGCCCTATCACAACATATGTTCAATGGATTCTAGAAGGATTGAAGTGTGGGATAATTAAAGATTTACAAGTTTTCCTAGCTGCATACCCAAACAGAATAATGACTATGGATATTGTTGTGATAGATGTTCCTGAATCATGGGGAATGCTCCTATCAAGAAAATGGGCATTAGATTTAGGTGGTAGCCTACGAATGGACTTCTCACATGCCACCATCCCCATGCCAGACAATAACTTTGTTAGACTTGATCGGGAGTTAGAGAAAAGATATCATGTTGAGGATCCAAGGAAACCCAACAATGAGATTATCTATAGATCATGCGAGACAGGAAGTGATGTTGTGTTGACAAATTTTCTTCCCCCCTTAACAGAACAGATTCAAAACCAAAAGATTAGGCATAGCTCAAAAAGAGGGGATACTTCAAATTTTCCATCAGAGCATTTTCAAGACAAAGTTGTAGGATTGACAGTAATTGCATCATCGTCGCCATCACAACTAACCAAGAAGAAAAGAAAAAAACGAAAAAAGAAAAATGATATAAAAAATGAATCACCAATTTTGAGCAGGATCAAACCTCAACGCATCAAAAGTCGAAAAAGGAAAAGGAAGAGGTTTGGTGTATCTGATGGCCACAAACAGGTTAACAGTGGGGCAAGTCATAGTTCTAAGATAGTCAGAATTGGCCAAGGCACATCAGAGAAAGAGCCTATGGATTTGCCTGTGAGTAGGCAGGTTCTCAAGATGGATTTCACCCAAGACATTGGGGCATCCTGTGTATCATATTTCTAACCCTATCCCTTGTAAATTTTGTTTAAGTAGTTTTATTTCATGAATAAATTGTTATTTATGTTTCCTAGAATAAATTTCCATTTCTGTACTTGATTTTATTTGATGTTATTTTGAATGGATACTGCTAATATATATCTTTGGTCGGTGGATGCAGATTCCAGGTTCTTGCACACTATCACTTCATATCTAGCATGCATCCCCATATGGAGCCAAATGTTGACCACTAGAGTGGCACTTGATGATAATGAGAAGACTACATGCCCAAGGATGAACCAGAAGACATTTGTACCATTAGATATCATCAGATATCATCAGTTCAACAGAGTTTTTAAACTCTTCTTCTACTTCTTATCATTTTCTCTTGTACCCAGATTCTGCGCCCTACGGGGAATTGTAATAAGTGATGCTAGTAATGATGAGTTTTGAGTCAGTATTGAGTCTGTAACAGGCCTAGGTAGCCTGGGACCTTGCCAACAAGTGAGTATTACTCTGGGAGGTTTTTTTTTTTTTTAATCATCTCCCTACTAAGAGTTAATAATTAATTGAGTTTTTTTCCTTCAATTTTACCCCAAAGCCGGACTACAGCTTGATGGTGAGGCCTTGGGTGACTCTTAGTGTCTAGAGTCAATGTATATTACCATACTCAATCACACAAAAAATTTCGTGGAATTTGATTATGTCTAGGTAGTGATTTTTTAATTTTTTTAATTTCCTGCAAGTCGAAAATTGCAATAAAAATTGTAATTGAATTGTAATAAGTGTTGTTTAGAGAAGTTGTATGGGGTATGAGTAATCAAAATTACACCTCTCATGCTCAACTTTCTACTATGGCACACTTTGAGAGGTTAAAAATGTGTTTTGAACTCTCAAAACCCACTTTTCCCAAGTTTAGTGGGAAATCTGGCAATTAATTAAGCCAAAAATTAAATAAATGGAGAAAAATAAATATCCACACATGTTAAATGAAGTGGAAGATTATGGAAGAGTTAAAGTGAAGTCCCAAGGTGATATGGACTCCTAAAATCAAGGAAAAGACATGTGCTCAAATAAAATTGAATTTTCGGCATTAAATGAGAGTTGTTTACTTGGAAATTCAAATTTGTGAAGTTAGTGCATATTTGAGAGGATTTGGGAGAATATTTGGAGGAGATTTTTGTGGGAAATTGTCCCCACATGGGTTACCAACGATATCCACATGTCATTCCATCATAAAATTCTAATTTGGCACATAAGGGAAGAAAAAAATGATGTCCACTTGCCAGAATTTGATTTTTACACTTGACATTGGAGCTCCACTTACCAAATTCGAATTTGCCTTGAGATCTCCTCCCTCTCACCACTTGGCATATGGTTTTTCATTGGGATTTGCTCCCAACTTTCTATATAATGGAGCCATGGACTCTCATATTGTAAACATTGTTTACTAGCTATTATTCTTGCGGAAGCGTTGCTGCCTTGTACACTTTCAGAAATATCAATAAAGACTTTGGGGTTTCATTCATGAGGTGTTCCTCTTTTTGGAGTGTGATGAATTGTTGATCATTGGTATAATTCCTTTTACTCATTCTTTGATCTAATTTGTTTCCATATGCTCTTGTAGATTTGTTAATGTAGAGCTATCTTACACTGACATTTGATTTAGAAGTATGCTCTAGGTATAGAATGCTCTAGTTGGTTTCAAATAAATCTCTAGAGCTTCTTATCATTGTTTATTGCTAAATCTATATGGAACTAATTCTTGATTGAAGTTTTGTAGAGGGAACATCTTGTTGGGATCAAAGAATCAAGTGTTGGGGGAAGTCTTTGGAGAGACCAACCCACTCTTGATACATTCTCAAAGGAGCTCTCATTTGTTCTTTGAACCTTCATAGTCTTATCTTACAAAGTGGTTTTGCAAGGGTTTTGAGACATAGCTTGTATACAAGCCGAATACTTCTAAATTTGAATATCTTTTAAAACATTATACTTCATTGCTTTCATTTGCTATCTAAGAGCTTGAAGATGACTAAGCAAAGAGGAGAGTTTACTCAAACTCTTTTGCTTAGCTGTTTGTAAATTGTTGTGCAATATTTTGTAATTTTATCTATCTAATATTTGATTGGTTTTGTAGCCCTCTTTCGAATTTTTTCTTGTGACAGCTTGAGTGGACAACTACAAGAAATTACTAACAAGTTGTTACAAAACCTTTGAGCTGAATTTCAAATGAGGAAGATAACTCTCTCTTCTTTGGTTGTTGGCATAGAAGAGGCTTAGCTTCTCTTCTCTTATTGTAAAGTCTAAATTTATTTTGAGTTCTTAGAAATTCTCACCAAGGAAAAGTCTATGGTCTCAAATTTTATTTGTAAAGACTTTCCTTGGTTTAAAAAAGGCCTCATGGTCATTTCATTGTAAAATTAATAAAAATTTATGTTTTTGTTGTGGGAGCGTGGGTTTTACCCATTGGCATCCCTATCTCTCCATTTCAAAGGAGAGAATTTGTAGATGGATTGACTTAGTGGTTTTGACATTTCCGTTTTCTTTCACATCACATATGCATGCTCTAACTGTAAAATAACACAAATCGCATAGTCCTTTAATTTCTTAATTTGCAATCTCATTTGCCATCACTTACTTATGTTTTGTGATCTATTTCTCATTTGGATAAGTTTCACAATATACTACGAGTAAAGAAGCATAACACTTTCAATTTATGGCAACTTGAGTTATTGTTCTAACTATGAAGCATATTTAATTGAATCATCTCCATCTTTTACATAGCACTTGCAAACTCACTTTCATATCATTTAGGCATTTCACTTTTCATAATAGACTTGCATCTCTAAAATTTACCTCCAACTTAAGTTGGTTGAATAGACGTTTTAGGGACCCTCTACCTCTATGGACTCCTCACTGTGAGATCCAAATATTTGGGCGAAGGTGAGGTCTGAGGATTAGAGTTCAATTGTAACCTTGCTTTAGAACTAATTAATAAAATAAACCAAGAGTACTATCTCATCACATTTACTTGCAAATTTCCCAAATTTTTTGCTATCTTGATGGTTTAAAGATTCACATGCAAATATTATCTCAAGAAGCACTTTGGATGCAAGCATTTTAATTCCTTAAATTTTGCAACAAGTTTAATTCTATGGTACTTGGAAATTTGCTTCTACATACAACTTCATTGCATGTTGTCATTTTAATGATCATTATGCTTATGGATGAGTGATATATCTCGTTTCATTGGCAAATACTCTTATTTGGTGTTGCAACTTTAATTGCATATTGTGATCTTGGTCTAACACTTCCTTTGTGGGATTATTGTCATTATATCTTGAATTTCATTTTTGAGCAAGCATTTGTCATCTACTTTAAAGCACTGGTCTATATTTTGAACACATCATTGAATATTGTTCATATACTTATATGCTTGTTTACATATTGGAATCGAGTCATCTTTGAAAGTAATTCCTTCTAATCAATTCTCCTAAAAATCTCACATCTTTAACTTAGTTTTCCTTTAGGGACCACCCCCCTTAGCTAACCTAGGAGATAGCTTAAACGGAGAGAGTTGGGAATAGGTGACAGCCCCTTCTCTGAGTTCTTTGCCACCAACCACACCTGTGGGGTTGAAGGCTTTTCCCACTAACTGTAGGAGGTAGGTGTAGCACGGAACGTTACCGGTACCAATAGATCCACAACATAGTAATAACCTATAAAAAGGAAAATGCCAAATCCAAGAGAATCATCCTTGATGGATTCAAGGACCATATTGTTCTACACATTGCAAAAAAATACAAAATGAAGTAGATGTGGGATGTGATTTTCAATATGTACATGAATCCTACCGTGAATAGGAAATTGATTCTCTAAGAGAAGTTGAGGACCATCGAGATGTAAAAGGATCAAGAAGTGGTTTCCTATCTTACTAGAGTTTGACTTGCCAAAGTTGAATTGGTTGTAGTTGGAGATAAGCCAAGTGATGAAGAGCTGGTGCACATAGCACTACATGGGTTTTCCAATGAGTGGATCATTTTCATCCAAGGGAGAAATGGGCGAGATAAAATTCCAGGATGGGATCACCTATGGATTGATTTTGCTAAGGTGGAGCTTAGACTAGGCTTGATCAATGGTAGTAGTAGCAGCAATGGAAATACCCTGAAGGTGGATAAGGAACATGAGAACGTAGCCCTACTAGGCAGAGGGAATTTGAAGAAAGGATCTAGCAAAGGATCAGGCTCAAAAAGTGAGAAGAAGAATAAGGAATTTCTGAAGGTAAAATGCTATGGTTGTCACGAGTTCAACCACTATGTCAGTGATTGTCCACTGAGGAAGAAGAACATCAACAAGAAAGCAATAGCTTCAAATAGTGTAGATGAGCTCTCTAACAGGATGGAACGATAATTCACACTGATCTCTTATCTATCTAGATCAACTTCATAGGGTGTTTTCTATATAGACAATGGAGTGACATTCCACATGACAGGAGTTAGAGAGTATTTATCTAGTTATAATAAGGACGACATAAGATTCCATATTTAGATGGGGAACAATTCCAAGTGCAACCAAATTACAATAGGGACTATTCTGTTTTTGAGGGAGAATGGCAAGTCAATTCTTATTCATGATGTGTTGCATGTTCCAAACTTGGGGATGAACTTGATCTTCGTATCCATCCTTTAGGAAAAAGGATATGATGTTATCTTTAGAGGGGCACAAGTTTTGTTGAAGCATAAGGATTGGAGGTCACCTATAGTAGTCGGAATTAGGAGAAGTCGATTATATAGGTTGCATTTGGATACTCCAAAGGCATTGGTTAGCAGTAACAATCTGAGGGATCATGGGCATCTATGGCATAGTAGAGTGGGCCATATTCATCATGGACCACTTAGATTGCTTCATGAGAGGGTGACAGGAGTTCCATAGGTGAGTGCATAGCACGATGATGCTTGTATAGGGTGTGTATTGGGAAGTTTGCGAAAGAAACTTTTCGAAGGAGTGAAAATAGCAAGAGATACTTGACTTATTGCATTTATAAATCTCTCAAGGTATACACTATTTTGCAACTTTTATATATTATTTCTCAGTAATACTTGGATCTACTTCTTGAAGACCAAGGAGGAGGTCTTTATTGGCTTCTAGGAGTTTAAGGCTTTAGTGCAGAATGTGACATGAAAAAATATCCAAGCTCTTTGATTAGATAATGGAGGTGAGTACACCAACAAAGAATTTCAGGAGTTCAATACTAGGGTAAGAATCAGGAGAGAATAGATGGTTCCTTACAACTCGCAGCATAATGGCATTTCTTAGAGGAAGAACCGCTTTATTTATGATACAACGAGAGCGATGTTATATGACCAAGATCTCCCACATTATTTATGGGCATAGACATAGAGTGAAATAGTTTATATTCAAAACAATATCCCACATAGATCACTTGGCAAGATGAAAATTAAGGAGGCATTCATGGGGAAGGAGCCAGATGTCAGTCACTTTAGGATATTTGGAATCCTAGCATATTGTCACATTCTAGGAGACACGCATTCGAAGTTGGATTAGACTGCAAAGAAAGGTTATTTCATTAGTTACAGTGAAACCTCCAAGGCTTATCAGATATTTCTTCTAAGGACCAGGCGGATATTGTGAGGAGAGATTTCAAGTTCATGGAGGACAAGGCATATAGGAATTCTAGATATTTTCCTACAGTTGATGATCAGAGTGAGAAACCATTAGAAGTTCCAAGGATTTAGTAACAGGATCAAAGTTGCAGTCATGAGCTGTTAGAAAATTATATATTACAGAGCAATGAAACACATAAAATATGCGGACACAAACACAAAAAACATATAAACAAGAGAGACACAGATATATGTGGTTTACCCAGCTTGGGCTATGTCCACCGAAACGCCCAGTCCTTCCTTTATATTATCCAGAAAAATGAAGAGACACAACCTACAGCAGATTCATTGTAATATCCTCTTCTCTCTCACACAGTGCCCCTTGATATTTCTCGCTCTGTGAATACACACCCACCCAGACACAATACAATACCCTCATAAAACAGATGGGTTGCCTTCTAGGTAAAAAAACCCTAAATTAAACATAACTTCTACTGTCAGATCATCTACCTAATGAACAACCCATATTGACAAGAAATTACAACATTTTACAAGGCATTTTTACATCTATTTTCAGCTTTGGGGGGTTGCCCCCAAAACTCCCCGCCAGGGGGGGGTTCCAAAAAGTCACAACCCCCCCCCCCCCCGGCCCGCGATCCCCCAGGCAGCATTTAAACAACAGGTGGTGTTGCTGCTCCGTTAAGAACAGGGGTCCAACGTAGTGGTACATCTAAATAAAGAAGATAATCAGGCTCCACACCTAACACGAGTAGAAGCACTAGTTCATGTGTGAGTGCTCCTAAGGCTTCACAAATTATGGAGTAGTAGACGCAATAGATCATGGAGATGCATCAAGAGGATATATAGGTGGATATTCCTTACTCCATTGTTGGTAGGAGTAACTGTGAGATTCAACAAACACTTAGGGTTGCTCAAGAGTTTGTGGGGACTCTTGGGATGGCCAAGAGAGAGTGGAGAGAACCATAGAGGTACACTATATACATGGCACTAGTCAATTAGTTGGTAGATAGTGATCCTTCCATCTATTATAAGGTTGCACAACAGCAGGTGTGGAGGGATGCAATAGTTCAGGAATATTCCTCAATCATGCAGAATGATGTGTGGGAGGTTGTATTAAGACTGAAAAATAGGGCGGTGGTTGGATCATACTAGATCTATAAGATCAAACACTGTGCAGATGGAAGCATCAAGAAATACAAGGATAGGTATGTGGCGAAGGGGTTCTCTCAAAAGGAGACAATATATTATGAGGAGACATTTGTTTTTGTAGCCAGGTACACTTATATACAAGCCATGATCTCATTGACATCACAAATGGGATGGAATATCCATCAGATGGATGTCAAGATGGCATTATTGAATGGTGAACTAGAGGAGGAGGTGTACATTGAAAAACAGGAGGGATTTGTGGCACACAACACAGAGACCCATGTGTGTAGGTTGAAGAGGGTGTTGTATGGGCTCAAGCAGGCTCATAAGGTGTGGTATGAGCACATTGATAGATACTTGTAGGGCACGGGCTTAATGAAGATTGAAAAGGATGAAAACCTATACTACTTGGTGGTTGGGGGTGATGTACTCATTATTGTCCTATATGTGGACAATTGTTCTTGACAAGTTCACTGAAGCTCATAGAGGTGTAAGAGGGATCTTGCAGTTGAATTTGAGATCAAGGATTTGGGGTTCATGCACTATTATCTAGGCATGGAGGTATGGCAAAAAGATGGTGATATTTTCCTTGGACAATGGAAATTTTGCATCAAGATCCTGAGGAGATTCGGGATGGAGGATTACAAAGCCATGCCCACACCCATGATTAAATTGGAGGAAGGCATCCATGGAGAACTATGTGGACCCCACCTTGTACAAGCAATTGATAGGATCTCTCATTTATTTTCTCAACACTAAGCCACATATATCTTATGCAGTAAACTCTCTCAAATAGTTCATGATGGAGCTGAAGAGAGTTCACTGGACATCGTCAAAACATGTGTTGAGGTATTTTTGCAACATTATCGAGTATGGGATTAGGTATGCTTGAGGTGGTGGTGTCAGGTTGGTTAGATATAAAAATGCAGATTGTTCAAGTAACACAGTAGATCAGAAGAGCACTTAAAGGTTTTGGTTCAACATGGGATCAAGAATTGTTTCTTGGTACAACAGGAAGAAGAATTTCATCGCACTAAGTTTTGTAGAGGCATAAAACATAGCAGCAAGCATGGCTACGTGCGAGGCCACATAAATTTGTAAGCTACTAATACCCTTGTTTGATCAAAGGATAGAGACAATGATGATACACTGTGACAACCAGAGTTGCATCAGTTTTTCAAAGAATCAAGTGTTTCACGACAGGTCCAAGCATATAGATATCAAATACCACTTCATCAGGGATTGTGTGCAGCACAGGATTGTTCAGCTATAGTATACACCAACATATGAGTGGGTAGAAAATATACTGACAAAGGCTTTGGGGAAGGCAAGATTCATCTTATTCATAGACAAGTTGGGAGTTATTTAGAACACCTTCCTCGCTAAGAAGGGGTGTTAATTTGTGTAGCTCGGAAAGGTATTCTAGTCTCAGATTGTGTCTATGAGGCTAAGGAAGACTTTTTCTCCAATACTCAGAAAAGCTTTCTAAGGAAAAGGCCTTGATTAGAATTAATTAGCCACTTTATTATTATTCCTAACTCTAACTTTGGGAAATGGCTTAATTAATTAGTATTAATTGGGGAAAATCAATTTTCCTCTAGAGACTCCCTGAAAAGTCATGAGAAGGGGTCAAGATGACCTTAGCTATTGATTAAGATTAGATCATGGTAATTGATTCATCAATGAGAGATTATAAGAGGAAATCAATGGGTACTTGGAGAGCAGATAAGTAAGAGATCGAGACACAATATTGCAGTGATAGCAAGGATGTAGAGGCAACATAGGGGAATCAACAGAGTGAGATCAATAGTGTTTTGAGACAAGATTGTCAGAGGAATTTATCATGGCGATTTCCATATATGTTTGGATCTCGATTTTTCTGCAAAGAGAGGTCGAACTTCCAGTGGTTTGAATTTCTCCAAATAGGGGTGTGAATTACCCTAGTTAGTAGTGTGAATTTATCTAGGAGGAAAAAATTTCGGAGCAAGGAGACAAATTGCAGGAGAGATTGATTTCCATAGGGAAGTCATTTTTTCAAATTTAGGTCAAAATCCATATGGAGGTTGTATTTCCTCAACAGTGAGAGTTTTCTAGAGTTAGGGTCGCATGTGTGAGCATATATAGAGCCGCAGGGAGGCCGAATTGTTTAGAGGAGGTCGAATTGCTTCCAGGAGGATAAATTGACTAGAAAAAGTGGTAGAAATAATTTTTCCAAATGTTTGCTAATTTACGACAAATGATTGTAATTTCTTCATCATATATTTTCTTGAAGAATAATCAAAAAAACTCATCTATAGAACTAGTTTTCCCCACAATGGGGTTTTTCCAGGAACATTTGTCCAAAAATATTGGTGTCCATTATTTGTGTGTATGTGCTATAATTTTCTCATTTCCTATGGTTATTTATTTTCAGTGAACTTGCAGTAGTTTTTTATTCAATATTTTCTGGAAATATTTTGCAAAAGACAAATATTCTAAATTGATAGGTGAATAATAACTAGCTGTAACTGCAACAGTATTAAAATTTCACAACTCTAGCTCATTTGGTGGAAATATTTCCTTTTTCCACTATATTTTTTGTCAACTAGAGTCATTTTGTGTGTGAAATAATATACTATGTCCAAATTTAATTCTTGTGTTTTTACTTGGGAATAATTGGAGAGGAATTTATATTTCTGAGATAAAATTTTAATTTCTAGAAACAAGATTTATTAATTCCAATAACGAAAATATGTATGTGCATATATTCTTATTGGGTTTGAAACTAGTGGAAGTAAGCCATGTGTGGATATAAGGCATGTGTAGAGATAAATTTTTTGCAAAAGAAAGGCATATGTGGAGTTAGAGTTTGTGCGGCATAAAGTATGTTAGGGGGTAAAGCATGTGTAGAGGTAAAAGGGTAAGTTCCATTGCTCCGCACAAGGTGGAGCCAAAAGGTAGCCTTTAGCTCTGTGCATGCCTTACTTCCACACAGGTTTTAGCTCCGCACATTTCTTACCTCTGCACATGCCCTGCTTCCACCAATTTTAGACATAGTAAGACTTTTCTAAGTGGGAGACATATCACATAGGCCTATAGACATTAATATATGTACATAGATGTTTCGATTAGCGGAACTAATAAATCTTGTTGCCATAAATTAAAAGTTTAATTTGTAAGTATAAATTCCTTTCCAATTTTTGCTAGGAAAAAACAAGAGAATCACATTTGGACACACTACCTTCTTTCACACACGAAATAACTCTAGCTCGCCAAAAATGTAAGAGAAAAATAAAATAATTCAAACAAATGAGGGAGAATTTCGTTACCCATTCATGAACATACAGGCCTGTGCATCAGTAAAAAACACAAAAAATAATTTCATATCTCATAATCCAAATATGAACAAACAAATACAATTACCTGTGTATCTAAAAATGGTTGGCAATTGAAGGAGGGACTTCCACTCTCCACCCAACCATAGCCCAACTACATTGCAACTTTGTTGCAGTTGACCACCCCTGAGCTAGATTCAAAGTCTATGGAGTTTAGTGGTCAAGGGAATTTACAATAACCTTCAGTTAACAAATCATCAAGGCAGGGAGTCCATTGTCCAGGTGGTGTATTAACTACCTCCAATAATAAGCACCACAGTGACCCTTTAACCAAACCATAATCAAATATGGAGTTTTACCAAAGGCCCAATAATGTAGATTTCATTTTATGAGGTTGAATACACTATGTGGGTGGATTTTTAGTTGAGTTTTTCAATGCAAGCAGTGTAGGAGTTAAGAGCCCAATATCCAGGTTTTACTCACAAAGTATTTAAAAAAATAGAGAGTACCTGATCTATAAAGGAAGTGAAGTTAGATGAGTGAAGGGTTAGATTAATAGGAAGTCAATACCATTCGCTTTATATTGTGAAAGCACAAACCTTAAACTATGAGCAGGACCATTGAGCTAAGTTGAGGAATTGAGGGGGGAAATGATGATGATGTCCATTACAAGTAGAAAGTGTAGTCATTTAAGAGAAATGAGATTGTGAATGCTTGCTATTTGACTCCTCTCAAGTAAATTTGCAGTCACTGAAGCCAAAACCAAGGTCATGCCCCATTTCCTCTATGCCAATCAAAACACGAAACTCATATCAAAAAATGAGAAATTAATTGAACTTCCTAACAAGGAAGCTAATATATATATATATATATATATATATATATATATATATATAGAGTTATCCTTAATTTAAATTACTAAGGTGTAATGGCGGGGATATATAATTGAGGATTAATTACATAAATGATGATTCAAAAAATGGTAATTAATAATTGCTTAGGTTAATTAAATGGCAGTGACACTTAATTAATTTAGATCATTTTTTATGGGATAGCTGATTAAATTTAGTTAGTGACAATGTACACTAATTGATGTTGATTAAATTAAACATATAGTGATTATAAGACTAATATGGTTATGATATTAATTGAATGTTTTTTTTGGCATGGGCGAGAGTTTGACTTGCTAGGAAGACAACCAAGGGTAATTGGAAAATACATGAAAAGAAAAGTTATTGTTTAATAATTTAAATGTCATCATCATGTGGAAACAAATAATTACACACCACTTCATAAGTATAAATGGTATTAACCCTTTCTATAACTACAAAACTAATAACCTCATAACTGTAAATGATGTTCCACTTTTTTTTATTGATGATAAATACTAAATATTTTAAAATAGTAAAGAAACTTTCAAACCTCTACGTTGTGGAAGTGTAAAGCTATTTAGTCACCTCCATCTCATCATGTTAGTTATGACCTTTGTTTATATTAAATATAAGATATTATTTTTTTGGGCGTCGAAGGCAACTTGTATTTGATCTATATATTAAAATATTTGATCCCTTAATTTTGTTTTCTAAATAATTTATATTCATTTGGTTCATAAAAGTTTGTTGAATTTTGTTTCTCTGTCATTTTCCTACTACTAGCAAGGGAATCAAAAAAAAAAAAACTTAATAAAGATTCTTCTTCTTTTTTTGACGTAGCGGGGCACATTGTGTTTAAGCATATAACATTTGTGATCAAGTTTTATGAATAGAAACAATAATATGGTAGCATTGTATGAAAAAATTGTTCGTAGTTCATAAAAATAGGTTATGTAGTACCAAGTTCTTCAATACAAACATATATACATATATCGATACATATATAACAATTTGTGTTTAACTCTTGCTAATAAGAGTCTAGACAAATGTTGATTTAACCTTTATTTATATAGGTCTATAAGTTATTTAAAATTCAAAGAAAAACATGTTTAGTTGATCAAATTTACAAAGTGTAGTGTGTCTTGTTAATGGAATATTAGAAATGCATATACTATTTTATTAAGTTGGTACACTTCCTATAATCAACCACTACATGTAAGCTTAAACATGAGCGTCCTTGTAACAATATGCAAGTTTGCAGTGTTGCTATTCATTTACATGTTGTTATTCAACCACATTTTTTTATTGTTTGTAGTTCCATCCTAGGGAGGCCATAATGAGTTTGCATTCGAAAGCAAGATAATATTTGGATTCTTAGCATCTTGAAACATTGAGATGTTTGCTTGGTTTGATTGGATTATTTGTTAAATTGCAAGGGAACATATTATCTCCATCTAAGTGGAACTTTTCAAGCTTTCTTGGTGTCATTACAATTCTAGACAACTGCCATTTGGTACAAAGTATGCACATTTTACCAACATGTAAATGGAATTAATAGAAATTTTTTTTTCCAATATCTAGAAGAAGAAAAAAAAGCATTCCTTTTTTTGTGTGTATTTTTATAAAACTATAGTGGGTAGATACCAAAAATAAAAATACAACAAATGGATGATGCGCTTGAGGCACAAAACAAACAAGAAGGTGGAGACAAGCATATGATTGAACTAAACAATTTTGGCGTGCATGAACTTTACATTAATGTTGTTTTGGAAAAACATAATTTGACTCGCTTGAATAACTTCAGTTTCACTCCTAGAGATTGCTTATTTAATTTTATCTTAGTGCTTTTGCATAATAGATATACCTCTATAGAGAGGATGATAACGAGGGCTTGAGGGTTGAGGCAGGCAGAGGTTGAAGGAATCGATTGTGAAACCCTAACTGTGACAGTTACCAGTCTATCGATGGCGACGTGGAGGCATCTGCATGACTGAGGTTGTACTTGGCAGCTGGGGCCACTTATGGCAGACAAGTGGCGGCATCAGGCTACAAGTTCAAGAAGCCTTGTTTATCATACCTCTACAAATGAAGGGTAAGTGGTATTACAGTTTACTGTGCTTAACCCATATGGATTTTTCTTTTACTATTTTCTTCAAGGGTTGTACGCTAGCAACTTATTCCAGCAGGTGCACAAGCCCCGCGTGAAGGAGAACAAGGAAACGGAACCAACTACTGTCGACAAAGAGGTTTCAAGAAACCATGGTCAACGACTTGGAAAAGGTGGAGGTGGATCCCGAGCCAAGGGACATGCTAACTATGTGGGGTTTGGAAGTCACAAACTAGAATTTGAAGTAGTTCATTGGTCCAGCTGGAATGTGTGCTTGGATTTCTGGAGGCTCGAGAGACGAGAGGAAGCAGGGAGGGGATCGGTTTTCCTTGGAAGGAACCCTAACTGGCATGGAGAAAGGGACACTGCTACTGACAGAGATCCCAGTGGGAAGATAGGAGACTGCCATTATCTCTGGTGTAGAAGCAGGGCTTCAACTGGTAAGTGGTAAATTTCACGATTTGCAATGCTTTGTTTACTTGACAGGGGGCCTAGAGGAAATTGTAGAAAGTTGCGGATTCCTGAAGAAACGAGGTTTGAAATCTTGTTTGGGAGGGGATTTATCCTCCTCGGCTATGAACAAGGGCGAGGTGGTGGAGGTTTTGGTGGCACATAGACCCCCGAGGAATCCAGGTGAGGGATAAAAGAGGCTACAAGGTTTTTGGTGGGAGGAAGGTTTGGGGAACATTTCTAATGTCATTGTAAGAGACAAGAGGGTATGGGCTAACACTTAGAGTCGAGAAGAAGGGTCTGCAGCAGACGGGAGATCATTGGCGCTTTGCCACAACCAGGAATTTCACAAAGGAAATTGGTTTATCTCTAGACAGGCAATAGAGGGGTTTGTATCGGATCTGGTTCATTAGCGGGAAGGGGAAATCAGAGATCCCAAAAGCGGGGAAGAAGGGTTGAGGGTAAATGCAAACACAATAGTGCAAGTCCTTGATCAGTGAGGTCGTTCGGAACAGGGACATGAAGGGGGCTTAGACAACTCAGGGGGCACAAGGAAGAAATTGAAATTTGTGAGGAGAAAGGAGAAGATCCCTAGCATGGTTCTAGGCATCAATATCTCGGTCGACAAAGCGATGGAAACAACAGAACTCGCACTGGTTGGAAGAGCCAAAGGGAAGAAGCTCTCAGCAAATTATGTCAAAGAATGGGCAGCCAAGGCATGGAAGGAGGCTCGCGACCATATATTTGAGACCTTATACCTAACCAAAGGATAGTTTATGATGAAGTTTCATAGCAAGGAATTAGTCCAGTGGGTGATAGAGAGGAATTGGGGATTTGTTCGAGGCCCAATTTTATTCAAATAGTGGAACCCCCTTTTCGACGCACAAAGAGAGAAGGTGGCAGACCTTACAATTTGGGTTCGACTCCCAGGCCTCCCGCACCCTCTCTGGTCCGAAAATTTATTCAGGGAGATAGGTAATGAACTTGGGAAATTTCTGGAAGTTGATATGTCTTGCAAACAAACAACAGAACAAGGAATCGCAAGAATTTTGTTGCGACTTAACCCTCGAGAAGGGTTATTGGAGGCGATTCAGCTGCATTATAAAGACTAGTCTTTTATCCAAGCTCTCGACTACGAATACCTACCCTTCCATTTCCATAGATACCATCAGTATGGTCATTTGGCAAAGGACTTACCACTAAGCATAAGAATGAGGAAGAAACTGATGCAGGAGCATGAGGCTCGAAGGATAAAAACTTCATTTTATTCCAAAAATCCAAAACAAAATTAGAAGTAAAGGAGTGGGATCCTTTAGCCTGCAATTTATTGTTTTGATAGATAGGATTGGACTGATATTTAGGGATTCATATAGCTTTGTATTTGATTCAATTAATTTAGTTTTAAGTTGAGAATTTTTAGGAAAATATCATGTAATAGGATTTTTATCCAAGATTGGGCAAATCCAATTCTTTTAGAATCGGATTGAAAGGATTATGTAGACATTATATATTTTGTGAGTTACGATGTAATACAGACAAGAGGATTGGATGAAAATCAATTATATATTTCCTCGGTACCTTTGTGTAGCTGTGTATAAAAATGCCAAATTTGGAAGGTCTCATTCCCTTTGAAATATTATGAGTTTATTTAATTAAATTCGAACTCTATAGATTTATGGCTGTGTGCATGTTCCATCTTTCGCGTTTACTGTGTATTGAGACAGTTTGGTGGTGTTAAATGAAAGGACTGTAATTATTTTTATGCCAAGAGTCGTGGCTTCTTAAATGGATCGATTCTGGAAAAATTAACAAAATGAGACTAAGGTAGTACGTAATGAATTCAATAATTTAGAAATCGAATTTTATTGAAACAGAGCTGGAGGTTGTGGTTTAGTGATTGTTCTTTTGCCAAATGAATCAACGGCTTACTCACTTAGTTTGGTTGATCCAATGGAAATCGCAAAAAAAGGTTACATGGAGTTTAATCTTCCAACCGGACCTGATACTTTATAGGTTCAATTTAAATATTTTGGTTTACTATCCATCTTCAGAATAATCCGACGGCCATCGCATGGAAGCAAAGATCTGAAGGTGTTCGCATAAAAAAATTGCGTGGAGGTTAGTCCAAGGATTGGATGCGATAATGCCATGAAAAAGGTTTAATGTTGTTTTAAAATTCGTTCATTTGAATCACTAAATATTTATTTGGGGAAAATTTAATATTGTTGCATTTTATGTAAACGATACAATTATCCGCTATCGATTACGTGTAGACTTTACAATGGGTTAATGTAAAATTAGTTTATAAAGGTTTAATTCTGTTGATATAGTACCAAGAAGGGAAATTCGATAATTTGCTAAAATGTGTTTAATTTCTTTGCAAGTTGGGTAGAAAAATTATGGAAGATTATGAAGTGGGTTTAATGCATTGTTAGAGTTGTTTAAGAAAATTAAAAGTTGATGACTGATACTCAGAAGGAAGGTGAAGACATTCCACCCAAATTAGAAGATATAGTTTCCAGATTTGAAAGTTTGTCATTAACACTTGCATCCAGACCACCATTAGTGGTATCAGAGCAGCGTTTAGACACTAAGAGAGATCTCAAAGATCATGAAAAGAAATCCAACATGGCTTACAGAGTTGGAAGAGGAGGTGGTGCTGGTCGAAGAAGAGGAATACCAGTTGAAAATGCTGAAGTGATGGAGGTTATTCAATAGATGCAAGCCAGATTAGAAGCAATGGAAATGGGAAATCAAAGAGATGCAGATGCCAAAGATGTGAGTGAACCTAAAGTTGAATCTGCATAAGAGGGAGAACCTGTAGAAATAACTCTTGAAATGAGATTTTTTAAATCAATGTTGGGATCCACATCTAAACCCAGACTTGAAGTTTCGGTTTTTATAGGAAGCCTAAACCCAGAAGAGTTGATAGATTGGATAAATGACATGTATAATTTCTTCGATTATGAAGAAATGGATGAAGGAAAAAGAGTGAATTTTGCTGTTACAAAATTGAAAGGTCATGCAGCACCTTGGTGGGATGGAGTGCAGGCAAAAAGAAGGAGACTTGGTAAGCAGTCGATAAAGAATTGGAACAGGATGGTGGAAAAGCTGAGAGGTAAGTTTTTTTCCAAGCGATTATCAGCTTTCATTATTTAGACAAATGCAGACTCTTAGATAGAGATCAATGACAATCAAAGAATACAAAGAGGAATTTTACAAAGTGAGCATAAGAGCAGGACAAATTCAAAATACAACAGAGAAGATTGCAAGATATATTAATGGTCTCAGAATGGAGATCCAAGATGAGATAAGTCTGATGTCTCCTAAAACAATGGAAGAGGCTTATCAGATGGCCTTGAAGGCTGAAGAAAAACTCATAAGAAAGCAATATTCCAGAAGTAGAGGTACTTTCCGAGGAAAGGGAAGTTAAGGTGGTAGAGGAAGATCTACAACACCGAGAGAAGGAGCTAGCAACAACTCAAGTCAGCATACACACACAGAAGATGATGCAAGTGGCAGAAGGAGTTTTTCCGGATGAAGAGGAGGCAGAGGCAGAGGAAGAGAAATCAGATGTTATAGATGTAATAAGCTTGGACACGAAGCTTATGAATGTCCAGAGAATGTGGGGACAAATCATAGAAATGTGATTGTTGCTCAAAATGAAGAGGAAGCAGCAAAATTTCCAGAAGCAGCAAAAGTGCCAGAAGCAGAAAATACACCAGAGAAAGGAGAATCTTTGGTAGTGAACAAAGTTCTAATAAAATCAACAAAGGATGTTTTTAAATCGACACAGAGGAAAAATTTGTTTAGAAGTGTGTGCAAAGTTCAAGGAAAATGTTGTCAAATGGTAATTGATAGTGGCAGCACTGATAATTTGGTTTCTACAGAAGTGGTGGAGAAATTGAAATTGAAGACAAGAAAACATCCAACACCCTACAAGGTGTCATGGCTTCAGAAAGGATATCAGTTGTTAGTGAATGAACAGTGTGAAGTGGAATTCTAGTTGGGCAGCTACAAAGACAAAATTATGTGTGATGTGATACCTGTGGACGTATGCCACATATTGCTAGGTAGACCTTGGCAGTATGACAGAGGAGCTATGCATGATGGGAAGAAGAACACATACAAGTTTTGTAAAGATGGTGTCAATCATACATTGTTGCCGATAGAAGAAGAAGATGCATCAAAGAGAAGATATGATCTGAAAGCCTTGTTACTGAGTAGAAAAGAATATATACAGCAGATTGAAGATGATGATGTAAACTTTGCATTAATTTGCAAACCCAAGGTAGTAATTACTTCCACTAAAATTTCTGATTTGCCAATTGAAATTCAAGAGATGCTGGAAAATTATTGTGATATTATTGTAGATGATTTGCCGGATGAATTACATCTATTAAAAAAATTAGCCATCATATAGATTTGATTCCTGGAGCAAATTTTCCAAATAAAGCAGCATACAGGATGGCTCCCACAGAAAATGAAGAAATCAGGAAACAAGTACAGGAGTTGTTAGATAAATAACTGATCAGAGAAAGTTTGAGTACTTGTGCAGTGCCAATAGTGCTGAGTCCAAAAAAAGATGGAGGTTGGAGAATGTGTATTGATCAAGAGCAATCAACAAAATAACAATCAGGTATAGATTTCCTTTACCCAGAATTGAAGATTTGATGAACTATTTAACTGGAGCAAGATATTTTACAAAGCTGGATTTAAAGAGTGGCTATCATCAAATTAGGATAAGAGAAGGAGATGAATGGAAAACAAATTTTAAAACAAATGAAGGATTGTATGAATGGATGGTAATGTCGTTTGGATTATCAAATGCTCCTAGTACATTTATGATGCTTATAAATGAAGTGTTGAAGCAATTTATTGGTAAATTTGTAATAGTATATTTGGATGATATATTAATTTACAGCAAGTCTAAAGAAGAGCACCTAAGACATCTGAATTATGTCTTAAGGAAGTTGCATCAGGAAAAGTTGCTGGTAAATTTAAAAAAATGTTCATTCATGAAGGAATAATTGGTATACTTAGGATTTGTTGTTTCAGCTGATGGACTAAGATGGACCCAGAGAAGATAAAGGCAATCATAGAATGGCCTTTGCCCAAGAGTGTTTTTGAGGTAAGAAGTTTCCATTGTCTTGATAGTTTTTATAGAAAATTAATAAGGAATTTTAGTAAGATCAAAGCTTCTATTATTGAAACTATAAAGAATTAATAATTAACCATTTAAATGGTCGATGAAATGAGAAAAAATTCCAGTTGTTGAAAAGAAAGATAACAGAAAAACCCATCTTAGTTTTTCCTGATTTTAATAAAACTTTTCAAGTGAAATGTGATGCCAGTGGAGAAGCTATTGGAGCTGTGCTCAATCAAGAAGACATACATGTAGCTTATTTCAGTGAAAATCTGAATGACACAAGAAGAAAATATTATTCTTATGGCAAAGAATTTTATGCAGTTGTGCAGGCATTAAAGAAGTGGAGACATTACTTGATTTCTAAAGAGTTTGTGCTTTATTCAAACAAGCATGCATTGCAGTATATTATGCAACAACCAAAATTGAATCAGAAACATGCAAAATGGTTAGAGTATCTTCAGAGTTTCAATTTTTTATTGAAACACATAACTAGCCAACCAAACAAAGTAGCAAATGCCTTAAGCAGAAAAAAAAATTTAGTTCTAGAAAGTCAAATTCAAGTGTTGGGTTTTTATTATCTTAAAGAATTGTATAAAACATATTTGGATTTTAAAGAGGCATTTGAAGCATGCAGTAATCCTGTTTTGTTGGACAGAAGTAAGTGGCTGGATTTTTTCTTGCAAGAAGGTTTGTTGTTTAAAAGAAGTCAATTGTGCATACCAAATTGTTCTATGAGAGAAAATTTAATTAAAGAGAAACATAGTGGTGGACTTGGTGGACATTTTGGTACAGACAAGATTTATGAACAGTTGAGTCATTTTTATTTTTGGCCGAAGGTGAGAACTGAAGTGGAGAAGTTTGTGCGAAATTGTAAAGTTCATCAGCATGCGAAAGGAAGGAGTCAAAACACAGGTTTGTATGTTCCATTACCTATTCCAGACAGACCTTGGGATATGGTAAGTATGGATTTTGTTTTTGGTTTACCGAAAACACGGAGAGGGAATGATGCAATTTATGTTGTAGTTGACAGATTTTCTAAAATGGCACATTTTATTCCATGTTATAAAACCAGTGATGCTACTCATGTTGCTAATTTTTTTTTCAAAGAGATTGTAAGATTGCATGGGTTACCTAAAAGCATTGTCTCAGATAGGGACACCAGATTTGTTGGTCACTTCTAGAGGACATTGTGGAAAAATCTTGGTACTAAAATAAGTTTCAACTCAGCATATCACCCTCAGACTGATGGACAGACTGAGGTGGTGAACAGAAGCTTGGGTAATATTTTGAGAAGTCTTGCAAGTGAACATCCTAAACAATGGGATCAGATTTTGGCATAGGTTGAATATGCTTATAATGACTCTCCTAACATGAGTACAGGGAAGATTCCATTCCATATAGTTTATGGAATCCACCCAAGAGGAGTGTATGAATTAAGGAATTTGGGAAAAGCGAAGTTGAGAAGTGTTGATGGAGAAGCGTTTGCTTCAGAAATTTGAGCAATACATGAACAGGTAAAACAATAGTTACAGAACAGCAACATCAAGTACAAGAGCAAAGCAGATATGAAGAAAAGGGAAGTTAATTTTGAGGTTGGAGATTTGGATCTAGCACACCTGAGGAAGGAAAGATTTCCAAAAAGGGCATATAATAAATTGAAATTTAAAAAAATTGGGCCATGCAGAGTATTGAGAAAATTTTCTGCAAATGCTTATGAAATTGAATTACCCCCTGACATTGGAATATCTCCAATTTTCAATTTTGCTGACTTGTACAGGTATGAAGACAGAGACACAGAGGATAAAAATGAATACAAAGAAGAGATTGACTGGTTGAAAAAACTACCCACAACAAAAACATTGCAGCCAGAGAAGATTTTGGACAAAAGATTGTCTAAGAAGACAAGAGGACGACAATACTTTGAGTATTTGATCAAGTGGAAAGATCAACCAGTTGCAGAAGCTACTTGGATGACAGATACCATGCTACAGAAATTGGGCAGTTCTGTAGAGGAGCTCATGGACAGGAGCCCATGAAGAATTTTGTCCTCAGGAGTCTGATGCAGAAGCATGAGGCTCGAAGGATAAAAACTTCATTTTATTCCAAAAATCCAAAAAAAAATTACAAGCAAAGGAGTGGGATCCTTTAGCCTGCAATTTATTGTTTTGACAGATAGGATTTGACTGATATTTATGGATTCGGATAGCTTTGTATTTGATTCAACTAATTTAGTTTTAAGTTGAGAATTTTTAGGCAAATATCATGTAATAGGATTTTTATCCAAGATTGGGCAAATCCGATTCTTTTAGAATCAGATTGAAAGGATTGTGTAGACATTATATATTTTTTGAGTTACCATGTAATACACAGAAGAGGACTGGATGAAAATTAATTATATATTTCCTTGGTACCTTTGTGTAGTGGTGTATAAAAATGCCAAATCTGGAAGGTCTCATTACCTTCGAAATATTCTAAGTCTATTTAATTAAATTCGAACTCTATAGATTTATGGCTATGTGCATGTTCCATTTTTCGCATTTGCTGTGTATTGAGACTGTTTGGTGGTGTTAAATGAAAGGACTGTAATTATTTTTATGCCAAGAGCCATGGCTTCTTATATGGATAGATTTTGGAAAAATTAACAAAATGAGACTAAGGCAGTACATAATGAATTCAATAATTCGGAAATCGAATTTTATTGAAACAGAGTTGGAGGCTGTGGTTTGGTGACTGTTCTTTTGCCAAGTGAATCAGCGGCTTACGCGCTCAGTTTGGTTGATCCAACGGAAATTGCAAAAAAAAGTTGCATGGAGTTTAATCTTCCAACCGGACCCGATACTTTATAGGTTCAATTTAAATATTTTAGTTGACTATCCATCTTCAGAATAATCCGATGGCCATCGCATGGAAGCAAAGATCTGATGATGTTCGCATAAAAAAATTGCGTGGAGGTTAGTCCAAGGATTGGATGTGATAATGTCATGAAAAAGGTTTAATGTTGTTTTAAAATCTATTCATTTGAATCACTAAATATTTATTTGGGGAAATTTTAATATTGTTGCATTTTATGTAAAGGATACAATTATCCACTATCGGTTACGTGTAGACTTTACATTGGGTTAATGTAAAATTAGTTTATAAAGGTTTAATTCCATTGATATAGTACCAAGAAGGGAAATGCGATAATTTGCTAAGATGCGTTTAATGTCTTTGCAAGTTGGGTAAAAAAATTATGGAAGATTATGAAGTGGGTTTAATGCATTATTAGAGTTGTTTAAGAAAATTAAAGGTTGATGATTGATACTCAGAGGGAAGGTGAAGAAATTCCACCCAAACTAGAAGATATAGTTTCCAGATTTGAAATTTTGTCATTAACACCTGCATCCAGACCACTAGAAACACAGGAAGGGGAAGAACAATACCGAGAAGGAAGAAGGGATATTTTTGTGAAGGCCCAATTCGGAGATAGAAAAGGGTCCAAATTCGAGGGCTTCTATGCCAAGGGTAGAGGAAGGGAATTTGGACACTCTAATGGAAGAGACTCGAGGCTCAGGCACAGGAGATGGAAGAGGATTTTTGTCATGTTGTGACTCTAGAGGCATTTGTGGCCACGATAGTACTAATGAACTAGGGTACTGACCGCGATCCTCCTCCCTCACTCTGTTTTGGATTTCTTGTCTCTGCATTCGGTGCCTGGTCGTTCCAGGCCTTCACAAAATGATTTCTATCAATTTCATGTAAATCTTGTAAATGAGTTTCTAGACATCATTATTACAAATATCCTTGATCTTCATCTGCAACAATATCCCTCTCCCCTATCGGGGTTTTCTGATCCTTTTAAACATTAAGGGGAGAGAAGCCCTTACAATATGAGACCATGAGAAAAGAAGGAAAACCTGCTCGAGGTGGTAGGGGGTTTATGGAACCTCTCAAACCACTCCTCGGGTCCTAAGCAAAGGGGTAGGAATTCAAACCTGTCTCAATCTCATATTAGAGCCAAATTAGACATTGTTGATGGGGTACTTAGAGCACTGCACACCCTAGAGTGGTGCACAAATGAAGATTTTGTCCCTAAACTGTAGAGGGTTGGCTAGTATCCCCAAAAAACTAGCTCTCAAGACCTTAATTTTTAAATATGGGTCGGATATTATTATGCTCCAAGAAACTCTAGGAGCGGGTGAAGACGTCAAAACAACTCTTTCAAAGATATGCCCGGGATGGTCCTTTCAATATCTGGATGCCAAAGGAAGGTTTGGGGTTCTTTCCCTGGGCTTCAAAGAAGGAAAATTAAAATGATAAGCTCTTGGGGTTTGGAACAGGCCCTGGATATTGAAGCCTATTCCACAAACCTATGCTCTAATATCCTTCTTTTGAACATCTACGAGCCATGTTAGGACTGAATGGTATTTTGGAATGAACTATGGGAAAAATCCTTCATGGGAAATCCAAACCTCATTATAGGAGGGGACATCAATTTCTCCATTGGACGGGAGGAAACCTGGGGACTGACAGCCCGTTCTAGCCCTTTCTCGAACTACTTCTCATGAAAAATTAAAGATGGTAAGTTTATTGACATAAACCTTCTCAAGATGAGGTGAACTTGGTGGAACAAAAGAATTGGTGAAGCTCGAGTTGCAAAGAGATTAGATAGATTCATGATCAAAGAGGAGCTTCTGGACAGAAACCCTATGCTTCGACAATGGATTGGAGAAGGGGGGATTCAAACCATCACTCTATTCTCCTGGAACTCAAAGGATCCAATGACAAATCAGGTTCACCTTTTAAATTCAATCCTGTTTGGCTCAAGGAGGAATCCTTCAACTCCCTCTTCAAGGATACATGGAGATCAATGGGAGAAGAGGAGGGTTCAAGCAAAGCATCCCACCTCTCAAAAAATCTTAAGTGAATGAAGAAAACTACTATTGAATGGGAAAAAAAGAGGAAAGAAAAAGAGGAGGAGCTGCTAAAATGGTTAGGAGAGGAGTTGGCCAAATTGGAGAGCCCAGAAGAAGATGGGTACGAAACACTAGAAAAAAAGGAAAAAATAAAATTCTTAGAGGTGGAAAGAAAGAAAAAATTCCTGGAAAGGGAAGAATAGTGGAGGCTAAAGAGAAGAGCAATTTGGATGTCATTTGGTGATGAAAACTCTAAGTTATTTCACAATTATGCTAAAGGGAGGAAGAACAAAAATACTATTTGGGAGATGAGAACAGAGGATGATAGGACTGCAAAATCCTTTGCGGACTTAGCATCCTTGGGAAAGGACCACTTTAGGAACCTATTCAAAGCCCCTGCAGAATTTACCATAGCTGAGGTAGTGTAGGTGGCACAATTTTTCCCTAGATATGTTGAAGAAGAGGAAAATGAGATGTTTTAAAGCCTGGTGACAAAGGAGGAAGTGGAAGGAGTCTTTAAAGCAATGCAGAAGGATAAGAGCCATGGGCCGGAAGGGTGGACATTATAATTTTATCAACATTTTTTTATATCTATGGGGGAGTAGTTGACAACTATTGTGGAAGAATCAAGGATAAAAGGTTCTACTTTCGAACCCATAAATTCGACTTTCCTAGCCCTTATTCCTAAGTTGGATGAGCCTGGTTCCTTTGATGATTTCAGACCTATCTCACTCTGTAACTACATCTACAAAATTATTGCAAAATTTATAGCTATGAAAATAAATTCGATCTTGTCCACAAACATCTCGAAAGAACAATTTGGGTTCTTGGAGAGAAGGCATATCCACGAAGCAATTGGAGTTGCCCAAGAAGTTATGTGCATCATCAAAAGAAATAGGAGAAAATGGATGATCATAAAAATATATTTATCAAAGGCATATGATAAGATAAGCTGGATAAACATAAGGTTGTTTCTGACTCATCTGGGCTTCAACATTGATTTCATCAACTAGGTGATGGGATGTATCTCAAACATTAGTTTCGCAGTACTGATCAATGGGGCAGCTTCTCCTTTTTTCAAGAGTCAAAGAGGGATGAGATATGGGTGCCCTCTTTCGCCTTTGCTATTTCTTCTGGAAGAAGAAGGCTTAAGCCAGATGTTGGTGGAAGCCAAAATAAAAGGGGACATTAAAGGCATTGAAGTAGCGATAAATATCCACATCACTCACCTGTTGTTCGTGGATGATATTCTCCTCTTCAGTGATGGTAGTAGAAGGGATATCAAAGATATAAAATCCTCCCTTTACCTCTTTCTCACCGCCACGGGTATGAACATAAATGTACAAAAATATTCTATTTTTTAGGAAGGCCTCTCGGGAGAGGATTCCAAGAGGATTGCAGGAGATCTCCCTTTCGAGATTAATATGATGGATGAAAGCTTCAAATATCTTGGTTTCTTCCTCAAACTTGACTCTTACAAATCTATAGACTAGATGTGGATGGTGGAAAAATTTGAAAAAAAAGTAAAAAATTGGAGTTATAAGTGGCTATTGACAGCAGGGAGGATGGTGTTAATCAAGTCAATGCTAATGGCCACCCCGGTTTACTGGGCCATGCTCTCTTGGATGCTAAGAGGAATTATAGAGAGGGTCAGAAAAATATGTAACAAATTTATATGGGTGGGTTCAAAGGAGGAATTAGTTCTCCCATGGGTGGCATGGGACAAGATAGCTAGACCAAAAGACTGGGGTGGTTGGGGCATAAAAGAGCTTCCCTCTTTCGTGTCATCCCTGGCAACAAAAATGGGCTGGAGAATTCTCTCCAAGGATTCTCTATGGACTATGGTTATGAAAATAAAATACATCGATCCAATGCCTTTGATTGAATGGTTGCGGACCCCCAGTAAAAATCTCTCTCGGGCCTTGGTGGTGTGGAAAGCCACCCTAGGGTCACTAAAAATCATCGAGGAAGGTTTGGTCTGGCAGGTAGGGAATGGTGAATAGGTTCAGATTGGTTTGGACCCCTAGGTTAGATGCAATGAGGGTTTTTCCTTAACAGAAGAATTAAGGAATCACCTATCCTCCAAATGGTTTTACTTCTTAAGCCAAATTGAGAAAGTAGGTTCCTCATCGATATGGCAACAAGCATGGATGTCAGGCGTAGACATGCATTTATACCCTCAATGGAACGAGGCTTGGCAACACTACACAAACGAACTTGTGTGATCAAATGTTCGTCTCAGATATCGGTCAAATGAACTGTGGTGGGTTCATGCCCCTTCGGGAAAATATTCACCAAATTTTAAATACTCCTTCATTATGTCCAAGAAGGGGTGGAAGGCACCAGAATGGTGGGAAAAATCTCTCTGGAAATTGAAATGCACAGCAAAAATCAGACAATTCTTCTGGTGTATTTTTAGAAACAAAGTCCCAACATGGGACATGTTAGGAATCTGTAATTAGCAAGATTGGCAAAGTCCAATCACAGAAACAACATTGTTTCAACCACTTTGGGATTCTAGGATCTAGCCCACCTGAATCCGGAGAGGGATCTCTCCAATAAGTGTAAAGATGGATTTGTCTTTGAAGCTTGGGGTAATGATATTAGGCTAGTTATGAAGGCCGAGGGTTTGTTTTGTTTTTGGATGGTTGAGCATGATTACTATTTGAGGTGGAAAGTCCTAAATGAAAAGATTTTCAAAGGTGTGAAGTTGCAAGCAAATAGAACAAGCTTTGTCCATGAAGATAGATAATTGCAGGTTTTAGTCCATTGGGCTATGGAGTCATAATAGGGTTTAATTGGAACAGCAAGAGGCAAGAGTGGTCCATGGGGCAAGTCATCTATGTCTAAGGATCTCTCTAAAGTTTGATTTATGGAATGAAATGGTACAACAAGAAGGGGAATTTAAACAAATGAAGAACAAAGAGCAGCCCAGGATCTGGTAAGTACTTTTAAACTAGCCAGCCTTTGACACACACTTAAGAAAAACATAAAAGTAAACTAGGATCTGGTAAGTACTTTAAAACTAGCCAGCCTTTGATACACTTTCAATAGAAAACATTTAAAAACAAAGGGAAACTTGAAGGCAACTGTTGGAGAAAATACTAGCGGGCCGAGCTCACCACAAATACTCTCCTAGCTCTGCTTTACTTGGTCACTTTCAAGACAAACACAAAGATAACAAGGCCAGCCTAGTCAAGTAATTGCTATAAACTGTGACTTTAGCATTGAGAGCATTGGATAATTCTTTGGGGCTGAAAACTGGACAGGGCACACCATATCTTTGTATTTCCATCTCCTTAACTAATCTTTGAGACATAACATAAAGGAATAATGTATTAAAGACAATAAAATGAGGGGATCGATAGGCATTCTATGGCAAAATGGTCAAATGTTCCTACATGTACTGATTGGAAGAAAATATAGATAAATATTTTAAGTTAGAAAGATTGCGATATCAAGTGGGTCCTAACAATCACTGTTATTACTAGAAGATAGAACATAGTGAAAACGAAATAAAACAGCAATTCACAATAAATAACATCATATTGATGAATAGGATCACCAATCGACATATTGATGCTACAAACCAGTTACAGCTTTAAGTCCAATGCTTTAGTTTAGCAATCATCTACACTTTCCAGACTAACTTATCTATCACAAGCAGAGTTCCAAGAGCCAGCGAACACTATTTACAATCAGAAGTTTTAAGCTCAAATATATTTCAAATTTCTGCAACCAACTCAACCAACAATTTCTCATCTTCTACAGCAGTATTTATAGAAGAATGAGGAGGTGAGATTTGATAAAATATCTCTCAGGACAATTAATACAGATTAATGACTTCTCGGCCTTTGAGGGGCTCGATGGAGAAGTTTACAGGTGTGTTACTGTATTAATTGATTTACATTTATGAATTAAGCTCGGTGGGAGCTTTTGTTGACCTTTGAGGCTCTGTTTTATATTAAAGTAACTCTGCTGATATTTTTTGCATTAAATTATCTGGCAGAATTAACTCCCTGGCTGCGCTGAGGCAAATATCTTCATTTGATCAATAACTTCGGCCTCTGTTTGGATGTTGGTGGCTACAGGTGGCACTGTGGTAGCTGAGAGGAATCAATTTGCCTCTATTGAGGCGGTGGAGGCCTGTTTGTCTGATAAACCACTTATGATTTTTTTTTAACTGTGTTTTAATTTGGGGGATTAGGCTTTTGATAATCAGTCTTAGCCGTAATCCCCAAATTGTCTTCAATCTTCTGTTCTGTTGTGTTCTGTCTTCAACACTGATACTTTTTCAATTTGTGATTTAATAACACTGTGTCTTGTTGATGTGCAGGCCGCGTAGGGCTCATATGGCATCAATGCCTCCATGAAACATTGACAAGACGTGAATGGAGCCCTCATAGTTCTTTCCCTTTGATAAGGAAAGGCCAGCGGATCGTCAATCCTCGACTTTATTTTTCTTTGTATTATAATGAGAAAAACCATTAATCACCTGTGAAAACACAACCATATTAGAAAATCCTGCGTTTTTTGGTTAAACTGCTTTAGAAGGCGTAGGTAGGAGCATGGCCGTTGGATGGCGTCATCCAACGGTGGAGATTTATTTAGAGGAGGTTAGAAAGGGAGCAGAGGAAGAAGATGTCGGAACTGTCAATCGCGCAATGATCAACGGTGGTGAATAGATCGGGAATCAACAATCCGAGGGGGCGAAAAAACAAATAAAAAATCACACACTATGAAATCTCCGATGTGATTATATATGGGTCATCGATCTGCAGATCAGATCGATGGCAAAGAATGAATCGGGAGGTGGTTATGGTAGGGGAATGGTTCGCGATCGAAGCAAATGAGGGCCGTCGGATCCGAGGAAGGCGGGGAGAAGATCAACGGCTGAGGATCAGTAGGGGGTAGTTAATCGAAAGGGGGAACAAATGCACCGAATGAAACTTGTGATGCGATGTTGCATGGGCCGTTTGATTGTCTTACGATCAACGGTGGGGATTGCTTTTAAAGCGAACTGGCGGAAACCCTTTATAATGTATGAAAAAACAAAAATCTAAATAAAACAAAGGTTTTGGTGGCGGAATATATATGTATGAAATGGCTGGCGCCCGTCTGCGGAGCCATGGGTCTATGGAATGGTAATAGGCCCGGGGCGTATTCAAATAAAGGGCCAATCGTAGTTGGAGCTTCAGGTTTGGGCTTTTCAATCTAAACATTTAACTTTTCCGATGCGATCAGCGCGTTGGGACTTTAACCTTTGGTCCCGGGAAAAAGTAATATGAATGAAGTGGAGGGGGTGGAGTTTTATATATATGTGACCCAATCGCATCAGAAAGTTCGATGCGGGTCTTTACAATCAACCCATTGTGGATTTCTCCGATGCAATTGCGCTTCAGATCTTTTTAATCTAACCATTTCATTTAAAAATCGTTGTATGGGCGTGTTAGACCAAGACTTTGGATAAGTGGGTTTTTTGTATTTACAAAGGAAATAATGGATCGGAGATGGATTTTCACAATGATTTAGCGCCCGATTGCGGGCCCACAGGTTGTATGAAGAAATAATATGATCAAGGGTTATGAAATAGAGGGCTAATCGCATCAGAAAACTTGTGAGGAAAAAAGACTTGCGCGTTGCGTATTGTTCCGATGTGATAAGTGCTGAAAGGCTCTAGCACCTAGTTCTAGGGTGCGGGCACATGGAGGGGAAGTGGTTTAGGCTTAGCCCAAGGGGCTTAAGCCTTTATACAAAACATATGTATTTTTTATGAAAATTTTCAAGTTTTTCAATGGATTTGGGGGTTTCGGTATAGTTTAAAAATGAGTTTTAAACTATGTAAAAATGATTTTCATGAATGGAAGAAGGGGAATCATGAAAAATAGAGGAATTTTATGGAGAAAAAGGGGAGCAAATGAAGGTTAGTTTTGAGTGGAGGATGGGGGAAAATGATGATTTTGCAGCAGTCTTTTCTTATGAAATCAGTCGAATTTCTGAGTATAAAAAGGGAACAGTAGTGGAGATTTGGAGAGAGGCATGAGGCCTTCAAGAGTCTTCAAGAGCCAACACTTTTTAGCAATAAAATTTGTTCCTTGAAGGCTCCAAAAAGTTTTAGCCACCTTTTGCTATAACAAATTTTATAGGTGGCTAATAGGAAAATATCCAAAAAATAAAGAAGGAAGGGCTAGGTTGGTGTTCTATTTGCAAATATGATGTTGAATCAGTCTCATACCTTTTCATCCATTGCTCTTTCAAAAATTTAGTTTGGGAAGAATATCTGAAGCTAATTGGCAAGTCTTAGAGCTGGAGTGGGGTAAATGCACTAGAAGCATGGCACAAATGGCAGAATGGCAGTCAGGAGCAAAACTGGAAAATGATCCCACTCCTTATCTATTGGGGGATCTGGTTAGCAAGGAACAAGACCATATTTAGATATCGGGAGAGTATGTATCATATAGTAGCAATAGAATGTGCAGCAAACTATGATTTAATGCCTATCCAACAACCAAGATCAAGTCCCAGGGTGATCACTCTGAACAGATGAGGGGTGACATCCCTTGGACATACTTTGATGGAGCATCCAGTCCTGAAAACATCTATGTGGCGGGTATAGCGATTCATTTAAGCTCGTGCAAGAGACTGGAAGCTTCATTTGGCCTCGGTCATGGAGAAAATAATTATGCAGAGCTCAAATCTCTTCACTATCTCATCTGCTAGCTTATTCACCTGGGACATTTCTCTGTCCAGATCTTCGGAGATTGACTAAACATCATAAAATGGTTCAACAAGGAGTTCATTTGTCAAAAATATTTATTAAGTCTTATTCTTCAGGAACTATGGTTGTTTAAAGAACAATTTTCTTACATATTTGTGTGTCATATTTACAGGGAATGTAATGCTATGGCATACCTCCTTTCTAAGGAGGGTTTACAATAGGATTTGGGCAGCTGGAAAATTCGAGAAATAGATCCTGAAGGATCAATGGATCTAGACCGTCCTCCTTTTTCCTAAAAAAGTTTATCCATGCTTTTGATATCATGACTAGTTGTATATTGCATGTATTTTTGAGTTTTTACTATTCAAAAGGACTTGTATAGGTATTTTGATTGGAACATATTGCTTCAAACATATATATGGGTTTCTGAACTTTGGTTTTCTAGACAAGACCGAATGTTTATTCCTGTTTGGGCTAGTTTTCATCATAAGAGGAGGCCCAAGAACATACGCGGGACTTGCATGCCACTCTATGGCGAATGTTATAGCTATAAACAATGGTTTTGGTTTCTAGTTTTTGAAATGGTTGATTGATAATGGTCAACTTTATGGAGGGTGTCTCTTGAGTCCCAGTCAAAAGGAATGCTTCAATGCATGTGCAATGTAACTCTTTATTTCTCAATAAAAAGTTCGATTTTTTCTATGTAAAAAAACATATACCTCTATAGAATTAAGACAAGGGACAATACAACTTTTTAGACTTTGCTTGAAAAATAATTGAAATGAAACATTATTTTCTTATAGAAATGAGTTAAATACATATTCATTCATGGAAATGCATAATGTCAATGATCATGAGGTTTATCTTCAATGAATGTCGTAATCAACTTCACTTGAATGCCCACTGAATGAGAGGAGGATTTGGGGAGATATTTTTACATACATTGGTTGTCAAAGTGGCTCAACGTACCAATAAGAATTTGGTCAAAGAGGAAAAAGAGGCCATACTTGCATTTTAATTCATCTCTAGGCATGCACACATATGACATATTATTTCATGATGACAATCCACTTGCTATACATTTTGAGCCACTGTTGTGCAACAAGAAAATGTACAGATCAATAGTGTTAAAGGAAATGTGGATGATCTTTCACATGCATTGATTGAACAACAATGGGCACAAATAGAGTCCAAGATTTTATCGCAAGGACTTCAACCAATACAAAATTTCAATGGTGTTTTCGGTGAAAGTTCATTTCAATGCATTTGTCATGTAATGCAACATGAATATGATGTGGCTTGATTTCATCGCATTATGGCCTAGGATTTATCAAACATAATTTTACAAAGAGATCCTTTTGTATTAAAATGTATAGACCACTATGTAAATATTGACACGCAAAAAAATGCAACAGGAGTTTTGGATTGGAGGGTTATCTTTTTCTTTTGGCATTCCCATATGAAAAGGGAGACACAGAAGGTGGTCCATTTTTTTTGCATGGATGGCTTATGTTTTGGGGCTAGATATTTGTGTGTTCTACAGGCACAAAATATATATTTGACTCGATTGAACTCAGACAACTTGAATTCAAGCACATTTAATGTTGAGTGTTTGAAGATTTTTGTGGTGAGAATATTGAGAGCTTTGAGAATTCGAAATATCCATAATAGCCATTTTTACGTCAATGTCTCAAGCCTATAACAAGACTTATCGTCAGGACAAATCCACAAAGAAGATAAAGGATGACAGGTAATAAATATGGAATGGAGGAAACAAAAGAAAGAAAGAGTCGACCAACAAACCCTAAAATTAATTTTTATGAAGAGAACAAAATTACTCTACTAGAGGGGAAAATATTTATTATTAATGTTAAAATTATAATTATTATAGTTTCTTATTAAGAATGATTATAAAAAATGATAAAGTTAATAATAATATTTTATTATTATCATTATTAATTATTAATATTATTAGTAATAATTATTCTTTAATCACTAATAATAAAGTTTAATTAATAATACTAATAACAAAGCTAATTATTATTAACTTTATAATTTTAATAATAATTATAATTCATAAAGTTAATAATAATAATAATAATTAATGATATAAGAATTGTCTAATAATATAGATAATAATTGTTAGGGGATATATAAATGTTTTAGTTAGGGCTAATTAATATTGTATTTTATTAATTATTAAATTTAAATATGTTATAAAGAATAAAGTTAATAGTCATTATTGATGCAGTATTAACTTCGATCATTTGATAGAATATTAGAATTTTATTATCATAGGGACAAATGGTTTTAGTTATAAGTTTAAGGAATATTAAGGGTGGTAAGGAAGGAATAAGAAAAAGTGTTAAGAGAGGAACGAATATGAGGGAGAGGGTAGGGAGAAGAGGATTAATGGGTAGAAAATGGTAAATTGGATGAGGGAAAATGATTTAGTCTTAGTTTTGAATAATAATATGGTACTGTGTGAGTGAGTGGATCCAAGTCCTACTTACTTCTAAGCCCCCATCTCTATTAAGATTATGAGGATGTTTTATAATTTCAAGGGCTTCATGAATTTTCATTTATACTGATGCTCCTTTCTAGCGATTACCTTAGTGTCCTCAAGGCAAACATGGTGACATGTCTTTGTTGAATGTTCTGCAACTGTTAAAGACTGAGTTCTAATATTTTTTATTACAACACCATGCTCTTTAAGTCTTATTCTGAAGGACCTTCCTGTCTCTCCAATAAAATAATCTCCACTTGAACATATGACTTTATAATGACCCTTTTGCTGGAGGTGATTCAGACTATATTTAATTGATCTCATCTTCTGTATTATGGTTAAAAAGGGATTGAAAGAGATTTCAATATATTTCTTTCTGAGAACCTTAGCTAGCTTATATGTGACTCCTTGAATATATGTTAGGTAAGCCTTCTTGCTAGCATATAGGGAGCTTGTTGCATGGGATCTACCTTCATTTCTAGATCTATTTCTTCTGATGGTTTTGATGATGTCCTTATTTTTATACTCGATGTTTGCAAAGACATTTCTTAAATATTCAATTTCTTCTTCAACATGATTAGTGTCTGATAATGTAAAAGCTCTAGTGAATAGAGTTTTGAGTACCCCCATCTTTTGTGTCAGATGTGTTAGCACTCCACCAATTCTCCTAAGGCTGAAAAGGAGACTGACAAAGGTAACCACACACCACTTTGACCTAGTAAATAGCCCTACCAGGCTGAGAGGGCCCTCTCTATGAGGTCACAGTCAAGGATTGACTGTGATATAAATGATATTAGGCTAGATATGATAGGCTCAGGTAGGTTTTGAGTGTTTTAGGGTTAGATTTTGGATCAAGGATGAAACCCAGTAGCTAGGTCTAAGTATCAAAGGGTTTACAAGTGCAAAAATATAAAGGAACAAGGTAGAAGTGGATCTATGATGGCTTTAGGGTTTTGTAGTTATGGTGGTGGGTCTAAAAAAGTAGATGGATTCAATGAGCACGTTCAATCATGAATTCATTAAAATGGAAGCATGAAACACAAAATGACATTTCCCTATAAACATAGCTAAATTAATAGAATTTTTCCTATGAACTGTAAGGAAAGCCACTGAAGATACAAGATATGGAAAGAGGAGCTATATATCATTCATCAAAGACTATAACAGAGAAAATGCATGATCATGAACTCGCTGCACATGAATTCCTAGATAATAGTAGCAATTGCATCCTTTGATTTCTGACTATGAAAGTGAAAGTACAAGCTACAAGAGTTACAATCCTCTGATGTCTAATGAGCCAAATGACTCTGAAAATGATAGATATAGACCAAAACAAAATCTCCCCTCTCTTAGGGGTCGAATCCCTTAGTTGTGGATTTTATTTCATGATATGCTCAACAAAACCCTAATGTATAGGGAAGGTCAACCAATTCACCTCATCATAGGAAACTAGATACATTTGACCAAAAATTACATCAACAAGCATGTATCTACCCTATTTCACTATTCACCTACTCATTTTCCCTTCATGACATCACAAAATCATCATCATTCATTAATTACACATGTAAAAATCCAAACTAGGTCAAACTACATGTGAAAAATGTATATTGGAGAAAGTGCAACGTGCCTGGAGAAAGCTCAGTGTGATGGGGGTAAAGGCAATTCGAAGTCCTTCCGGGTGTCCAAATGCTGATTTGGAAGTTGTTATGGAAAGCCCTGGATGTCTGCTAAATTATAGGATGTTCAAGCACTCAAAAAGGTGGCTTCTAGCCCTCCAAATCTTCATTCTCCCAAGAGTACTCGGAAAGCACTGCATGGCCTCCAAAAAGAGGGTAGAAAGGTAATTTTTTGCTAGTTTTTGGGAATTTTGACCTTCCAAAAGTGGCTGACATGGCTCCACCACTGACTAGGATTTAAGTGCACATCAACAGGAATCCACCAATGTTGAGAATACATCCATCGAACCTCCCCAACAAAAGCGTAGTGTGGCCCACGTTGTGCTTTTACTAGTGTGACTAGTTTTCAAAATTTCCAATTTTGACTAAAAACTGACAAAATCCAAAATTTGCTCCAAAAGTCTTCAAAATTGGTCCAAAGATGCCTAACAAGGTATGTTATGTCACTAATAAAGTATCAGCAAGTAACTCCAAGTTACCCTTCTCCTTTTGACTAATTAGGGTTTCCTTCAGTTTTGCTTGCAATTATTTGACTTTGACTTTCTAAATTTGATTCCTAGTGTAGTAGTGCTCAACCATGTGTTTTGCAACTCGTTATCTCTGTTGGCCTTATCAAGGAGCTTCTACAAGTGAATATTAACTTTATCAAGCCAAAAATCCCTATTTTCATTGATTTCCATGGCTATCCTTTCTTCAAATTTCAACTCTTCATCTGGTGGATTTTTCTCTTTTTCTTTCTGAAGTGCTCTTCGAAGACCCATGTTCCTTGGCCTCTTACTTGTCACCTATTTTTCATGCTTTTTTTACTCTTCACTTTCAACCACTACTTTTCCTGTCACATCTATTAAACTAGCTTTAAACTAATTTTTCTCTAAGGACAATTGTTTTAACTTCAACTGATTGTTCTCTTGCTCCAGGTAGGAAATGATGAAATTAGCTCTTGGCAAATTGTTCTTGAGTTCTTTGATCTGAGCATATTTGTCCTTGATGATCTGTTGTAGGTCTTCATGCTCTTCACTGGCCTCCAAGTCTACTATGTCAATGTCATGATGGATGGATCTACGATCGGGAGCTCAAACCCAAGCCATGGAAAAAAAACTCAAAATTGAAAATGTTTAAAATTAGGTTGAAATAAGATGGTTTCATAGGTCTCGATCTTCTTGAATTCTGGCACTGACCAAAACGGTTCAAAAAAATGGACACCGTGTAGTTATTTCACTTTTTAGTGGGGTGGGTGGCGGAGCACGGAGAGTGACCCTCTCCATGAACCTCATCATATGACCGAGTGTGGGAGCTTAATGATTAAGAGACGCTTAAGGAGCCTAATCTCAAGTTTAATATTTATTAGCTTGATTAGAGTGGAGTATAATGGTGGAGATTCTAGAGTGCTCTAATTTTAGGTGGACACCACTTTTGGTGGAGTGCTTGGACTTAATAAGTAGGTTTTGAAAACCATGGAGCTCATTTCAACTGTTTAGCTTCGGGCTTTGACCATAGGGCCATTTTGGGTTTTGAGTTTGGTTGAGCTATGGATTAACCTTGCACAGTGAACAAGTCATTTTCGACTATTTCTGCATTCCAAGCCATTGGAATAGGTCTTAGCTACGTTTGAAGAATTTGAGAGGCAAAACCTTTGGAGAGTTTTTTGGGGCCACCATGGCCATTTTGGGGTTTGAAAATTTGTTTTTGAGTTGTGGTTATTAGTTTGAAATTGAACCAAAAGCTCTATTGAAGATAATTTCGACCTTAGAAGCCATTGAAGTGGTTTCAAGAAGTAATATGAGGACTTCTATTTAGAAAAGTTGGAAGAAGTTGAAGCACCCGGCAGACATTGATGAAGAAATCAGCATTTATATTAATCTTTCTGATTTAGTGAATTTGAAGAAAGGAATTATTAGCTTTTTCCCTACCTTTGAATTAGTTTATATATTCATATTTGTCTATTGAGACACTTATAATCTTGTATTGCATTTGAGAGCTTTTTAATACAGAGGACAAGCCATTTTGGGAAGCAGTCAGGAGATGTAGCCCCAAGAGTTGGGGGTGAACGCTCTATCTATTATATTGCTGTTATTCATGTTTTGATATTATATTTATAAATATTGTTGATACCCATGTTATTAAGTTTCAACAAAAACAATTCACTTAAGATATAATAGGTGAAAAGACATACACCATTTGCAAACTAAAATTTCCGCATAAACGTCAAGTTTAATGCAAGATCATTTAATTAAAAATATATGAGTGTTTACTTCTATTATTATTTTAGTAGTCGAAGAGGGCCAGGTAGCCTCGGATTCATCTTTTCTTTGAAAGGTGAAATGCTCAGAGTAAATGCCCCCTATAATGATGTCTATCTGCATATTTAAAGTATGAACTTCTCATTTTAGGATTTAAACTTAGAGTATTTTTGCACTCATTTGCATAAATGAAAATGGATACCTTACTTTTTTCAAGGCCATCATTTATGGGATGAGGATTAATTATCAGACTCAGGTTGTTTGATACATTATTACAAAAAAAGTTTAAGTATGATGTAAAGTTATTATTTTATTGATTTACAAAATGATTTTACATGTAACAGTTTATTAGTTGGATAATATATTAAGTACGTCATAGAAGATTGAAAATATTTCATACAATTTTCAAGGATCCTCTTTGGAAAACAAATTCAATAGTTTATGTTTTTATGCATTCCTTGAATGAGAAGGTCTTCTTGACATTTGAACAAACTTTGTTGCGATTAAGCACTTTGAGGCATACTACTATTTTGAAGTTTCTTCTGGTTGTTCAAAACCGTTTAATAATATTATCAAATTAACCCTTATCAAGTGGATTTTCATCGCCGGCAAATTCTTCAATGATGACGTGAAAAAAAATGAATTATTAGAATTATGAAGGGTAGCTAATTGAAGTTATGAAGAGATCAAAGAGGAAATCATTCTTTTCCAAATTTTAGTGCTGCAACTATGCAGGAGAAGAAACAATGCTATAAAGAGCTGCATGATGCAGGATTCTGACTTCTTCAAATGCTCAAGAGGCATTGTCCAAGAAAATACCTCATCTTCAAAGATAAAAATCATGAGAAGTAAATATTCCTAGTATATATCCTTCAGTTTTATTCTAAATGAAAAATAATGGTGGTTCTTTGAAAACATAAAGGTATTGGGTCAAATTGATGTTGAAAATGGGCTATGAAGAAGGCAAAGTTTAGAATAAAGCATGCACAAGGCATTGTTAAAGGCCTATTTTTATTGTTGTGGAGCGTCAAGAATATTGGTCTTGGCTATAAGCAACAATAGTGGAAAACTTGAGCACATGCATTCAAGAATGTGATGCAAATTTAAAAAGAACCTTTATTCCAAATTCTCAAAATGCATTTATGTCAAGGTGTTCTAAGGATGATTACCATTGTTTGAAGCCATCATTGCAGGAAAGTAAGAAGGAAAGTGAAACATCAGCAAACACAGAACGCCAATGTAGCGGTTTCGAACGAAACGGTGATGAAAGTTTGAAAAGGGAAGTTGTCTTCTATTAGTTCATTGTCTTTCGAACACAAAAAGGATGGACATTCCATGCGAGAAAAGAGTATAATTATTCACATGATCAATTTGATTATGTTTCGACAGAGAATAATAGTGTCAGCATTGGAATGAAAAAGAAAAATTTTGTTCCATTTTGTGCAGTGGAGGTTAACCATGTTGCTTCAGATCTGGTTGAAAAAGAAAGCACACGGGAAGCGAGAGGAAAGAGCAAAGAGCTTTCTCGGAGAAAGGTGTAAGAGTTACACATTTTTTCAAAGGAATGGACATGATGTCTCTCATTGTTGGTCCTTGCATCCAACAAATCGTCCAAAGCACATGCTGACTAGATGACAAAAAGCTTGGCGTAAGTGGATCTATGGAGTCCATTATCAATGTGGAAATGAAAGATTCACATGAGTGGCAGTTTACAAAAAGCCATGGAGTTGGCTTGGTAGGAAGATGGATTTAACTTCTTAATGCGATACACTGATCATACTCATTTTGTACATGCAAATTTGAGTTTGGTATGCATGTATTTCGATTGAAAAAGTTGATGCAAGATTGCATGTAAACGATTTTCGATTGAAGGAATTTCTTTGTTGTTGCAAAATTTCGCCATGGAAGTGTAAAAGATGAGTATGATACTCACTTATGTAAATAAATGTCTTTTGGTTCAGCTCCTTAATCACCCACATGTTTTTGGGATGATGTACTTGTTGGTATTTGAAAATAAGAGTTGAAGTTGCACATGTACATAGAGGTTGTATGTGTAAATGCTTGAATATATATAGTTCATTATGATAACACACATATGTTTGTCAAGATGTATCTTGTTGTTTATGACTTGTGTCGGTGTGTCATACATGTTTATCGACTTGTGTCGATCGTGTGCACACTGATTTTTGTGTGTGTGTCATTTGTATAGCACATTTCATTTGTCTATTTGGTTGGTGATGTGTCGTATGTTTCTAGAATGTCTTTGGTGTTTGGTGCGAGGAAGACGAAGTGTCGGTGTAAAGCAGTGCAAGATTCCATGAGTTGGAAAGGCATACACAAGCAAAGAGGGCACAAAGTTTGTAAGTGTCATTTCTGGTTTTAGTATGGCGGATTGGTATGGCGAGAAAACTGGTGGGGTCGAGCGCGAGTACGGCAGCTGGAAATTGACAAAATTCGCTATGTGAAAAATTGGCAATTCGAGAAGAGCTGGAAGGCTAAAGAGAAGAAGGATGTCGTTATTCTCTCATTTTCTATACTACGGTTCAATTTCAAAATTTCGGTGAGCTTTTGGGATTCAAAAGCCTCTCATTCCCAAAGTGTGATCGGGAGCTCAAGTCTAAGCCATGGAAAACTCAAATTTGAAAATGTTTAAAATTGGTTGAAATCAAAATGGTTTTCATAGGTCTCGTCTTCTTGATTCCGGCACCATAAACGGTTCGAAAAACGGACCGCCGTATGAAGAAGTTGTGCACTTTAGTGGGTGGAGTGCAGCAGAACACGGAGGGGCCATGCCTCCCTCCCATGGAATCATCTGCAGCCCTGATGTAGGAGCTTAATGATTAAGAGCGCTTAGAGGAGCCTAATCTCAGTTTTAATATTCATTCTGGCTTCAATTAAAGGTGGAGTTTAATATGTGGGCTCCCAAATTTAGGTGGACTTCCACTTTTTAGTGGAGTTAAATGCTTGATTGCCCACATTTAAGTAAGGTAGGTAATTGTTTGGTCATATTTTTTCTCATTACTCAATCTTTTTCAGGTCATTTTTTTTGATTTTTGTATGTTCTCATTTTGGACTTAATGGCACAGGTTTCAGAGCCATTGGAGCTCATTTTCAGCCTATTTGTGCAGACTTTTTGTTCTTCAGGGCCATTTTGGGTTTTGAGTTTTGGTTGAGCTTTGGTTAACCTTTTTTGGTGAACCAAAAGTCATTTTCGACTATTTTCTGCATTCCAGAGCCATTGGAACAATTCTTAGCTCTCTGTTTGAAGACTTTTAGAGGCCGAAAACCTTTGGAGAGTTTTCAGGCCACCATGGCCATGTTGGGGTTTGATGCATTTTTGAGTTGTAGTTTATCAGTTTGAGGCGGAGCCAAAGCTCTATTTCAGATAATTTCGACCTTATGAAACCATTGAAGTGGTTTCAAATTAATTTAAGGACTTCTATAGCCCGAAAATTTGCAGAAGTTCTAAACACTTGTGGGACATTGATGAAGAAATCACTTATTTATGGTAATCTTTCTTGTTTAAGTAGATTTGAAAAGGAAGTATTAGCTTTCTGCCTTCTGAATCAGTTTATATATTCATATTGTCTATTGAGACACTTATAATCTTGTATTTCATTTGAGAGCTTCAATAAGAGGATAAACACATTTGGGAGTTTGATCCAGGAGATGTAGCATTTGAAGAGTTGGGGTGAACTCCTATATTATATTAGCATTTGTGTTTTGATATTATATTGTTGAATATTGTGCTGGAAACACATGTTAAGTTTCAGCAGCTCGTTACCACACTTAAGATACATGTGATGAAAATACATACACCATTCTGTGGCTAAATTTCCGCGCAACGTCGAGTTTAATGCAAGATCGTTTTAATTAAATACGAGTGTTTAGCACTTCTATTATTTCTTTAGGCGGTACGAAGGGGCTGGTAGCCTCTGATTCAATATTCTTTGAAAGGTGAAATATCCGATGAAATGCCCCTGCGGTCTATCTCTGTATTAGAAATATGAAGTTCTCACATTTCTACAATTATTAAAGCTTGGAGTATTTTTTTATAATTTTATGATAGAAAATGAATGCCTTGCACCCCTTTATTTAATTCCATTTTTGAATTAATCTCCTCATCATGAAAAGATGTCTCATGATGCAATGGTAATCCTTGCTTTGCTGATGTGGGCTTGGCCCCTTCCTCAATTGAGGAGAAAAACACGATCATGCCTCTCCGGGATGTACGATGACCTCAGTCTTCCTCCTCAGAAAGCTATGCTAGGTGAGCCAATCTCCACATGTCTAGATGGTGCTAATGGTGAACTAGGAGCTGAGTTGGCTACTAGAAGGAAAAAATACATCTTCTTGCATGAAAGTTTCCCAATTGATGCTCTTCTTTTCAAATGATTTTTCAAAACAATGATTTTGTCAACTAAGCATGGTGGAAAAAGGCTTCCTTCAAGACTACTCATTGATGTTGAACACTGCCATCTTGCAAACTTCTCTGAGGTATGGGGAAAATTGTGTGGCTTTACCCCTGTAAAATGCATAGAAGTCGACATGATACCCATACTGGTCTATAAACTCTTCCCTCCCATAGTGAAGTATTTCATGATGAGCTTCATTAATGGAGTATACTTCTAAGGAGGTTCCCAGCAAGGAAAAATATTCTTCATGTGTTCTTAATAGTGTCTTATGAGATAGAGGTACAGGTACTTTTTAATGTCTAGGTCTTGGCTTTTGAACTATTTTTCACCATTGTTTAGGTATCCCTATGGCCTCATTATTTCTGATAGATTGATATAGTGAATATGTGCCCACGTCAGCCTTGTTTTCCTTTTTAGTTTTACGGTGATGTTGGAGCCTTGATAGCCTTGAGAAACCTTGAAGAGAATGATTTGATGCCTTTACAGAGACAAAGAAACGCGGTGTGTGGAAAGAAAGTGCGGCGTGGCTGCTGACATCAAATTTTTGGATTGTCTTTTGACTTGAATTTGTTGAGATATCCCTAGGTATGTAGAAAGAACTCTTCTTGATAGGGTGAATGAGAAAATAGAGCTTAGTTTAGTGTTGCAGCTTGTGATGGTCACTTTTCTTTCCTTAGTAGTGCGGATGGCCCACTGCATAATACTTTCACTTTGCGTTATGACATGTAACTTTTGAAACTTTATACATGAAGCTCTGAGAACGACCTTGTTCGGAACTTATTACATATTATGAAACATAAATTACATTTTGAAACCCAATTCATAAGAACATTTTACCTATTACCCCTCCTCCTTTCTGGATTTATGGCAAGACCAGTTGTTGATACATAACCTAATGACCTAATACAGTAATATGATATGAATGAATACCATGATGATGTTGGTAGTGACGATGATGACCATTTTAATAATGGTACCTTTCGATTGAGTGATGACAAAAGACCGACATGTAAAATTTTTGAAAGGTGAAATAATATAAACACATAGCCGTGACCAAATTTTTATTTGAATATCTGAAATCATAAAAAAATTGACTTGACACCCTAATAAACATTTTGAAAGAAACCCATTTTGATCACTTGGTGACGGAAAAAGCATGCGACACGCTCAGCCCAGGGATGGCAGCTCCTTGGAGATATCAAGAACACCATAGACCAAGTAGCCTTACCATTGGGCATGGAGTCAAAAATCAAAAGATGAGACAATACGACGACACAAGCGAAAACAAGCAAGAAAGCTGAACTAACTACGGCGGAAACAAAAACATACTAAAAACTTTTAGCAAAACAAGCCTATTTTTTTCTTGTTTCAAAAACATAGTAACGAAATTTTAAACCATAATCATACAAGTTTTAGAAAACTCGATGTAAAATTAAATCATTTATACCATAAGCATACAAAGTGAAACACAAAAATTTATATATTATATATAAATTCATAAAATTAGACTTCATACACATACATCCTGTTAGGGATACAGCAATTTTTAACGATTGGTAAGACTAAAGCTATGAAGCAACATACGTTTCAACCAACTTTGGGATTCTAGGATCTGGCCCTCTTGAATCGAGAGAGGATCCTCAATAAGTGCAAAGATGGATTTGTCTTTGAAGTTTGGAGTTATGATAGTTGGACTATGAGGCAAGGAGTTTGTTTGTTTTTTGGATGGTTGAGCATGATTACGGTTCAAGGTGGAAAGTTCTAAGTGCAAAAAGTTTCCAAGGTGAGAAGTTACGGAGCAATCGGAGATAGCTTTACAATGAAAAAGATAGACAATTACGTTTGATCCAAGTAGGCTGTAGCATAATAGCAGTTTAATTGGAACGACCAAAGGCACAAAAGTGGTCCATGAGAATGATCATCTATCATCTAAGGATCTCTTTGAAGATTAATTTATGGAATGGAATGATACGATAAGAAGGAGAAATAAATAGATGCGAAACAAGAGCGACCCGAGGATGCGATAGGTACTTTTAAACTAGTGTTGACCTTTGACATGGACTCAAGAAAAACACATAAAGTAAACTGGATACGGTAAGTACTTTGAAACCTTGACCTTTGATACACTTTCAATAGAAAACATCTCAAAACAAAGGCTTGAAACCTTTTGGAGTAGAAACTAGCGGGCCGGGCTCACCACAAATCCTCTCCTAGCTCTTCTTTACTTGATTACTTTTAAGACAAATACAAGAATAACAACGGAGATAGCCTAAGATCTGGTAAGTACTTTGAAACTAGCCGACTTTTAACACATTCCAAGGGAAACAATGGTGATGTGGGATCCAATGGGACGAGGGCTCTCTTCCCTTCTTTCTCGGTTCATCTTCTAAAACCTCTTTTGAAAATAACATCTAAGAATAACATTCGACTAAGACAATAAGACGAGGGAACGCCGGCATTCCTATGCTTAAAAACAGATTGATGGAGCAAATAACACGGATGGAGGAAAACATTCAAATAAAGATTTTCATCAGAGAGGATCTTGATATACGGTAGGTCTAGCTCTATGCATGTTGTTCTTATAGAGAATATGGCTCTGAGATGGAAACAAAAACAAAATAACGAGTTACAATAAAGAAAAACATCACCGTCGACACATAGACCGAGGATCCCGCAATCATCTTGTGTGCTGATGCTCCAAACCCGATTCTGACTTTAAATCAGTGCTTTGGTTAGCAGCCATCCACATCTATTCTTTCCTCCTCCCAAGTGACTCTGTACAAGGCAGTGAATACTATGTACAATCGAAGTTTTTGCTCAAATATATCAAGTTCTAACCAACCCCTCACTCATCTTCGCTTTGTAGTATATATAAAAGAATGAGGAGGTGAGATGCGATAAAATATCTCAATTACAATTAATACATAGTTAAGTAATGTTGCTGGCCCTTGGGGGCTCAATGAAGAAATTGTACGGGTGTTTCATTGTATTAATTGATTTACACTTATAAATTAAGCTAGGTGAACTGGTTGACTGAGGCTTTGTGTGGCCTTCAGTTACTCTGAGATATCTTTTGCATTAAGTTTCATTGCGAAGTAAATTTCACAGAGCTGCTGTTGAAGGCGGAAATCTTCATTTGATCAATAACTTCGGCCTGCGATTGGTGGCATGGGAGACTGAGGTGGCATATATGGTAGGCCGAGGAATCAATTGCCTCAAATGTGGCGGTGGAGAGCACCATCGATGAAACTGCTCAAAGTTCTGTCGTCTTGTCATTTGTTGGGGATTAGGCTTTTGATAAGAATTTTTATACGTAATCCCCGCAAATCGGCTCCTTTAATCCTCTTGTTCTAGTGCATTTTTGTCTTCGTAGTGATACTCTTTCTTTGTGCCCGATTTACTGTGTTCTTCGTTGTTGTGTAGGGGTACACGGGGACTCATAAGGCGTGATGGGTTTTGAATCATTGATAAACGTAATTTAAACCCGCGAAGTGATTTCCTGGTAAATCGAGGCGGGAGGATCGTCACCCTCAACCTTCGTAATTTCTTCGGACATTAGCAAAGAAATGGAAGTTTAAACCATAAAAATACGAAAAATGTTTTAAGATGTGTGAAATAGGTTGTTGCTTCAAAGGATCGTCCAGAGGGCTTTAAATTGGATGGCATCATCAATGGTAGGATCAATCGGGAGAGATGCGTGGAGATAGACGAAGAAGATTGAATATGAGCCGTCGATCGAGCGAGAGATCGGCGGTCGAGAACGGAGGCGAAAGTCAAACGGAGGAATCGAGCGATGGAATATGGGACCGTGGAAGTCTGGGGATCGGATCAACGAAAGCGATTGATTTTCCGCACGCCACCGCCGGTTATCGGCGGCCGGCCTTGTTCGGGGTATGGGCATAGGCTGAGCGATCACCGTTGGATGGCCCACCCCGGATCGGACGGTGCGGACGGCGAGTATCGTGAGCATCCCGGTCGAACATTAATGCGCGATGGACGACGGATGGGCCAGCGGTTGCGGAAATAGTACACGGGACGCGTAGCGGCAGTGTATGGGGTGGCGGCCTTGACGGGGGAAAAACACGGCCTTTTCCCGGGCGGTGCGATGGATACCGCCGGTTTTGGGAAACGGCTTGCAGTGATGGGGACACGGGAAAGAGACGCACTCCGTACCGTACGATGGGGTCGGTCCGACGGTGCGGAAATGGTTCAAAATGAAGCTGAAAGTGAATAAATAGAAAATAAATTAAAAACCCAAGCTTTTCGAAAATATATCGGTTTTAATGTTTTTTTGGGGGCGGGATAAACATAAATACGATTAGGCACTCGAGGTGACTCGGCGCTTGGTTATTTTCGTGCTAGGGCGCATGGATGAAAAGGGTTAGAGACTTAGCCCGGGGGTCTTAAGTCTGACTATATAGAAAATATGCATTTTAATGGTTTTTTAAGGATTTTGAAAGGAAATGAAGGTTTCGATAAGGCTAGAAGGGTCTTAGAACCTTATCAAGGAGTTTCTATGACATGGAAGGGGGAGAAACATGCAAAGGAGGGATTTTCTGTGGGAAATGAGGGTAGAAAATGAGGTTAGCTTTTGAAGGCAGGGAAAGGGAAAAGAAGCTTGCGGCGGTACTCTTTTGGATTTCGAGTTTTTCAAGATGAAGTCATGGGTAGAAGGTTTGGGCAGAGCGCGAGGCCTTCAAAAAGTCTTCAAGAGCCAACTATTTTTAGTGAGAAAAATTGTTCCTTGAAGGCTCAAAAATAGATTGTACACCTTGCAGAATAATCAAATTTTACGGTGACTGAGTGGCTCCACTTGGGGATGGTTCCCTTCTTGGAGGCACTCAAGAACTTTGATTTGCATTCTCTAAGAGGTTGACCATGTGCTGATCCTTTAATGTTCTGCAGGAGGGTGACCAGTTTGCCTAATCCCGTTGTTTGCTCTTCTGTGATGGGATGATTTTCTCTGAAAATGTATTAGCGATCCTCAGCAGTGGATCTTCATCAATACAACTTTCTACCTGCAATCTGAGATATAACATTTTCTTCAATAGAGTGCACTTGAATTTGGAAAACTCTTTTCTAACATTTTATTCTTTTGAAAGAAGAGTAATCTAATTCTACTCCTTGTTTCTCCATGAACTCAAATTAAACGGTTGAAGTTTCCTGTATCCTCTTTTGTTCTCTCATTTGGATTGAACTATCCATGGAATCTTTATTCTCTAATTTCTACAACGAAGGTGAAAAGCACTCAAGTTAAGATTGAACGGTCTAACTTGATGTTTGGTCTATGTATAAAAGGAAAGATGCACATAGACATTTATTTCATAAAAAAATTAAACAAAAAATGGAAGGCTTAAGATCTGAAAATTTGGAAACATTTCTTTCCTCTTTTCACGGCTACGTTTTGACTCTTAGATTTATATACATAACCACCTGTTACATGGTTAGAATTTGAGATAATTAGAACCAGATTTTTACATCTCTTTGACTCGAGAAAATAAACAGTTGAGTCATTTCTCTTTGAAACCTTAGGTTTTAGATTTTGATCATGTTTGAACCTTTAATTTCTATCCCAAACTGTCTAACGATAAGCCAAGATTAGACAATTTGGCATACCCTAAATTCCTGCCTCTGTAGGCGGAAAATTTAAAGAAGAAGCTAATTAGTCAAGATTAAACGGTTTGACTAACTAGAAGTGCGTTTTTCGGGAGTGGCATTTGAGCTTGCACACTTTGAGATTTATCTCTCTTTTTTGGTATGGGGCTATACCTTGCTTGTTTTCAAAATGCGCCTCTTTTCTTTCTTTTTCATTGTTTTTGTATTTTTATTTTTATTTTTTTACAACATGGTGCAATGGTGGATGAAATATTTATAATGGAAAATATAAAAAAGGCTTCAAAACATAACATGGATCAAGAGAAGTAATGCTTAAGCATCACATGCATTGTGGGGACACACAGCTCAGTATACTCCATTCAGCTCTTGCCAGAAAAATGCATTGTTACCAGTAATTTGAATAGATAGAGTAGGGCCAAGCCATAGGTTAATACAAATTTTCCTTCTTTATGTCTTCCTTCTTGAGTCCCACTTTAAAACTTTGTCCCAATCTTGAAATTTTTTGGCACTTTGTTCTACATTAATCTTTTTAATGCTTTCATGTTTAACGATGCTTTGGCGTGCTACTTCCTCTCTTGGTTTTGCTAGATGAATTGCCGTTTTATTCTTCATATCATCTAAACTCCATTATTTTAGGTCTGCAACTCTTGATCAACCCAGTCTTTTAAGTACACCAGACTCTTTGGAAAAATCACATCTGTACCATGCGCATTGGAAGGTGACATACTGATATGGAGATTTCCGCTAAAGTCAATCTTTGTGTTAGAAGTGCATGGACCAACTTTGTGTGCAGAGACTTTTTGTTGTCTATAAACGGTTTCTTGATTGTCACTAAGAACTTTTGTTTGATTCTTCAAGTCCATTACCTTGAGGGTAATAGGCCGTGGAATGCCCAATGTTATACGATATACGCGTAGAGAACTCAATACATCTTCTTTGATCAAATCTTCTTTTAGTATAGTGTGATCTGGTAGGACGACCAAATGCGGAAAGAATATTAGTCTCCACAAATTTTTAAAATGCTGAATCATTGAATTACTGCCTAGGAATGTTTCTATCCATAGTGAAATAGTCGTAGCAGTGAAGGAAGATACATAAATAACTGGGCGAGAAGATGGGGGATGAATTCTCCTAAAGTCAAATCCCCAACATTGAAGAGCTGAGTGATTGGATGCGAGAGGGAGGGTAAGCAGATTTTCTTTTGCCTTCAAAAGTTGACACTTATGATATTCTGATCATCTGGTGTACATCATGGAGAAAGAGTAGGCCAATAGAGACATTTCAAAATTTTGTTGGTTGTTGTCTTCAAATTTCCAAATGACTTTTCTCTCCTTCATAGAGGAGACTAAGTACCCTTCTGCATCAAACTCAAGTAAACATTACACTTAATGAGCCACTTGCATTCTTCCAATAAAAACATTTATCTATAATGCAATAGTTTACGACTTTCAATTTGAGAACCTTGCCTTTATTTGTCAAACGAGGTGTATTCAAATTAAGGGAACATAAAGAATATCCCAGGCATACCAATAGAATTCATAAAATGACTTTCAACGATGGGAGTTGAAATTTCCTCTTGATCATCTAAAGCATTAATCATATGAATATCAAGAACTTCACAATTTATTAAACCATTAATCTAGCTAGACCTTGGCCTTTGATGAGCTTAGTGGGTTTTATCTCTAAATCATATTAAAGAATAACGACAATCCACTTACCTCTCTTACCATCTTGGGTCTTTTGTGTTAGAATGTCTTCAACTGTTGGGTACAGGACAAAATTCACTCATCATCATGAATGAGGATGTATACTACGAAGTCTACTCATGCTTTAACCAAATCAAAAGCTTGCTTCTCCATAATATTATACTTAAAAAGGCATCCTCAATGCCTTGCTAAAGAATGCGATGGGTTGCTCTTGTCCTTGTGGTTACCACATAAAAGTTGTTGTTATGGTATGTTCTGATGCAAACGAGAAAATATAAAAAAATCTTTTGAAAAAGTAAGACTTATCCCAGAATCGGTGTTTTGGTTAACGCTTGTTTCACGATTCAAAGGATTGCTTTTGCTTCCAAGGTCCATTTTACCCCTTGCTCCTTTTTCAGTATGTTTGTGATATTCCTAAGGAGCTCAGCCAAGTTGGGTATGAACCTTCTCAAAAATTTAATCTTCCCAATGAAAGATTGCAACTCCTTGATGTTTCGAGGATGAGGGATTGCAATATGGCCTCAATCCTCTTTGGATCTATATTTATACCCTCTTCTAAAATAATATGTCCAAGAAGCTTACCTTCTTGGAGACTGAATATTTTCTTCTTAGGGTTTAAAGATATTCCAAACCTTTTGCACTTCTCAAAAAAATTTCTCAAATGTTCTAAGTGTTCTTCATCTGTTTCTGAAAACACAGTGACATCATCAAGATAGATAATGATGAATAAGCACAATTCTTCCGAGAATGTTATGTCCATGGCTCTTTGGAAAGTTTCTCCAGCATTCATTAGACCAAAGGGCATTTTCACATACATGAAGGTGCCCCATGGTGTAGTAAAGGTTGTATTTAATTTATCAGCAGGGTAAACCAAGATCTGATTGTACCCTGAATATCCATCCAGCAAAGAAATTCTTCTAGACCCTACCACGATTTGTAAAATATGATCCATCTTGGGTAAAGGGTAGTTGTATTTTAATGAAGCTTTGTTTAAGTCTCTAAAGTCTATACAAAGCCTGATTTCTCCAGTTTTCTTCCTAATAGACACCAGATTAGATACCCATTCAGAATATCTAATAGGGACAATAATACCAGCTTCATACATCTTTTTAATCTCCTTCTCAACCAAAGGTAACTGAATAGGATTTATTCTGTGCAGTTTCTGTTTGAATGGTTTTTGGTTTTCTTTAAGGTGAATTTTGTGTTGTATTATTTCAATGTCATAGGATTTAAGATCTTCGTAACTCCATGTAAAAACATCAGAAAACTCTTTAAACAGATCTATATATTTGAGTTTAATGTGAGCTGGTAAAGTTTTAGATAGCTTAATCATTTTTGGTTTTACCTCACTGCCTATATTGCACTCCTCCACTTCAGTCTCTATAGGTTCCAGTTTTGGTTTTTTGGCCACATCGTCAAAATCAAAAAACTCTTCTAAAGGGGCCAGACCTCTAGGAAAACTTTCATCTTTAGCATGGAGAGTTTCCAACTCCTCTGTTTCATTCATAAGTTTGCTAGACAATAGGTTAATATTGATAGGCTCAGGAAACAGTTCTTCTTCACCAAGATATTTTTCTTCACTCCAGTTTGTTTCATAGTCTGAGTCCGAACTGTTTAGTTCGAATTCATTTCTGGATTGCATGAAGTCTTCTATTTGTTTGTCATTTTCAAACACCTGCCAATACTTCTTATTATCATGCACTGCTGGTCTAAACTTTATCTCAGTTGTACAGTCTTTGGTTTCAAATGGCACTAAGCATGTCCTAGCTGCAAAGGCTAAATTCTGGGCTGCGATGTTTCTTTTCCTTGGGACAAAAATTACTTTGAACTCCTCGAATTTTTTTAAAAGATACATGACATCATTCTAGTAGTCTCTAAGTCTGGGATGATTTGCGTTATACTCCCCAGTTACTTTCCTAATGATCAATTCAGAATCCCCATATACATTGATTCTTCTGGCTCCTAACTTTTTCAAAAGATGTAAGCCTAAGAGAAGGGACTCATATTCTGCTATGTTATTGGAACACTAAAAGGTTAGTTTGAATGAAATTCATTCTGTGTGGTTTTTTCTAGTGTTAGTAATCCAGACACCTGCACCATCGTTATTTCTAGTGCATGACCCATCAAAATACATACTCCAGAGAGGAATTTTCTCGGTTTTATCTTGGTTAGAGTCCTCTTCAAGTATCGTGCTCAAGGGTTGTTGATTTTGATTCCCCCAGACTTTTAGTTACTCAAGGGATACTTTCTTGACTCTCAATGTTTAGAAGCAAGGGACACATGACTTGTAGTTCAAGACCCATAATTGGTTTGTTGTTGTTTAAAGGTTCAGCAAACTGTTTTGATAGTTCATTGGTATTTACCTCCTCCTCTCTATCGGCCATTAATTCTGTTAATGTGACTTGTTCACTAAGTGTTTCATCATTAAACATGATAAAAGAATCAAGGCCTATATTGACAGAATATATAGGAGAGTTTTGTGGTCTATCTTGGCTTGTGACTGTGTATTTCATATGGGATTCCTTGTATAGTCTTCTAGTTTGATTGAAAACAGGGATAGTCGCATAGGTCATGTCCATTTGCATATTCCCTTGTAACTTAGCCCCCCAAGACCTTGAGAGTAACATTCCATACTTTGGGGGCACATCAGCCACAACAATATCCATGACTAAGCATTTGGCTAGAATTTGGGCTAAGTTAACACAGAGGTCCTTGATCAATCCTAAACATTTTACTCTGCTAGAATCAAAAGAGTAAAGGTCTTTATAAGGTCTGGTGATTTCTAGACCCAGGCTCTCCATTACAGCTTTAGGCATTAGATTATGAGAAGCCCCTGAGTCATGCATAGCGTTGTGCAAAATCTTTTCATGAATGTTAAAACTTACAAAAAAGGGAGGAACAGGTCCCTCTTGATATTTTCCTTCAATCTTTGGACCAAAAATAAGCTCTGGCTGGTCATCGTTAAGATTGACTGTGTCATTGTTGTCTTCCAAATTTAAAGCCTTCAAAATTTGGGTCCTATATACATGTTGGGCAGCTAACTCGGTGAGGGGAACAGAAATTTTGATCTTTGAGATTTCCTGCTCTAGGCTGAAAGGAATTTGGTTCTTTGAAAAACTTGTTTCAGCCTTATTAGCTGTCATTTTATCATCAATTTTAGCTTGCTGATTTGTTCTATTCACACTTGAAAAAATTGTTTTAACAGGAGTACTAGCTAATGCGTTAGTACTACTAATTTTTGCACTCTGTTTTTCATTGCCTTGAGTGCTTTTTCCTTTACCTTTATCAAAATTTTCAGCCACTGTTTTATTCTTTTGTTTGACAACTTTAGGCTTGGTTGCAGTGATGTTTTGTGAGGATTTGTCAGAGGTTTTGTTGTTGGGGGTTTGTTGACTAGATTTACTTCTGAGGTCATATTCTCTTGGAGGTTCGGTGATGGCATTTTCCATGTTTTGACAACAATTTTCATATCATCTATTTTGTCATCATAAGGTGTATAAAGACCTTGTTTTTTATCATAATGAACCTCAAAGTCATCATCATCTACCCCAAACATGTTGATATCATCTTCCTCTGTTATTTGATCTGTTTCCTCAACCTCACTCATATAGTTTTGATGAAAGGGAGGAGTGATTTGTTGATCATCTTCCCTAGGTCTGTTTGGAGGCTGGTTCCTTCTAGAATTTTGATTCTGGTTCTGGTTTCTGTTTTGAGAAGCACTTTGGTTTTGAATTGCTTGTGCGCTCTTAATTATGCTCATCTCTTTCATCATTTCTTCCATCATTATTTCCATCTTTGAGCTAGAAGTAGATGGTGTGGATTCCTCTCTAAAAGATACTCTCTTCTCAGCTTTCATCCTTGCTCTTTTCTCCATCAGGTTGACTTCTACAGAAAGAGCACCTCTTTGCATATCTTCACGAGTTGCAAAATCTCTCTCTCTCAACTGATAGGTCATGTCAGAGTCAAAACCTTCAGGAAACTTATTTAAAGCTGCGCCTTGTGGAGGTTTCAGCTCTGGAGAAAGTGCATTATACACACTATTAAATCTAGTGCAATAAGCTTGGACACTTTCCCCAGGGCTTCTATGAAGTTTCTTGTAATCAGAAAGGACATGGAGAGGATTCTTTTTAACTTCCCATTTGTTTAAGAATGTTTGATGGAAGCCTTGGAGATCATTGATACTATGGGGGGCTAAGCTTTTAAACCATTTTCTTACTTCTCCCCCCAGGCTTTGAGCAAATAATCTAAGTTTGACAGAATCATCATCAATTTCATTTATGTCAAAATAGTCATCCATCCTATCCACATGTTGTGACGCAGTTGTAGTATTGTTAGCATCATATAATGGAATTTTGGATTGATAGTCCTGTGGAAGGTTGACTAATGGTACAGGAAGGACTAAGGGAGCATACCATGCAGCCATGATAGGTGGTGGGGGAGGATTTGCAAGGAGCGGATTAACAACAGGAACAGTGGGCTGAAGTGGGGTGGTTTGAACAGTGGATGTAGGGTGAGCAGAAGTGGATGGACCAGGAATAGACTGTTGAGCTGATCTTGGATGAGAGACACCTAAGTTGTGAAGGACATGTAAATCAGGAGGTGTTGTTTCTCTGCTACCAAGAGGTTCACTTGTTTCAGGAGATAATAGTGAAGACTTAGAATCTAACTGATCCAAATCACCAAGAGACATAGTTCTAAATGGATTTACTAAGTCAACTTGATATTTTTGTAGAGCTAAAATATTTTCAGGAACTGATTTAGCTCTCAAGGGTGACCTAAAAACAGTTTACAATTTAATCTTAGGTGATTTCCTAAGGATACCTTCTAGGTTATCAACTGCTTCAGGTGGGTCTGGGTCAAGATAGGCTCTAGTGTGAATCTTTCTAGGAGCCACTATGTTGTTTTTTTCAGACCCAAATAAACAAGACAAGTTCAACCAGATATGACAGTCTTTGAATGGCTAACTAATCTGTTTACACAAATCTTAATCCTAAGTCCTCTAACTGAGTTTGAATGATATTATGATGATCAAGGTTCCTCCCAGCAGAGTCTTAAGGTCTATTTAGGATTGTGGAGTCGCCAAGTGGAATTTTTTAGCTCTTTTCAGAGGTAAAAGGTCTGATGGTCCACCACCATGCTTGTGAAATATCCCTTTTCAAGGATATCCCAGAAAACAACAAACTCTAACCAGAGATTGACTGGGATGGAATTTACGAGATATTTCACCTCTGAAAGAGGATGAGGTCTGGAGGCTACCTGGCCCTTTCCAGACTCTGTATAAGAGTATGGGGTAAAACACAACAAAGGTAAGTGAAATGTAAGAGTAAGTGTTTTACTACCAATCTAAAATATTTTTGGTTTTTTCTGAGTTATTTTTGAGTTGTGTGGTTTTTAAGAATATCCTAACTCTGTTTCAAAACTTAGCAACGGTTATGAGACAAAGACAGTCTACTCTTATGGCTAAGCCAGCCGATTTTTCAAGGTTAGATAAAGTCTTAAGAGAATCCTAGGGTTTACCTAGTTTGTCACTGATTCAAACAAGTTTCATCATAATTACCATTTCTTGGTAGTGCTTGAAAAGGATGCTTTTAACTCTCAAATTTTTCTTGAATTGAGGGTTCTCTGAGGTCTTAAAAGGTATCAATAACACTCAATCCCCAGTGGAGTTGCCAGAAATGTTAGGGATCTATAATTTTAGCAGATTGGTAAGACTAAAACTGCAAAAGCAACATCGTTTCAACCAACTTTGGGATTCTAGGATCTAGCCCTCCTGAATCCGGAGAGGGATCTCTCCAATAAGTACAAAGATGGATTTGTCTTTGAAGTTTGGGGTTATGATATTAGGCTAGTTATGAAGGCCAAGGGTTTGTTTGTTTTTTGGATGGTTGAGCATGATTACTGTTCAAGGCGAAAAGTTCTGAGTGAAAAAAATTTTCAAAGGTGAGAAGTTGCAGGCAATCAGAGTAAGCTTTGGTAAAAAAGATAGACAATTGCAGGTTTTAGTCCATTGGGTTATGGAGTCATAATAGGGTTTAATTGGAACAGCAAGAGGCAAGAGTGGTCCATGGGGCAAGTCATCTATGTCTAAGGATCTCTTTGAAGATTGATTTATGGAATGGAATGATACAATAAGAAGGAGAAATAAACAGATGCAAAAACGAGAGCAACCGAGGATCTGATAAGTACTTTTAAACTAGTCAGCGTTTGACATGGACTCAAGAAAAACATAAAAGTAAAATAGGATCTGGTAAGTACTTTGAAACTAGCCATCATTTGATACACTTTCAATAGAAAACATCTCAAAACAAAGGGAAACTTGAAGGCAACTTTTGGAGTAGAAACTAGCGGGCCGGGCTCACCACAAATCCTCTCCTAGCTCTTCTTTACTTGGTTACTTTCAAGACAAATACAAAGATAACAACATAATGGCCTAAGATCTGGTAAGTACTTTGAAACTAGCCAGCTTTTAACACATTCCAAGGGAAACAATCAGGCAGTCTGTGGGATCAAACTGGGACCAGGGCTCACCATATCTTCCTCAGTTCATCTTCACTAAACATATACTGAAAATAACATCTAAGAATAACATTCAGCTAAGACAATAAGACGAGGGAACGCCAACATTCCTATGCTTAAACTGAATTAAATCATTCTTAAATAACACAATTTAGAAGAAAACATTCAGATAAAGATTTTGAGTTAGAGAAGATTTCTGATATACAGTAGGTCCTAACTCTATGCATGCTGTTCTTTATAAGAGAATATGCAACATAGATGAAAATAGAAACAAAATAACAAGTTACAATTAGAGAAACATCACCGTCAACATAGACCAGGATCCCGTAAATCAGCTTGTATTGATGCTTCAAACCAGTTACAGCTTTAAGTCCAGTGCTTTAGGTTAGCAACCATCTACACATCTCAGCCTAACCTATCTATCACCAGCAGAGCTCCAAGAGCCAGTGAATACTATGTACAATCAGAAGTTTTTGCTCAAATTTATATCAAAGTTCTACAACCAACCCCTCACTCATCTTCTGCTGTAGTATATATAGAAGAATGAGGAGGTGAGATATGATAAAAGATCTCAATCAAAATTAATACAGAGTTAATGTCTTCTTGGCCCTTGGGGGGCTCAATGAAGAAACTGTACAGGTGTTTCACTGTATTAATTGATTTACACTTATGAATTAAGCTCGGTGGGAGCTTTGTTGACCTTTGAGGCTCTGTGTGACGCTAGGGTTACTCTACAGATATATATTTTACATTAAGTTTCATTACAGAAGTAACTTTCTGGCTACGCTGAGGCGA
>CM076578.1:467846936-468176396 GCA_034641835.2 Pinus albicaulis
CTTGGTTGTTTTGCCTTGACTGCTGAAACCCTAACTCCATTATTTGCGTGAGGTTGTGGTGGTTACCTCAAGAGGCAGCTTCTCTCAAGACAGGTGATCAAAGTCACATTCTCAACATAGTGCCCATGAGTTTAAATTCATTAGCCAAGGAGATACGAGCTGGTTGCTTGTGGGGAACCTTAACATGTTTGAATGGCATATACTCGTAACCTGAGCCTTGTGCCTAGCATACTCTCGAACATCTTGATGTTCTGTTTTGCACGTTTCACCTATGGGTGGTATATGGGATGTGAAGGCTTGGCATGAGGGAAAACCCTAATCAGGATATCTTTTAGTTTCTGTCAAACAAGAAACAACCTCTCTTGCCCGTAAAATAAGTCGGGATCCCACATCCGCCCATACAAAATAAGTGCCATGAGCACATGAAAATAAGTGCTACAAGCACATGAAACAAATAAGGGTAAAGGATTTAGAAAGGCTTCCTGCGCAGAGAGGTAACGAAATGACTCCGCCGGGGTACTGACCAGGCTCGCTGGCAGCGGAGCAACGTGTGTGATTTCTTGGAGTAACTCCGCCGGGGTACTGTCCAGGCCTGCTGGCAGTGGAGCAACACCGGAAACTTATTTCAAAAAATTCTGAATATAATAAGCCCATTGCCTTGCTCTTCACATCATCAACAAACTGTTGGCATCCGTGAGCTTCCGCTTTGATGTGTTCTGATTAACGAGACCTAGCTTAGGCACAAGGATTGGGAATATCTGAAAATGTCAAAGTAATACAAAGGGTACCCATAGAACTGGTTTAATATTCCCTTGCATCACTATCTGGACTCAAACTATTGTTGGGGCATTGACAGAGATGCTGGATTCTACCAGTGGTTCGCCATTTGTTGTAGCCACTACAACACCACCCAAAATTTCGGGTATATTCAAAATTTCGGGCCCCCTTATGCTCCCTCAACCATTAGGGTTTTGTCCCGACCTTTATTTAGTGACTCTCTCGTGACCTTTTACCTTCCAAACCTTGTTTCCACACCCACTGGTCTCGGTGTCTCATCAATACACTAAGACCTGGGGTTTGCTGCTTAAAAGAACACTCAAATTTCCCTGCCAAACCCAGAGGTAGGTTTCCCCAGGTTGTCATGATATCGACTTCATCTGTACTCAACCTTTTCTCAGCCCCTCATAAACCTCCTCACCATCATGACAAGATGCTTTTGCTACAATCATGCCATATGAGGGTGTGTCATCATACATGCACTTGAGTGGAATTTTTTTTTTTAAGTACATGATATAACTCTCAGAAGCACCTTCACCATGGATTTGAGGCATTCTATTTGGGTTCTCCATCGAGCTTGGGGTCACATTTTAATCATTTTTTGAATCTAGAAACATTATTCTAAAAGGTAACCATGGACTAATTGATATTACAATATGTCACACAGGTTGAGCCCATAAATGAACTGGCGGACAATATCACCGCCGCACTGAGGGAAATAAACCAAAGCTATAATTACAAGGGTGCATTAATTGGGGGAATCTTCGATCACGATTGAGCCACATGTTTCCGGATGTAAGGTTTCATTCCTAAAGAGAGAGGCTTGTATAAGGTGATAAATTATTCAATGAAGGATCTTAGTTCAAATCAAAAGAGCGTTCTCATTCCATGCGCATACCAAAGCCATATTCAATGGGAGAGCAAAATATTCTGATGACTATGCATTATGAAATGCTTTAAATTCATGAGCTAACATAAGCATAGACACAGCTCCATAAATGCGCACTTTATGGACTGCTCAATGAGCCATATCTCGCACATCATTCTGTAAATTGCCACACAACGTAGACATATATGTGTCATGAAGCCTTGTTGAGTGGGACAAAATTTGATGCATGTGCCAATGATATCAAACTCTCCTCACGTAAAACTAAATGGCGCTCAATGGATTGATTAAAAACGCATACGCGGCATCTTGTGGTAGGAGAGGGGGGCCACACAAGGAAGAGAGGGTGCAGCCTAATGAAGAAAATCTGTAGCAAATTCAAGAGGAGGAGAAAAACCACAGAGCAACAAAGGGAATGACCCATCTATTCCACGCTTTGTTTTTCGCAGTGCAGTCTCTGGCGGCATATTGTGATTAACATTAGTCACGAGAAAACTTCACAATGCGAGTATCTACTCAACCATCGATACCATGACCGTTCTAACCCCTCCTCTTTGACTCAAAGGAAATCACCCACCAAAATTCAAGATATAGATAAGTCTTACAGAAGATTTCTTCACTTTGTTCACGAGCTTTTCTTTCTGTGCCATCGCACTGCCCCACACGATTCTAGAAGCCCCCATACTTTTTGTGGCGCATGGGAGGGATGAAAATCACCATGAAGTCACCTCTCGGATTGGACAGGTAATGAACAACTGCATCAGAGACACAACATCAACATGCCTCGATTGAACGCAGAATGGGGAGGCAAATAAAATGCAGGCCACCGAGGCATTCGATACGTGTATTCAGTTATTCAAGTATTTAGTTCCTCTCTGCTGGTTTAAAAAACCAATGAGATTTCTTTGTGGATCTGAGGCATGAAATCTGCGGCATCATACACTGTGTTTATTTTTGTGCTACACCACGGCCAAGATCCGTCGATGCTTTTGAGCAGTTCTGTTCAAAATGTCTGCCATTTTCATTCTCTGGAAGCCACACTCTTCCAAAAAAACAAGAGGAATAGACTCATGATGATAATCATGTTTCATTGATTGCGTCCCTGCGGCCCAGCACTCCTAGAAGTATCATCTGAAAGAAATTTGAGGAAATGTGACCTATGGTGTGTGTGACCAAGTTGTTGGGTCCAAGATCAGGTGGAGTGATCTAAAATTGCGACTCCCATGGCCGTGCGACTGTGTGACTAGGTCGCTGGGTCGCAAAACTGATGAAGCAATTCAAACCTACGACTGGCATGGTGGTGCGACCATGTGACCTATGTGAGGTCGCATTTCACATAAAACCATTGAGTCGCATTATCCCTCAGGTCGCTAGGTCGCACAAGCTCAACAACAGGCTGACAGCGCGACCTCCACTACATCGCGACTTTGCAACTTTGCCAGGGAGTGGCATTCCCCCTCTAAGTCGGGCTCTCACATCGCATCACCCCAGCCAACTGCCCATTTCATCCGGTATGCGACTGGGTAACTGCTAGTGAGTGGCACGGCCAATAGGGTCACAAGATCCCCCCTCAAGAAAACAGCTGGAGTTGCGATCTCATTTCAATAACAATCTTGCGACCTAGGAGCACCATAATCTGCATTCGTCGTGTCAACATGTAGTCTTGTGGGAAATTTCAAGAACTGGGAACTCTTGTTCGAAGGATCACTTCCTATATTTGACAAAATCACATTTCCTCTCCATGCTTAATCATTATTCTTATGTATGCATAGGATTAACGCTGGGATTAAATCCCATTTCACCCTTTTTTTTCTTTCATTCCTAAGGAAGATTTGGGGATGGTTTTATTTCTGATAATGGGGGGCAGAGGCACCGACAACTTCAAGACTTACGAGTCAGGATCTCCAGATGTCTCCTGCGTTGACCTGACAGAGCCCAAAGTTGAAATGCATTGCATCATAGTGGGAGCCAAGTGCATTATCAATCTTAAGCCACTGTGGTTGTGGAAGAAGAAATTTTTCATAAAATTATGTATCTGTAATATGATTGGAATCTATGCAACAAAATACAGTCAACAACTGAAAGATATGCCTCCTTTATGTGGTTGTTGGCTTCCTCCTTGTGGGTATTCAACAACCTCAGCTGCGTCTAGAACTTCAAGAGTCGAAGATGTGGAAGGACCCATCTCATCAAGGTCACTCCCCTCATTCAGAACTAGTCATTATTTATTTTCACCATTGCAGCAAGTCATTTGGTGGATTTAACATGCAAGGATAATTTAATTATGTGCACTGAGCCCTCAATGAAGTGTGAGTAGCAGATCCATGTATGTAAATGCATTTTATAAATTCATTTCTACATGGTGCGATGTTCAGAGAGGATGAAGAGGCATCATGTCTCATCGACTGAGCCACATCCCTATGAAGTAACATCTACCAAAATAAGTTAAACTACAGATCCGCATTTGGCACTCAGTCCATAGCGATACCAACAGAAATTACACTGATTGAAGAGATGCGGTGAAAGCCTACACGAGCCATTCTCTCTGATGACATAGTGGCACAACACTTGACCACACAGGGGTCTAAATTTATCACTTTCACTCTTGCAATTAATTAAATATGCCTCTAGCATTATTATTATTTGATCATGAAGACATGTAACCTATGCTAGGTGATTGCAGGTGGAAGCTTTCGGTTTGCACGAAGAGCCAAAGTTTTTCCCAGTAAGTAAGGGGGCCCTTTTCAGAGCAAGTGGACTCACACGAATCCCCAAGAAACTCACTCTAAGCTCAAAGGCACCTGGTCACTTTCACAAGACAGAGATGCAAGAAAAGAATCTTGTTGCGAAACCCAAAGATCACCGAAAGAAGGTTGTAGGTTGCAGATTTTCCCAAGGTCGCAAGTCGCGAATTTCCCAAGGTCACAAGTCGCAGATTGCTCAAGGTCACAAGTTGCGAACTAATCAAGGTTTCAAGTCGCAGATTTCCTAAAGTCGCAAGTCACGAATTTCCCAAGGTCGCAAGTCGCAAATTTCCCAGGGTCGCGGGTCACAAATGGCCCAAGTTGCAAGCTAGCCCAACAGTCGGGAAGACCAAGAGTCAAGGGAAACTCAAGAGTCATCTCAGCCTATATGTACAACTTCAAGAAAGAGTACACAGACTTTTTGGCTCGACAATGAAAGCCAGTATGATAGAGGAATTGTTGCTAGAAAGCTAAAGGCACTCAGCTCTTGGTAACAAGGAGAGAGAGAGGTAGCAAGGCTAGGGCTTTGTATCATGCATTGAGATGAATAGCCCATGTTCCACTATTGGGTTTTGAAAATTTGTAAACATGTATTTGACGTTGCAGCAGCATCAATAATATATTCTCCTTTCCAGCACTGATTCACGTGCTTGTTTGTGGTGATAGTACTAGTTGTCTAATACTTCATTATGTTGTACGTCTTCTTTCATGCATGCCATTGGTTATGAACTATTTCTCAGCGGTTGCATGTATGTTTGCTTTTGGATTAGTGTTTACTTGTCCTTGCCACGGCCGTGATCTATTGTGAACTGCTTTGCAGTTAACTTCCAGCGTGTTTTCTTTCACGTATGTTTGACTGGTTTTCGGCTCACTGATCCCAGTCACGGTATACCGCCCCCCTTTTATTTTTCTACTTAGACTTGCTTTACCTTTTTTTATGGTTCGTCAATCTTGGGCTGATTTTGCTTCACTGATTGGTCATTTCATCCTCGCCTCTGCTCCATCATCTTCTCATCTGGCAACCAAGAGTGGAAACAACTATGGCAGCTGTCGGGCCCACATATCGGATGGGGCTCCTATCCCAAACAGTGTGAGGTCTGATTGGGACCTTTCACCAGGGAGACCCCCCTTGTTGTTGGGAGTACAATTTTGCCCGTCAACATCTTCCTACGGACCCTTCTTGATCTGGTCATCTGAAGCATCATGCTCCTCCTCCATCTAAAGGATTTGTTGCTATCAATGCAAATTCCTCCAATCTAGCTTAGAAATATCTAAATACATTCAACTGATCTTGTAATGTACTAAAACAAAATATTGAATCAATTTTACAAATTGCAGAAACCAATTACAATCGCACAATCACATAAATAAGTAAGAGAAAGAATTATCAATTATACAACATAAGATGTATTTGGGGAAATCCTTAGCTAAAAACCCCGCTATCTATATATTGCATAAAGTCAATTACATGAAAAAATAAAATGTTATTTCCCTTCCTGAGAAACCTTTGCACTCTGCTAACTGTCTCACTCTGATCCTAGCAAGTTTGGTCAAATATTTAACCAGTTTCTTGCCTCTGCCTGACTAGCCTTGCTTACACATTCCTGGGCTAATTGAGCCCCTATTAATTAGGAAATTCCTAATTAATGATTGCACAATACATACAAGGCTTCCTGATGACCTCATGCATGACATCTACAATTTTCTAATTATACAACTGATAGTCTACTTCCCTTTAACTCCAATCTCACTTGGGCCTTCCTTTGAAACGGCACGCAATATCTATTTATAGCAAAGTATCAATTAACTTATTGATCGCTGCATGTGAATTATATCAGATTTAATTCACTGAACCTATCACTAGCTCACATTGTCTCAGTTAGAACTAGTTAAACTAATTTTAACTCAAATACTTGAGTTAAATAATTACAACTCACAAATAACTCAACCAAGGATCCTAAAAAATAGGAGACAACCTACATGCCTCTATATTGACCCTAAACTTGAATTTATTGAGCTAACTAAGTCTTCTTGACTCAATTAACACTTACAAGTTGTTGTGTGATGTGTAATTAAAATTTAATTCTAATTTAATTAAGGGAAATTACATCAAAAGTCTTGTCGATGCCACTTTCAATATTTCTTGTTTCCATTTTCGACACTCCCTCTCAACAAGAAAGGAATTCAACTCTATCCTGATCTTGTGCCTTTGGAATGTTCGGCATGCAACACTTCTTTAGTTTTGTTTTCTATTGCAACTTCTGAAATTGAAAAAGCATCCAAACTCAATCAGTATGATCCATATGTCTCCACAGTCTCTGACTGTTGCTAGCTACTGCTCTGTCTACTGAAAAATCTGTGTTGTTGTTGACTCTGCATCTATGTCATCTTCACTGCTGCCATTAGGGGAATTTTGAGGTATAAAATGGGCCTCCTAAGGAAATTATAAAATAATAGTGGAGATCATAAAATAAGATTTGATTATATCATCAAATTTTAGAGGGAAAAAAAAAAAAAAAACTATTTTTTCAACTCATTTACTCAACTTATCTCCCTATGGATTTACTCAAATTTTGAGCGGGAACACTCATTAGATGCAATATTTGATTCCTCATCCAAGGAGTACCCATGTTGAATACTTTCGATGGACCCTGCTACACAAAAAAATGAGAAATACATGAAAACACGATTGCAATAACGTTTTTTCATGTATTTCTCATTTTTAGTGTAACAAGGTCCATCGAAAGTATGCAACATGGGTATTCCTTGGATGAGGAATCAAATTTTGCATCCAACATATACTCCCACTCGAAATTTGAGTAAAATCTTAGGGAGATAAGTTGAAAATACAATTTGAAAAAAGTATTTTTATTATTTTATTATTTTTTAATCTTTTGTTCTTTTACCCCAAAAATGGCGAATCATCCCCCATGGTTGACATCATCATCTTGAATCCTATTAGTTCTTATAAATTTTATTTTGGTTGTCCATTTTTCTTCATTAGGGGAATTTTGAGGTCTAAAATGGGCCTCCTAAGGAAATTATAAAATAATAGTGGAAATAATAAAATAAGATTTGATTACATCATCAAATTTTAGAGGGAAAAAAAAAGAAAAAACTACTTTTTCAACTCGTATTTTCAACTTATCTCCCAAAGAGTTTACTCAAATTTCGAGCGGGAGTACTTGTTGGATGAAAAATTTAATTTCTCATCCAAGGAGTACCCATGTTGCATACTTTTGATGGACCCTGCTACATGAAAAATGAGAAATACATGAAAAAACGTGATTGTAATCACGTTTTTTCATGTATTTCTCATTTTTCATGTAGCAGGGTCCATCAAAAGTATGCAACATGGGTACAATCACGTTTTTTCATGTATTTCTCATTTTTCATGTAGTAGGGTCCATCAAAAGTATGCAACATGGGTACTCCTTGGATGAGGAATTAAATTTTGTATCCAACAAGTACTCCCACTTGAAATGTGAGTAAAATATTTGGGAGATAAGTTGAAAATATGAGTTGAAAAAGTAGTTTTATTATTTTATTATTTTTTAATTTTTAATTTTTACCCTTTTACTTAAAAAATGGTGAATTATCCCCCATGGTTGACATCATTGTCTTGAATCCTATTGGTTCTTATAAAATTTATTTTTGTTTTACATTTTTCTTAGAAGGCCCAATTTAGACATCAAAATTCCCCTAATGAGGAGGCCCATTTTAGACCTAAAAATTTCTTTAATGCAACTCTGATTTGTGCTCCAGTATCAGAAATTTGTCACTCTGACATATGACTGCATCAATCACCACTAGTCCATCCTGCTAATGTGTATTGTAGGCCCCCGTAGCAAGGTAATGATCTATGAGACAAAACATGTCAATGGACCCTGCCCAAATTTCTGCACTCTTGGGACTATGACTTCACATTGCCCCACCTCTCACCTGGAGGTATGGTTTCATGTTATCCCTCTGCCCACTTGGCTCGAAATTTCCCCTAATAGAGGTCTCTACTTGAGTGGATTCTTCCACTCGATCTCCTCTCTGGTTCTCTAATTGTGGCTACTCCACAACCTTCTGAGGCTTCTCAGTGAGGCTACATGTTGAGAGGTAATTTATGCTCCTTCTCAACCACCAAGTCTCTAACCTTTTCTTTGCTCCTCAAATATTTGCATGCATCTTCGACCTTGAGATCATACGTGTTCTTGACTCATACACTGATATGTTTCACCCGTCTCGTGACGATATGTCTAAGTAAAACCTTTCCTTTTCTAAATATCACATCATAGCCATGATCTTCCAATACCGCTACAGAAACAAGATTCTTATTTAGTCCTGGAACAAAAAAACATCTTTGAGTTTGAGAGGGGAGCCAGTATCCCACTGAAAGTTAATTGTACCTATGACGGTCACGTTATACCTCCCTTTATCTCCAAACTCTATGTTCTGCTGGAGATCCTTCTCGACTAAGTCACTAAAGATATCTCGATTCCCCGTCATATGGAATGAGGAATTGTTGTCGAGATACCACATGCATCCCATTACAGTGTTGGCCATGCATGCAATGACAGTAAAATCAAGCTCGAACTGTGAAGCTAGAGCCTCACCTACTGCTGCAACTGCAGGCTCCTTCTTGCTTGCCTTTTGTGGACATTTCATGGCATAGTGCCTGTACTCGTGATAGTGAAAACACTTGATCTTTGACAAGTCTCCCTTTCTCTCTTTGCCTCGGGACTTCTTTCCCTTGGCTTTCTTTCCTTTTCCAACTAATACAAAATCTTCTTATTTGTCTTTGGAAGAGGTCTTGTCTTAGGTGCTCTGCCTTATCTCTTCTTATACCAAGTCGGACCACAATCGCTCCCACTCTGGTAACTTCTCCCTCCCATTAATGAATCATGGTAGTTGTGCCAGCTCTTGGGGAGGCGTAGAAGTGCTAGGCTCACCAAATCATCCTCGGGAATGGTAAAACCAACACTTCCAAGATCATCTTGACATTGAGTGAAATTCGTCAAGTATTTTGGTATTGTCTCACCCTCCTCCATATTGATCTTTCTGAGATTTTCCTTCAGTGCCAGTTTCTTGTGGTCCTTTTTATTCTAAAACATATCTGTTAAGGCCTTCCACATAGCATATGTAGTTTCCTTTCCATGGAGTTTAGAGACAATATGATCTCGAACTCCTTCTAAAAAAATCCTTCTCGCCTTTGCTACATTCTTCTTCCTATTGAAATTTGCAACAAGAAACAGTGAAATTGGCATCCAAAAAGGACAAAAATTGACCACATAACTGGTGTGGGATTCCAGTCACACATGAGTGAGGAATTCATTTACACACTAGCGCTAAGTGTGGGCGTCTAATTTAATTACATCCATTAAATAAATTGGAATATAAATTGTAATTTCATTTCATAACAACTTGTATTAGTTAACTAAATCAGAAAGACTGAGTTAGCTCAAGAATTTCGAGTTGAGGGTAAAAGGTGAGGCATGTAGAGTGATTATATTGTTTTGGGGTTCTAATTATAGTTAATGCACTAGTTTGGCGCATGTGTAATTGGTTAACTCAAATTAATTGAGTTAAAATCACTTTAAATAGTTCTAACTGAGTGATGAGCTAATGAGAGGTAAAGTGAATTAAATTAGATTTAATTCACAAGTAATGATCTATCAGATAACTGATGATTCACTATTATTAGCTGCATGCATGTCAATTCTGATGAAGACCCAGTTGAGACAGAGGTTAAAGGGAAGTTAACTATCAGTTGTATTATTAGTGAATTGCCCGGGTGCAATTACAAAGTCATAAGAAGGCTCATAATGGATTGTGCAGTCAAGGAAGGTTTATTATCCTATTTAATAGGGATTAATTGCCTAGGGATTGTGTGAGAAAGGTTGGGCTAAGCAGGGGCTGAGAATTGGCTAAGTGTTGGTCAATTTTGAGCAAGATCAAGGTGAGACAATCGGTAGAGTGCAGGATTTTGTCAGTGTGAGAAAGCATTGTATTGTTTCATGATTCTTTGATTATGTATAATATATGATAGAGGGGTTTTGAACAGGTGATTTCCCCAGATACATCTTGTGTTGTGTGATTTATAATTTATTTCTCTTACTTTCATGTGATTGAGCGATCGTGTTTTATATTCCAAAAATATAGTAGAAGGATTCAATATCTTGTTTTAGTACATTACATGATCGTATTGAATCCATTGATATAGAGTTTCTATATGTAATTTCTACACTTCCATGCATCAATATTTTGAGCATATTTTTCCCCAGGCTTGGGAATATCATTGTCTATGAATTCCTTCAACTCATTGTCCTCCAACACTACCTCCATCTTGTCCTTCCATGCTATGTAATTCAAACTACCCTCAAGGGCATATTCGAATCTCAAGCCATAGAAAGACATCCTGATCTGTTGATGGTTATGAAGAATAAAACTGCAAATTTGATTCACCTGTTCAAAACCAACTCTGGTTCTTCTCTTCTATAATGATTCCTGATCCGATACCATGTATAAATATCTAAATAGATTCAACTGATCTTGTAATGTACTAAAACAAATACTGAATCAATTCTACAAATTGCAGAAACCAATTACGATCGCATAATCACATAAACAAGTAAGAGAAAGAATTACGAATCGCACAACACAAGATGTTTCTAGGGAAAACCTCAGTTAAAAACCCCTTTATCTGTATATTGCATAAATTCAAGAACATGAAACAATACAATGTTATTTCCCTTCCTGAGAAACCTTTGCACTCTGCTGACTGTCTCACTATGATCCTGGTAAGTTTGGTCCAATATTTAAACAATTTCTTGCCTCTGCCTGACCAACCTTACTTACGCATTCCTGGGCTAATTGAGCCCCTATTAATTAGGAAATTCCCAATTAATTATTTCACAATACATCCAAGGCTTCATGATGACCTCATGCATGACCTGTACAATTTTCTAATTATACAACTGATAATCTACTTCCCTTTAACTCTAATCTCAATTGGGTCTTTCTTAGAATTTATATGCAATAAATATTTATAGCGAACTATCAGTTAATTGATTGATCGTTGCATGTGAATTAAATCAGATTTAATTCAATGTACCTATCACTAGATCATCTCTCACTTAGAACTAGTTAAAATAATTTTAATTCAAATACTTGAGTTAACTAATTACAACTCACAAATAACTCAATCAGTGCTCCTAAAAATTAGGAGACACCCTACATGCCTCTAGTTTGACCCTCAATTTGAATTGACTGAGCTAACTAAGTCTTCCTGACTTAGTTAACACTTACAAGTTGTTATGTGATGTGGAATTATAACACTTACAAGTTTTCATGTGATGTGGAATTATAATTTACTTCTAATTTAATTAAGGGAAAATTAAATCAGAAGCCTCATGGATGCCATTTTCAATTTTTCTTGTTGCCATTTTCAACATCTAGAGGTCAACTCATCAATATTTGTCGAAGTTTTTGTTTGTTTCCCCTTATTTTCCTTCTTTCTCTTTGGACACTGGGTGACATAGTGACCAAAATCACCACATTTGAAGCACTTGACCTTTGATAGGTCCTTCTTATTTTCTCCCTTTGAGTTTTGTCCCTGGAAGGGACCCTTCTTCACCTTTCCCTACCTTGCAAGGGACACATTTTCTTCTTCCTTCTCCACCTTCGGTCCCTTGTTATTCTTGCTTATAGTACCCTCAGTGAGGCTGAGCCTTAGCACCTCTTGATTTAATTCACTCCATAGGCATTCCCAATCTAGTAGCTTATCCTATCTAGAGAACCTGAACGAAGGCTCACCACTCCTTAGTAAACTCCTTTAGAGTTGTTCACACCAGCTCATCATCTGTTGGTTTTTATCCAACAGATGCAAGATCATCTCAGACACTTTGAATGCTGGTGAGATAGGAAATTGTGCTCTCACCCTTCTGCATATTTTTTGACCTTATCTTCTCATTGAGAATAATTTTCCAGTTCTCATATGGATCCTAGTAAAACTTTATGATGACATCCCACATGTCCTTTATTGTTGTCTTGTCTGCAATTGTGGGACAATGTGACCCTGAACTTTGTCTAGGACCGTCCTCTTGGTCTTGGTCATCTGCTTCTTGAAGGTTTCCAATTGTTGCACATCTGTTGGCTCTACCATGAAATTTTTCACAAACGCCTTCAAGCGATGCTCATCTAGTAGGAATTTCATTTTGGATTTCCAGACGCCAAAATTAGAGGCTTTGTCAAGTTTGTCCTAATATCTTAGTCTTGTTGTGGCCATCTTTGTGAAACTCAAATAAATTGGAGAACTAAAAATTGTAAATCTACGTCTCCTTATGGAAGCATAACTAAACCTTTGTTATAATCACAATTTCTACTAGAAATGAACAGATTTGGTCCTGCAATTTCCTCTGGTGTCCTTCCTGAAATTTGACTGCTTGTTATTCCTCTTCTAGGAAACTCACTTTACCTTTCGAATGTCCTTCTTCATATCTTGAACACGCACTGTTTGCCCTGGAATTCGCTCTGTATAGACTAGCATGTCTATTATGACCTCTTTCTGTTGGAGATTGCGACCTCCTTTCCAACAACTGGAAAACTGGAAACCCTCTGAGAATTTTGGAAATTCCCATTTTGCATTCTTTTCTCTTCCTTCTTGTGTTGATCTGCAACTGCAAAACCCTTGTTTCAAAACTTCTCTTCTATATTTGATCTGCGAATAAACTAATCTGCTCACTAGAAACCCTCTCTGACAATCCTACTTCCTACTGCACAAATCTAAGGCAAAATCAAACTTTTCCTTCACCTGAACTAGAAATTGATTTTTCCTTCCTCTCTACAATTCACTCTGGCTGACCTGCATAGATCTAGAAATAGTGCTTCAAATATCCCTATGAAATTGCATGATCTCTCTTCCTTTCACCTCTAAGGCTCTGATATGATTTGGAATTCTCTGATACCATGTGAAAATTCCTTTGAACTACAAAAAAATTGTATTATTCTCCTAACTTAGTAGTTTGTTTTTCTTCTGTAATTATTATTATGACAAATATCGAATAAACCACATTACAATTCTTCACAATAAAATTACGTTTCAGAAATAAAAATGCGTAACTGAGAAATAGATGCACACGCATAGAAGAAAATAAACACCAATGTTTTTGGACAATATTCCCTGGAAAATCCCCGAAGGGAAAACTGATGCAACATATGAGGGCTTATTTTATTATGCAACAATTTGAGAAAATAATTACAACTGATTACCAAAATGGAAAACCTCTAGAAATACATTGGAAAAATATACTAGAGACACTCTAGTCTCCTCTACAATTGATTTGGCCTCCCTTTGGGAAACTCACACCCCTATCTGGAATTCACACTCCTTGCAGAAATGCACAATACTACTCAGAATAATTTTGCAAAGCCCCAAAAGTGCCTCTAACTGAGACATCTTTCCTCCATCTGCCTCTAGAATTAATTTTCTCTGCCTTTCAGACACTAATATGGCCTTCGATAACTTAATCAAACCTCTTTCGTCAACTTACAGTGGGTTTTGTGGTTATTCGCACTAGTTGTAGCGGCCTTCTTTGCAGATAATTTGGCCTCCCTTCTCATGTCTCTTTGACACTGGAAAATCACTAAGAATCTCTCAGCAATATTGCTCTTCCCAAATATTTATTGCTTCCTCTCTATGATTCTCTTTCCCTGCCTCGAATTGTTCCCTCACAAAATACTACGAACTAGAAAATTTGAATTGCCTTTCTCTCGTGATGTCAACTATGCCTATCTCCAACCCCATCGACCCGCTCTTATAATCTCTCGTTGGAGCATCAAAGACCAATATATAATCATGATAATGACTCAAATCATCTTAGACTCCGTCAAGTCAATTTTCTAGAAGTGATCTGATATGGGTGGCTGAATTGTTTTTCTATGCAAGCACCTCTCAATTAAAACAAATTAAGGATCTTGCTTATTCATGCATGTGCGGAATTGAATTCTTGATTCAGGTGTATGTGTTTTAACTGGTTTAAGGCTTTATGTGTGAGCAATTAAACCTTTGTTTAAGTTGATTAAAATCATGTACAACAACCATAAATTGCAGCAAATTAACCAACAACACATAACAACAAACATAATAAAGGAGGTCACCCTCAACACTTGGGCTACATCTCCTTGAGCTTCCGTCAATGGACTTGGCTCTATGGGATTAAGATGGTAAAATTATTTTACAAGATTATTTTCAACTCCAATGGTTGTTTGGACTGTACCAATGAGTTTAGAATACCAAAATACCCCTGGATTGACTGCTCAATCTCTGGAAATAGACCTAGGCTCCCTTGGGCTTGAACTCTTCAGTCAGTGTCCTTGAGCTTCCCTGAGCTTCTCTATGGAAAAAACTCTCCTATAAGTCCTCTTCTGCTCCTGAAACATGTTCTATTGTCTCCATCACATATAAATCATCCAAAATAGGTTGTTTATTCGCTTAAAATGAACTCAGGCTCCTCATTTTATGCCTCCAACACCTGGTGGCACTAGGCTCCTTGAAACTTCCATGTGGCTTCTTCAGCTCTAGAAGTCTCTAAATGCTTCTAAAAACCCCGTCATTGTATTTAGAAGGTTCAATGTAGTCAGAAATGACTATTGGTTTCCTGAGAATGGCCTCTGGCTGCCCTGGCTAGGCCTCATTCTCCTACTGGCTCCTAGTCGCCCTTAGAACTTCTCTAAAGAAAAATCATGCTCATAAGTGCTCAGTTGGCTCTTCAAACCTCACCAATGGCTCCATAATGCTTGAAATAGTCAAGAATGACTCTTCATTCACTTAGAATGGTCGAAAATTGAGCCTTCTACACTTTTTCCCGATATCTCCTAGGAAAACTCCACTAAATTTGGAGAACTCTAGTTAACTGGAGTTAAATTAGGGTTGACCCTTATCCACTCTACCAATAAAGTTGTGCATTAAAATTTATGGTTAGGGCGGTGGCCACATGTGCACCCCCAACTTTTAATGGCTTGACAGTTACACAACGGAATACAATATCAGAGTTTCATTAAACATACATGTTCACAATCAAACAACGCTTACATTTAAAACATATCACACATAGCCTTAAACAACTTACATACACGCTAAATAGGGTTCTCGGGTCCCACAACATGCAACCAATCACAACACATCGCAAATCACTTGCCCACAAGTTTAACTTGGTACCTAACGCTAAAACCATAATTTATGCGATGTGCGCTCGTGCGCAATGCCGACACGTGGCTCCCCTCATCACATCGCATATTTAAACTTTACCGCATCGCAACCAATTTAACATATCTTGCGAACTCTTAACTTCTAAATATTGTGATTTGCGAAATCGCTTTTCTGGGTACTGTAGACTCCGTCGTTGGTGTGTTTCTCAATCTGATGATCCATGTTATATCTTTGCCTTCTCACTTCACATCACATGTTAAAAAATTTAACTTGCGAAACTCTTTAACGGTGATCTCTGTTCTGTGCGATGTGCGATGTTTCTCAATTGTGATGAGATCTCTCCCGTTGATCTCCCACTACTGATTCTGCGATCTAATCACCACCGTTCAGCCCTCATTGTTGATTGGATCATGGCCATTCGTTCCACCTGTAACATTTATACGGTTGTGCAATCCCCAATTCTATATGCAGAGTTCAAGACTCCATGACAGCCACCAATTCGGATCCCACTCTGCTGGTCATTCTGGTTCTGAACCTATTTTGGAAAGCGAAAAACAGACCATAACTCAATCATACAAACTCAGAATTTGATGAAATGAGTTGTGTTGGAATCCCGGTGATGAGCTCTACGCTCTAATATTGGTTTGAAGCATTTTTTAGCACTTTTAAATCTTAACTAATCCTTAGGCCCTGATCTCAATATGATCACTCCTTCCCACTGATGGGATTTTGGACCCACAAAAGTTGATGATTATTTGCCTTGAGCCTCAACACTCTGCTGATTTCAAGTTATATCAACTGATTTTTCTTGACAAGTCTCTTTGGAAATCACCCTCACATGCCTTGCACCGCCACTGGCTATGTCTCTTGACCACTGCTCTTTGGCTGTTGCTGACCCACTTCAGCATTGCTGGCTACTGTAAATTGATGCATACCCTGTTGTACCATTGCTCTCTCTATGTGCTTGGAAAATTGTTAGCCTTCCCAATGAGAATGAAGTCCCTCTTGCAACTATGGCATACAAGCTCTGTCTTGGAAATCCACTTTCCAAATTAAGCTCGCAAGATGAGTGAACTCTTGTAGTAAAAAAAAACACCAGCTTGTTATGCAATGGCTGCAAAACACCTTGCATCTTTTCCACTTCTTCAATGAATGGACCAAAACTTCCTGCAACATCTTGTCACAAGAACACACGATCAATCTTGAAAAGAAAATCGTATGCGAGAATTGAAATGAAGACCACCTCTTTTTTCTTCTTCAAAGCACTAATTGTCACCTTCCTGTAACATCACATACATGGTGATCCTCTTGCACATTGGTGCATCCATTTATCGACTCACAATCGACAAACACCCTCGACTAAGACATAATTCATGCAACATGCGACATCAACAACTAGTCGACATGAAATGTGCAATACAATTGACACAAGACAATATGAAAAGTGTGCAACACAATCGACACAAGTCGATAGACAACATGATACATATTGACAACACTCGTGCATGTAACTATGTACAATGACCGTATTTACAAGTTCGCCATTTACACATACAAACTCATGCATATGTACACTTTCAAATCTTCCTTTCAAGTACAAACAAGTACATAATCCCAAAACATGTGGGTGACTATAAGAGCTGAACTGAATGATATTTCTGTAGCATAAGTGATTAACATACCCATCTTTTACACCTCCATGGTGAAATTGTGCAACAAATATAAATACCTTCAACCTAACAACATTCACATGCAATCTTGCATCATACAAGTTGTGATAATATACTGCAACTTGTCATACTTTCAACAGAAATCTAGGCATACATAAGGTTGAAATTTGCATCTATGTACAAAGTAAATGCATGCCTTACTTGGTCAAGAAATCGAGCCATTGCTTGCCAACCCACTTCAATGGTGATTTTTCCTGCTGAACATCCTCTTCTTGTGAATCATCTTGACTCACATCGATGATGGAATCTCCTATTCAATTCTTGCCAATATTTTTCTCCACTTGCTTCAAATGCTTTGGATGAGTTGCTGGGTGCAGTGTCCAACATTGGGCAAGAGATATCCCTTTTTCTAGAAATGTGTGAAAATATTTTGCATCTTCTGTGCAAGTCGCCTTTGCTTGAACTGTTTCTTGTATGCTATCACTCTTCCAACATCTTGAAACTTGATGGTTATTCAAACCACAATATGAACAACAACTTTTTCTCCCATTCATGCATGCATATTTTTCATGCTTAACATAATCATAAAAAACATGATTATAGGAAGAATTATACCTTGAATGTTGCTTTGAATGTCCATTTTTTTCATCTTCTTGAGAAGATGAACTTGAAGAGGTTCCAGCTCTCTTTTGAAAACCAACAACATTGTTCATGTCCTTAGAGCTATCACAACTCTCTTGTTTGCCATAAGCTGCATGTCTACAAGAATCTTGCTGCAACATGGATTTCAAACAATGGCATTCATATTGAATACACACTTTGCATGTTTGTGGGTTTGAACCTGCAACAAAAGTTCCTATTGGAGCTGTCTCAAGCGCCTTCATGGTTGTAGATTTTTCGCCATAAGGTTGTCCATAGCCTAGACAAAACATCTTAGGCCTTTCCTCAACCATAATAGGCTCAACCATGACTTGTGCATGTTTTCCTATACCCTTGCCTTCATAGCCCATTTTTAACATCAATTTGGAACCTATACCTCTAGTGTGTTTTTCAAATGAACCTACACATCTATCTGAAGAGGAATTTGAAGACAAATTGGAATTATTTACCTTTGCTTCAAGCATGTGTTTGGTTAAGGCCTCTTGGGCATGATGGAGTTGCATCTCCATCTCGTGCATTCTTTTAAGAAGTCCTTCTTTCTCTTGCTTCATAGCAACCAATTTCTCATGAAGTCTAGTGCTTTCCCTTACATATTCATACAAAATTTGCACCATATACTTCAGGATGTAGAAGTCCCGCTTCATCGCTTTATCAAAGAGTCTTGTGAAGGAGGAGGATTTAGAAACATCACTAGATGAAGTTTTCATCACTATGTAAATGAATTAAAGAACTTCAACAACAATTCACAAAGCTTCAAAAACAATTTGGCTGTAGATTCAAGCTCTTCTCTGCAGCTTGTATCTCTTCTTCAAGAAGCCTCTTTTGCAAACAATCCCTCTTGTGCTTCAAGGGTTGCCTTGAGGTCCTTTGGGTAAGGAGGATGCTTTTAGCCTTCTTCCTTCTTGTCTTATTCTAGAATTAGCTAGCAGTAGCTCCCCTTCAGCTCTAGCAAACTCAAACTTGTAAGCATCAGTCAATTTGCAAACAGTTAAATTCTTTGCACTGTTAAACACCCTTCAAGTCAAACAAGCAAGTAAGCAACCTTGTACTCTGTCCAACAAGCAACCTATTGCTCTGATACCAACCCCATTTGATATGAGTGGCTGACTTGTTTTTCTATGAAGCTCCTCCCACTCAATTAAAACAAATTAAGGATATTGCTTATACATGCATGTGCAGAATTGAATTCTTGATTTAGGTGTATGTGTTTTAGCTGGTTTAAGGCTTTATGTGTGAGAAATTAAACCTTTGTTTAAGCTAATTAAAAGCATGTACAACAACCATAAATTGCAGCAAATTAACCAACAACACATAACAGCAAACATTATAGCAGTTCACTCTCAACACTTGGGCTACGTCTCCTTGAGCCTCCGTCAATGGACTTGGCTCTTTGGGATTAAGATGGTCAATTTATTTTACAAGCTTATTCTCAACTCCAATGGTTGTTTGGGCTGTACCAATGGGTTTAGAATACCAAAATACCCCTGGATTGATTGCTCAATCTCTAGAAATGGACCTACGCTCCCTTGGGCTTGACCTCTTCAGTCGGTGTCCTTGAGCTTCCCTGAGCTTCTCTGTGGCACAAACTCTCCTAGAAGTCCTCTTCTTCTCCTGAAACCTATTCTACTATCTCCAACACATATCAATCATCCAAAATAGGTTGTTCATTCACTCAAAATGAATTCAGGCTCCCCTTTCTATGCCTCCAACACTTGGTGGCACTAGGCTCCCTGAAACTTCCTTGTGGCTTATTTGGCTCTAGAAGTCTCCAAATTCTTCTGCAAACCCCATCATTGGATTTAGAAGGTTCAATATAGTCATAAATGACTATTGGTTTCCTGAGAATGGCCTCTGGCTGCCTTGGCTAGGCCGCATTCTCCTGTTGGCTCCTAGTGGCCCTTGGAACTTCTTTGAAGCAAAATCATGCTCAAAATTCCTCAGATATCTCTTCAAACCTCACCAATGGCTCCATATTGCTCGAAATAGTCAAGAATGACTCTTCATTCACTCAGAATGGTTGAAAATTGAGCCTTCTACACTTTTGCCCAATATCTCCTAGGAAAACTCCACTAAATGTGGAGAACTCCAGTTAAATTAGGGCTGACCCTTATCCGCTCCACCAATAAAGTCGTGCATTAAAAGTTATGGTTAGGGCGGTGGCCACATGTGCACCCCCAACCGTTAATAGCTTGACAATTACACAACAAAATACAATATCAGAGTTTCATTAAACATACACGTTCACGATCAAACAACGCTTACATTTAAAACATATCACACATAGCCTTAAACAACTTACATACACGTGGAACAGGGTTCTCGGGTCCCACAACACGCAACCAATCACAGTGCATCACAAATCGCTTGCCCACAAGTTTAACTTGGTATCGGTAACACTAAAACCATAATTTATACGATGTGCACTCGTGCGTGATGCAGACACGTGGCTCCCCTCATCGCATCGCATATTTCAACTTTACCGCATTGCAACCAATTTAGCATATCTTGCAAATTCTTTAACTTCTAAATATTGCGATTTGAGAAATCGCTTTTCTGGGTGCTGCAAACTTTGTCCTTGGTTTGTTTCTTGATCCGACGATCAACATTATATCTCTGCCTTCTCACTTTGCATCATAGGTTAAACAATTTAACTTGTGAAACTCTTTAACAGTAATCTATGTTATGTGCGATGTGCGATGTTTCTCAATTGCGATGAGATCTCTCCCATTGATATCCCACTGCTGCTTCTGTGATCTAATCACCACCGTTCATCCCTCGTTGTTGACTGGATCACAGTCATCTGTTCCACTTGCAACATTTCCGCGACTGTCCAATCCTTAATTCTATATGCAGAGTTCAAGACTCCATGAAAACCACCAATTCTGATCCCACTCTGCTGGTCGATCCGGTTCTGAACCTGTTTTGGAAAGCGAACAACAGACCATAACTCAATCATACGAACTCAGAATTTGATGAAACAAGTTGCGTTTGAATATTGGTGACAAGCTCTACGATCTCGTCTTAGTTTGCAGTATTTTTTAGCACTTTGAAATTTTAGCTAATCCTTAGGCCCTGATCCCAATCTGATCAAGAAGTATCTACAACCAAATCGATTACCTTGACTAATACCCATTAATTAATCAGTTTTCCTAAGTTAGACTTAGGAACTTTTTAATTATTAATCAATTAATTTAATTGAGGGGTTTCTAAGTGTTTTCTCTTGAAATTTTTTATTGGTATTGGAGTTCGTGTGTTCCTTAGCCTCTTTGACATATTAGAGACCAGAACACATGTTCGATGCTATCATATCCATATAAAACTAATATTGATTGAATTTAAATATTCCATTCTCTAGTGTGGCTAGGGTTAGGTACCTAGCCAATGACTTCATTTTTGATTTTAGAATCTGAATACGCATGGTGGTTAGTTGTGGTCAAGGCTTCTAATTGTTGAATTTCTTATTGAATTTTTCGTGGAGTGACAAAGTGGTATATCTTAATAGCATATTGGGCTTGACACTAGGATTTGGGTTTTCTCGAGGAGCCATGACCCCTAGACTTGTGCCTTGAGTGAATTCTTTTTCTTAGCATGGCACCTAGAGAAGGATAGAACCCAGTGCTAGTAAAATCCACAAAGTGCTGAGAGCCAATGGATGAGTAAAAGTTTAACCAAAATAGGAAATAATGCAGTGACGAGAGTAGCGCCCAAACCAGGGGGATTGACTGTGAAACAACTGGGCAGAGGAAATCTCTAGGAGAGAGATATGGGGATGAAAGGGACTTTGGGAGACCAAAATAACCCAAATTGTACTAGGGAAATCTTCCTCAACGAAGTCATTCTACATACAAGACTCTAAATTCCAATACATATAAATAACCAGACTATACCAATTGAAGGTGGTGGCTAAAGTAGTGTTTAACGAATTTCTAGTGACATGCTTTCTCTAGGCATTGTTCGTTGGCTTGTACTACCAACCACACCACTGGAGATTTCTCCTTCCTGGTGCATTCTCCCTTGAGGCTATAACAAAGCTTCAAGTTAAACACTGCTACCGATGAAATAGGTAACCTAACCTCAAAACGAGAACTCTAGCCCAAAAAGACTCAAAAAACATGAAAAAACACCCCAAAAACAAAAAAAGTGTGTTCCAAAACACACTTGGTTTTTTTTTAAGGTCAAATTTCAACATTTTATAAAATTATGCTAAAAACAAAATTGTTTCTTGAAAAAAGGATTGAAAAAACACCCTCAAAACAAAACCAGTTGATGCTGGAATAACAAAAAAAAAAAATGTGTCATATTTTTGACATTTTTAAAAATAGAAATAACATTTTTAAATTTTTAAAATTCAAACATTAAAAAAAACCTAAAATTTAAGAAAAAAATAAATTTAAAAAATAAAAACATTTTAAAGCTTAAAATTTAAAAATATATAGGAATAAAAAAAATAAAATAAAAATTTTAATTCAAACATTTAAAAAAACCTAAAATTTAAGGAAAAAAAAAATTAAAGATTAGGATTTCAAAATATATAGAAATAAAAAAATAAAAATAAAAACAAAATAAAAATATTAAATTAAAAAATAAAACAAGTTAAAAAAAAAAATATATATATATATATATATATATATATATATATATATATATATATATATAAAAAATAAAATATAGAAATTAAATATAAAAAAGAAAAAGAAAATTTTTATTAAATTTAAAACAAAAAATTAAATTTAAGGAAATATATTAAATTTTAATAAATTAAAAAAAAAAACATTATTGAAATTAAAAGTAAAAAAATGAAAAATTAATTAAAAATAAAAAATGAAAAATAAAATACAATAAAAATATTAAATTTAAAAAAATATATATTAAAAAAACAAATAGATTTTAAAAATAAATTAAATTTAAATTATAAAAAATAATATATATATATATATATATATATATATATATATATATATATAAGAACTTAAATTAAAAATATATATATTAGATTTTAATAAATTTAAAAAAAAATGTTAATATTAAAATAACAAATTAAGTTAAAAAAAAAAAAATAAACAAATAAATTTTAAATATAAAGAAAAAAAACACAAAAACAAAAAAAACAAACAAAGTTAAAAAACTTTAAAAATCAATTAAAAATGAAAAATTGAAGAAAATAAATTAAAATATATATATTAAATAAAAAACAAATTAATTTGAAAATATTAAACTTAATTAAGAAAAAAACAAATCTAATTTAAATACACAATTTTAATTGAAATTAAAAAAAAATATAAAAATTTTATGTAATTAAAAAAATAATAATAAAAAACAAATAAATAAAATATTAAATTCAAATAAATTAAAAAAACATACAAAAATTTATTAAATTTTAAAAAATAAAATGAAAAAACTAAACATAAAATTTAATAACAAAAAAAAAAGAAAATTTTTTAAAAAATCAATTAAATAAATTTAAAAAAATATATAAAATTTAATAAAAATGGTTAACAAAATTTAGAAAAAAAAAAATAAAACAAAAAAAATAAAAAAATTAAAAAAAAAATTAAAAATTTAAAAAAGGGAAAAAATTAAAACAAATTAATTTTCAAATATAAAAATTATATTTTAAAAAAAAATTAAATTAAATTTTTTGAATTTTAATATATATATTAAAAAAAAAAAAAAATTAATCGTGGCGGCGGAGCCAATCGGCCTCCCGCTTAGGTGGCGGCGGAGGCCGATTCCGGGAATCGGCCTCCCGCGGCGGGAGGACGATTCCCGAAATCGCCCTCCCTCCGCGGAGCCGTTGGAATCGCCACCCCGGCCTTCGGGAGGCGGGTTGGAATGCTCCTCCACGACTATGGGGGCGCGAATGGAGAACATTAGAATCGACCTCACACGACGGAGAGACAGTCGCCCTCCCACCACGCAGGGAGCCAATTCAAATTCTTTCCGCGCCATCAGGAGAGACATTTTGACGCTTGTGACCACATTTTAAACTCCTCCTTTTTTTTTTTTTTAAGTTTTCTTTATTTTATTTTTTAATTTTTAATATTTTTTTAATTCATAACATTTTTTTTTAATTTGATTTTTTCTTTTTTTTTTTAAAATTTTATTTATTTATTTATTTTTTAATTTCAAAAAATTTAAAATTATTTTTTTTAATTCAAATTTTTTATTTTAAATTTAATTTATTTTAATTTTTTTTTTTTTAAATTTAATATTTTAGATTAATTATTTTTTTAAATTTAAAATTTATTTATTAAATTTATTAAATTTTAGTTTAATTTAAATTTTTTTTAGTCTTTTAGTTTATTTAGTTTTTCAAATTTAAAATTTATAAATTGTTTCATTTAAAAAAAAACACTAAATTTGTAGATATTTGTTTTTTAATTATTTGCATGTGGTTTTTTTCATTTTTTTTGTTTTTTTTTTTTTTTTTAAATTTGTATTTTTTCTTATTATTATTATTTTTATTAATTTAATTTTTTTATTTGCTTTTTTTGTATTTTTTTTTTTTTTTATATAAATTTTAATTTTGTAATTTAAATTATTTTAAAATTTTCTATTTAATTTTTTTTTTAATTATATGGATTTTTTTAATAACTTAGAAAAAAATATTTTTGATGTTTTTTTTTTTTTTAAAAAATTGTTAATTTTTGTTTTTTTTCTTTAAATTATGTGTTTTTTTTTCAAATTTTGTCATTTCTTTTGATATAATTTTCGAATATTTTTGTTTTTTTCTTTTTGTTTTTATTTATTTATTTTTGTTTAAATTTTTTATTTTTACGAGTTAATTTTGTTTTTTTTTACATTTTTATTGGTTTTTTTATTGTTTTTATATATATATTTTTATCTAAGTTTTGTGTTTTATTACCAACATGAAAATCACCACTCTAAAAAAAAAGGTTGATGCTGCATCAATACGTTTCAAAATTAGCATGAAAATCACCGCTCTAAAAAAAAAGTTGATGCTGCATCAATACGTTTCAAAATTAGCATGAAAATCACTAACATTTTAAAACAAATATTCATACTTCATAGATAAAAATATTAGAGTGTCAAAAATGTGCACAAAAAAAAGGGTGATTCTGCATCACCACTTTTCAAAATCGGGTGCTTTTTATGCTACCAAAAAAAAGTAGGTAACAGTGCAGTTACCTATTTCATTGGTAACAGTGTTGTTATATTCTTTTTTGTGGAATGAGGCTTATGGGGGTCCAGGGCAGGAGGTCTTGGGCCTTCCATCATATTATTGCCAAGATATTAGGCTCTGTAAGGGAAAAACCCCACCTATAACCTAAAGTATATGGAGAGATGGCATAAAAGGGTGAGCCGACGATAAGTTGGATAGAAAAATTCCAAGGGTGCAAAGGTTGCCATATTAACTCACCGTGAGGTTGAGCCTTGTAATATGCGTGATTGCATGGGGGAAATGGCCACATCATCTCCCTCTTTGATGTCGTGAGAGATGGTGGGGTGGAAGGAATTCCCCCCAACTGACTTGTTTTCCCACACCCTAATCAAGGTTTCATTTTAAAATTAAAATAAAATAAAATTTAATGAGATAACTTTATCATATTTATGGTACCCTTGCCTACATATTAAAATAAAATAGTGTTTTTTGGAACTATTCATGACCCCATACATATACTCATTGTGGGTTAATCCTTATCAACCAAGTGGAGAACCTTTACTAAAGGTTCGCTATTGGTGCACATTTCTTATACTCCTTCCGAGAAGGAATCGATTTGAACTAGTTCAATGATGGCTACTTCCATCTTATCTTGTGCTAAATTCATAATAGTGTCACTCATCATAGACAATTACTTTAACTTAAATTGGCAAAGAAGCATAAACTTTTAATAGCAATGAAGCCACTAGAAAAACATGTTATTATAGGATGCAACTACTCCTTGTTTATTATGAACCTTCTCATTAGGTTAAGAACAAATGCATGGTAATATATGAATTTGTTGATGTTCCTAGCGTAATCAATGTCCTTGATGAAGGATGTTTTCCTAACATCCTCAAGCATCAATTCCATAGGATGGGAAGCACATCAAGTATAGAAATTTGTGGGGTGCCACTCCATTAGCAACTTGATGGTAGCCACATAAGTAGATCCATTATTTGTTATGATTTACATGTGTTGCAAACCAATCTCTCGGATGACCCCATCCATCAAGTCACATGACAATGTTGCATATTTAACATGTGCTAATGCACCAAAAAATTAAGAAGGGTCCTTGGATTGGTCATTATAATGCTCAAAGGCATGTTTCTCTAGAAAATACATTTCCCCACAACCTTATTTGCTTCTTACATCTTCTTTTTCTAACCAATGATCTTGTGGAAGGTTGTGCCTAGTCTTTGGTTTTTGGAAAAAAGAAATATGAGGACCTCATGGAATAAGAATCCATGGTGTCCCTCTCCTTTACATATCTATCTGTGGTTTTTTAGGATCTAGCCACTCTGCCAATGGAAATTTCAATTTTGGTAGCACAACCTCTTCACTCTTTTTATCATTTTCATAAATAACATAGTTACCAATCAAACTGGAACTATTACCTCAAAACGAGAACTCTAGCCCAAAAAAACTCAAAAAACATGAAAAAACAGCCCAAAAATGAAAAGTGTGTCTTCCAGAATGCACTATTTTTTTTTTAGGGTCAAACTTCAACATTTTTTTTAAATTATGCTAACAACCAAATTTTTTCTTGAAAAAAATGATTGAAAAAAAACCCTCGAAACAAAAAGTGTTGATGTTGGAATAACATCGCCAATTTTTTGTGTGTACAAAACAATTTGAAAACAAAAAATGTTGATGCTGGAATAACGTCGCCAATTTTTTTTGTGCAAAAAGAAGCCTCAAAACGAAAAATGCTGTTGCTGGAATAACATTGTCAATTTTTTGTATGCAAAAAAAACCTTGAAAAGGAAAAGTGTTAATGTTGAAATAACGACTTTTTCTTTCCGGGGTAAATTGTCAACAATTTTTAATAATGACATTAAAGATAAAATATCATGACTCTGAAAAACCTCGGGAGGGGTATGATATGTCATTAATGCAGAAAGCCATGTCCGAAAAATATCATGACTTTGATAACTATGCCAACTCTTGGGAAGGCCTAGAAGAGCTAGGCTCACCAATTCATCATCCGCTACAATAATTCTGACGCTCCCAAGCTCATCTCGACATTAGACAAACTTGGTTAAATATTTCGGAATGGTGTCGCCTTTCTCCATTTTGATTTTCCTGAGCTTGTCCTTCAGTGCCAATTTTCGGTGGTCACTGCTACTTTGAAACATATCTGTTAAAGCCTTCGACATTGCATATGGAGTCGCTTTTCCATGGAGACTTGAGACAATGTGGTCTCGTACTCCCTCCAATAAGATCCTCCTCGCCTTTGCAACCTTCTTTTTCCAAGCATCAAGAAGAGCAGCATCTGCTACTGCAGGTTTGGGAATGTCATTATCAATGAATTCTTTCAACCCATTGTCCTCTAGAACTGCCTCCATCATGTCTTTCCACACAATATAATTGGAACTGCCCTCGAGTGCATATTCCAATCTCAAGCCATGGAAATCCAACTTGATCTTGATCCGCCTGTCGCACCAAAGAATATTTTTGCATATTTGAATGCTATTCAGGACAAACTCAATTTCTTTACCTATTTCTTTATGTCCGAAAAATACTAACTTTTAGTCATGATATTTTTCGACATAAAGATAAAATATCATGACTCAATGGGAGGGAGAATCGCTTATATTGGGAGCGACTTTTTGTCTTAATTTACTTGGTGCAAGCAAGCCCAAGTGGAATACCAGGGATGGATCCTCATCTAGGACAGATCATGTGGAAAATTGCGCCTTGACTGGTAAGGCAAAGAAGGGGAAGGGAAAGAAATCCTATTCCAAATCTGAGACCGGTAAATAAGGCAAGAATCACAACATGTCTAGAGTGAAGTGTTTTCACTGTCACGAGCATGGACATTATGCCACTAATTTTCCACAAAAGAATAAGAACAAGAAGGCTTCAGGATCTGCAACTGGTGAGGCTTTGGCCTCGCAATTTGAGTTAGACATCTCACTCATCGCATGCATGGTGTCGAGTGCGATGGGATCAGTGTGGTACTTGGATAGTGGTGCATCTTTCCACATGACGAGAGACAAAGAACTTTTCAGTAGCTTGGAGGAGAAGGACCTCCAGATGCATATCGAAATGGGTGATGACGAGAGGTATAACGCTACCGGGATTGGTACAGTTACCTTCCAGAGGCATTCAGGTAAACCCTTGTTATTAAAATATGTAATGCATTACCAGGCTTGAAAAAGAATTTAGTTTCAGTTGAAATTTTGGAGGATAGAGGTTATGATGTGGTTTTTAGTGAAGGGAAAGCTTTCCTTCGACACAAAGTCACATGAAAACCCAAGAAGATTGGGATTCGTGTGAAGAATCTCTACAACCTTGATGTAGATGGCTGCACAACATTGATGGGTAAGGCAGACAAAGTGGTGAGCTGGGATGAGGGTGAGTTATGGCACAAGAGATTGGGCCATCTACACCACGGTGCCTTGAAGGTCATGCAACATATTTCTATAGGGCTTCCAAAGGGTATCCTTGCGTAGATAGACACATGCAAGGGATGTACCATGGGGAAGTATGCAAAGGCCATTTTTCATGAGAAGGAGAACCGAGCAGCGGAAATCATTGAGAGAGTTCACTCAGACGTGTGTGGACCATTCTCTACAACTTTGACAACAAAGCATAAGTATTATGTGATCTTTGTTGATGATTTTTCTAGAAAGTGTTGGATCTACTTCATGCAAAAGAAAGATCAAACTTTCTCAAAATTGTGTGAGTTCAAAGCACTGGTTGAGAAATACACGGGGAAGCATGTGAAGGCTCTGAGGAGCGACAATGGTGGTGAGTACATATATAACGAATTCAAGAACTTTTTTAGAAAAGAAGGAATTCGGAGAGATTTGATTCCGCCTCATAACCCACAACAGAATGGGGTCGCAGAAATAAATAATAAAACAATTGTGGGTGCGACACAGGCAATGTTGCATGATCAGGGCCTACCATTGCAACTGTGGGCGGAGGCATGCAACACAGTGATATTTGTGCAAAATTGTAGTACTCATCGGATACTTGGCATGAGTACACCAGAGGAGGGATTTTGTGGTAAGAAACTTGATGTTTCATATTTTAAAATTTTTGGCTCATCTATTTGTTGCCATGTGACCAAAGATTCCAGGAAGAAGCTAGAACCAATAGCTGAGATTGGGATATTTTTGGGGTACACTGATACTCCCCACAACTATCGGGTGTATTTTCCAAACAACAGGATGATTGTTGTGAGACGGAATATAAAATTTGATGAGGAGAAAGCCATGCAATTGTCCCTTGGGAGGGAGCTTGATTTGCATGCAGATGAGGAAATCTTGGTTCCAAAGGATGAACCTCAAGATGTGGAGTAGCCACATGCGGAGGATCATTGAGTGGCAGAAAACACTCATGAAGAGCCATCCACCAGACATGGTAGAAGGTGCACCACGAAGCTGATAGATTGATACTTGATGTGGCAGAACATGTAGGAGCACCTACTTCACTGCGAAGACAGAGACAATCTCCAGACAGGTTTACTGGATACATGGCTCTTATGAGAAAGTGTATTATGATAAAACCATCCTCCTTTGAGGAAGCAGTGCAACGACCAATTTGGGTTGACGCCATGGTTGAGGAGTATGACTCCATCATCAAGAATAGTGCATGGGAAGTTGTCCCAAGACCAGTCGGAAAATCAGTGGTTGGATCTAGATAGATCTATAAGGTGAAGCAAGCAGCAAATGGGAGTGTGGAGAAGTACAAGGCTATATTTGTAGCCCAAGAATTCTCACAAGTTGAGGGGATTGACTATGAGGATAATTTCACATTGGTTGCAAGATACCCATCGATTAGATCTATTCTTGCACTCTCGGCGCAAATGGGGTGGTAGATACATTAGATGGATGTGAAAATTGCATTTCTCAATGGATTTATTAAGGAAGAAGTGTACATAGAGTGGCCGGAATGTTTTGAGACCTTTGACAGTGACATGTGTATAGACTCAAGAGAGCATTGTATGGGCTGAAGAAAGCACCTCGTGCTTGGTACACCAGGATTGATAGCTATTCAACCGGGTTGGGCTTCACGAAGAGTGAAGTGGATGCAAACCTGTACCAGTTTGTGGTTGATGGTAAGCTCTTGATTATCGTACTTTATGTTGATGATCTAATTTTGACAGGTGATGAGCAGCTCATAATTTCTTGCAAAGAGGATCTTGCAAGAGAGATTGAGATGAAGGACATGGGACTCCTTCAATATTTCCTTGGTTTGGAAATATGGCAGCGGGATGGTGAGCTATTTGTTTCTCAAGACAAGTATGCCAAAGAGATTCTGAGTAAGTTTGACATGGAGAGTTGTAAACCCATGGATACTTCTCTTCCAGAAAATTGGAGGAAGGAGGATGCTACTTCAGGTGAGGTAGAGTATGCTACTGTTTACAGACCGCTTGTGGGTTCACTGATGTACTTGGTGAACACTAGACCAGACATTTGCTACGTAGTTAACCAGCTGATTCAAGCTATGGTTAAGCCGATCAAGCTCTTTTGGAAGGCGAGGAAGCATGTCTTGAGATATCTTAGGGGCAATATAGAGTATGGATTATGGTACAAACGGATAGAGGGAGTGAAGCTTCAAGGCTTCACCGATGTAGATTGGACAGGCAGTCCATCATACAGAAAGAGCACATCAAGAGGGATCTTCAGCATAGGATCGACAACAGTTTCTTGGTACATTAGGAAGCAGAGATCTGTGGCTCTCAATTTAGCTGAGGCAGAGTACATGGTAGCAAGTCAGGCTGCATGTGAGGCCATCTGGATGAGGAAGATTTTGGTTGGTTTGTTTGGTCATCAGATGGATCCGACGGTGATACATTGTGATAACCAAAGTTGCATTAAACTCTCATTTAATCTGGTATTCCATGATAGGTCCAAGCATATAGACATCTGGTACCACCATCTCAGAGATTGTGTTTAGAGGCACATTATTTTACTTCAGTACATTCCCACGGAAGATCAGGATGCATATATTTTGACGAAGGCGCTCGCTAGGAGAAAATTTGAATACCATAGTGGCAGGATCAGGGTAGCTAATAATCCCTTTCTTGTTGAGAGGGAGTGTTGAAAAGTCAACAAGAAATGTGTGTCTAATTTAATTTTCCCTTAATTAAATTGGACAATAAAATGCAATCTTATCTCATAATCACTTGTAATAGTTAACTGAGTGTGATAAACTCAGTTAGCTCATGAATTTTGAGTTGAGGGTGGTTGGTGAGGCATGCAGAGTAATTCTATTAGTTATTGAGTCGAAGTTGCAGTTAGTGCATTAGTTTAAAGCATGAGAAATCAGTTAACTCAATTAATTGAGTTAACATCAGTTTAACTAGTTGTAACTGTTTGTTGCACTAGTGAGAGGTAAAGTGAATTAAATCTGATTTAATTCACATGCAGTTATTTATCATGTAACTGATGATTTAACTATTAATATTTGCATGCATTTCAGTTCCAGTGGAGAACCAGTTGAGAAAAAGGCTAAAGGGATGTTAAATATCAATTGTATTATTAGTAGGTTGCCCGCATGCAGTAAAACAACCATAGTATTTCCCATGAGAATTGCGTAGTTTTGGAAGGCTGAAATTCCTAAAGAATAGGGATTACATTCCACATGAATTGCACAATCAAGGCAGGCTAACTTCAGAGGCAGGAAATTGGTTAAGTGTTGGTCAATTTTGTCTGGATCAGTGTAAGGCAGGAGACTCTTGTGAGAAGAGTGTATTGTAATTGTTTCATGATTCCTTGGTGAATATACAATAGAAGATAGAGGGGTTTTGGAGTAGTAAGCTTTCCCTGGGAAAATATTTGTGTTGTGGTTTGATTTGCCTCTTTCTTTACTTGTTGTGATTGGAAATCGTGTTTATTTTCAGCAATTGATTTGTAGAAGGATTCAGTATCTTACTTTAGTATATCACATGATCAGATTGAATACATTGATATAAATATTGCTTGTATAATTTCTACAGTTGGTAAGGTAAAACTCAACTTACAACTTCAAACCTATAGCAAAAAGAAAACATTAGACACTATTGGAAAATAAATAGCTCATTGGTAAAAAATAAACATTTAATTTTTTCTACAAGCCATTAAAAATGATAATAAAAGAGTTTTATGATCAAACAATACTAGAAAAAAACAACTTACTGTCTTTAAAAAAAAAACTATGTTGATCTATGAGCCATGAAAATTGATAATAAGAGGTAAGCAATATGGACTTTGAAAGCCCTACAAGAAAGAAAGAAAGTAAGTAAGTAATTTTGACGTCCACGAGGTTACAAATAGCCTATGGGACAGATTGCTTCTCCATATGGCTCTTGTAGTTAGCCCTTTTCCTTTGGAGTTTTACAATAAACACTCTCAGCTTCTCGACGAACTCTTTGCTGAATAGATTATCTCGGGAGCTAGCTGTCAGAATACCTGCATAATTTTCCCTACTGTCTTTGAAGGCCTTGCATTCTAAAATGAAATGTTTTTCTTTTTCCACTTTTCTGGAAGAGCAAAAAATACATACTCTTTCCTCCCACATTTCTTTTGGCCTTTTCTAGTGCCTTGTTTCACAATGGAGTTGATGAGAATTAATCCTTAATTCAGCAATAATAATTTTAGATCTGCAAGAAATATTGGCACCTATGTATGCTTTTTGTTGATGATCATGAGTGGGGTTAAACTCTTCAATGTAGTACTTCTTCTTTCTCCCTAACTTTTTCTCCTAGGTACATTTTTGGAACTTATCCATAACAAAAGTTTTTATCTCTTTAAGAAAATACCCCATTTACTAAACCATTTGATATTTTGACTCATCCAAGTCTTCTTTCTTTTGCACAATCTATCATTAAACACAGCGTTAGGCCATCTACCCTCTTCCATTTGCTCAATTTTTTTCAAATATCTTATGACTCACACCATAGCAATTGCTTCAATAGGAGCAAATCCTGTTTCACTTAACAAGATATCGTAAGAAACTGCACTTTTAATTTTCAATTTGTTTGTAATCAAACGCTTTTGAATTTTCTCAATTAGTTTCCATTGCATGTTGGTTGTGCTGCTGGCCCAAAATTCACAACAGTAGAGAATCACCGAAATCACTAGAAGCCCAAAAAGAGTTAGAGTGGTTTTCCAGTCCCACAATTCCGCCTCTCTACACCTGTTTTGAAGAGCATAAAATGATTTCCAACCCCCCAAAGTTCTTTTCTTTCTAAAACCATCCCAATTTAAATTTCTGGTGAAGTCAATTTTGAGGTATTTGTAGTCTGAAACTTCTTCCAGAATGTTGCCTTCAAATTAGAACTTATGTTGGTTATACTTTCTTTTGTTAGAGAAAACCACTACTTCCGTTTTGCTAGTATTGACTTGCATCCCCACCCTTCTACATAAATGCTCAAGGGAACATAAGTGCTCTTGCGAACCAAGAACCAATTTAGCAATCAGTATAAGGTCATCTGTGTACAAAAGAAGCCTTATAACGAAAATTTTCAAATGGAAACCATCACCCCCTTGCGAATTTAGCGACTCTTCAAGTTTGTCAATATATAAACCAAAGAGGGTAGAAGACAAAGGGAAACCTTGCTTGACCTCGATATCGCTTCTAAAACTTTCAGAAATCCCTGTTGAAGTTCTAATTTTGACTTTCACCTCTTCATATAGCCTATGCACAGCTGCTGTCAAATGCCTAGGGACCCCAAGTTCCTCCATTCTGCGCCAAAGCTTATCCCTAGGAACCATGTCAAAGGATTTTCTAAAATCAACAAAGCAGCAAAAAACTTCTTCCTTTTTTTTCCCAAAATTTTTCAATGATGTGCTTTAAATTTATACAATGATCAACTGTGGAATGTTTAGATCTAAAACCCGCTTGCCCTTTAGCACGTTTATCTCTTTCTTCTGCCCACTTGCTGATTTTCTTTTCTAACATGCTTCCAAATAACTTTGCAAACAAGGGGTTTATCATTATGGTTCTATAATTAGAGGGATTATTGAAGTCACCACACTTGTAAACAGGTATTGCCATACTTGTTGTCCAATCTGAGGGGAACCCCTGCTGTATGATGTTGTTGAAAATTTTTGTGATGTGAGGTGAAAGAATTTTTAAGCCCCACTTTAGATACTCTACTTGGAGTTCAGCTAAGTCTTTTTCTTTTTCAGCACCCAACTTCTTGATACCCATCTCTACCTCTTGCACCGTGAAGAGTTTTGTGTCTGTGTTGACCAAGGGAGAAGGGTCAACCTTGGTATAATGCTCATAAATTTGTCTTGTATAGTCTAACCATTCAGAAGTTGTAATGTTGTTTTCAGTTTGCACCTTTTTCAATTGGAGCTCCTTCCAGAATAATTTGGGGTTATTTTTCCCAAGGAAGATTAGTTCTTCTCTCCTTGAAACCATGAAATCGGCCTTTTTATTTCTTAATATCTGCTTGTACGCTTTGAGCTTTATGTTATCCTTGCTTGATTCCTTCCACATTCTCCTTGCCTTTTTTCATTCCTCGTCAAACCAAGCATTAACCGGAAAGCAATTTGTTTCGGACTTCTTAATTTTTGCTCTTTTGCATTCAACAAGTGTGCTTTGAATTAAATGTGTTAATTCGTGACTACGAAGGCCATGAAATGGGATTTCCTCCATCTCGAAGAGCCTCTATAGGGTTATTTTGAAGGTATTACAATTCTCTGGAATCAAAATAATTCTTCCCTTTGGGTGATTTTGTTGAACACACTGAGTTTTTGACCCTAGTTGTTTCTTTCTGGTCCAAGAGAGACTTAAATAAACTGGCTTGTGATCTAATTTTAAGTCCCAAATTTTATCTAATCTACAACAAGTCTTGGAAGAATCATGTTCAACATGTTGACAAGGTGCTCAAACTATTGGAGGAGAAACAATTATATGAAAAAACCTCCAAATGTTTCTTTGGAGTACATGTGGTGGATTATTTGGATCATATTGTATCTCATAAGGGTGTTAAGGTAGACCCTAACAAAATTAAATCTATTAAGGAATGGAAAATCCCTACAACCTTAAAGCATCTTCAAGGATTTCTTGGGTTGACAGGGTATTAACGCAATTTTGTTAAGAATTATGGGAGAATAGCAGCGCCTATAACAACATTACTGAAAAAAGATTCATTTTCTTGGACTCCATAAAAAACTAAGGCCCTTGAACATCTTAAAGAGGCAATGTTCCAATCACCGGTCTTAGCTACACCATACTTCACAAAAACATTTATTGTGGAATGTGATGCCTCAGGAAATGGAATTAGTGTTGTTTTAATACAAGAAGGAAGACCCATTTCTTTTGAAAGTCTTCCAATCAAGGGAAAGTATTTATAGAAACCTATTTATGAGAATGAAATGTTGGAAATACTACATGCACTAAAGCAATGACGACCTTACCTAATGGGAATACAATTCAAGGTAAAAACAGATCATGATAGTATTAAATACTTTTTGGAACAAATATTATCTTCAGAAGATCAGTAAAAATGGGTCACGAAGATGTTGGGTTATGAATTTTAAATCGTCTACAAAGAAGGGAAGAAAAAATTTGTTGCAGATGCACTCTCAAGAAAGGATGAGGATGTGGAAGCATTTCTCTGTTCCATTTCTATTATCCAACCTAATTGGATAACTAAAGAAATTGATGAATGAAAGAATGACGAAGAGGTGTGGACACTCATTCAAAATTTGCGGCAATATCCCATTACATATGATACATTTATCTTGAAAATCGATTCCATATTGTACAAATATCACTTATGCCTCTGTAAGAATACCCAACTCAAACAAAAATATTATTTTGGAATTGCACACCTCCCCCTTAGGAGAGCACTTAGTATTTTTAAAAACTTCCCACAAGGTCAAGAAGGAAATTTTTTGGGATGGCCTTAAATCATTTAGAATTTTTTGGCAAAATGTTTGGTTTTCCAACAAAATAAAGTTGATACAACTAAGACCTCAGGTCTGTTACAACCTTTATCCATTCCAAGTCAGCGTTGGGAGGAGGTCTCAATGGATTTTATCACAGGTTTATCAAATTATGAAGGAAAGAGTGGCATCATGGTGGTAGTTGATGGACTTACAATGTATGCACACTTTTGTGCATTATCTCATCCTTTTAAATCCAGTATAGTTGTTACTGCATTTATGGAAACAATTCAAAAGCTACATATAAACCCAAAGGTTATTGTAAGTGACAAGGATACCATTTTCACTAAAAAATTTCGACAGAATGTTTTCTTGTCTTGGTACTCAATTAGCTCATAGCTCATCTTATCATGTTCAATCTGACGGGCAAACTGAGACAATGAACAAATATTTGGAAGGATATTTTCGTTGCTTTGTATCTGATAAACAAACACAAAGGGTCAACTAGTTACCTCTAGATGAGCGGTGGTATAACACTTCCTTCCATACTGCAGTAAAAACTACCCCATTTATTAAATTTCATAGATATCATCCATTTCCCATCACACCATATTTAAGAGAAAATTCTAAGGTTCAAGAAATGGAAGATCCCATTCAGCACTAACAAAAATTTCTCCAACTCTTAAAGGATAACCTCACTCCAACACAGAATCAAATGAAACAACAGGAAGATCAACATCGCAATGAAATAATTTTTTTTGTAGGCAACCGGGCATTTTTATGGCTACAACCTTACAAAAAAATTCCCCTCAAGCAAGCTAAGAAAGATAATAAATTATCACCTAAGTACTATAGTCCTTACAAGGTATTGCAAAATATTGGTACTATGGCATACAAATTGGAGCTTTTCGCATCTTCTCGAGTGCACCCAATTTTCCATGTTTCATGCTTTAAGAAGGTTATCAATGACAAGCTCCCAATTCAAACAATATTTCCAGAACTTTACGAATAAGGAAAAATCATATTGGAGCCTAAAGGAGTCATGGAAATAAGAACCCAACAACTACAGAATCAATCAATTGCAAAGTATCTCATTAAGTGGAAGAACTTACCTACTGAATATTCCACATGGGAGGATGAGAATTTTATACAGAAGCATCCAAAACTATTCAAGCTTTGAGGACAACAATTTTTTTGAAGGAGAGGGGCATGTTAGGTCCCTATAATACTAGTGTAGCCCCCTTATTGTTATTGTTAGTGTATCCCCCTATTGTTATTGTTGTGCCTCATAGAAGCCAACTATTGTTATTTTTGTACTATTACATTATTATTGTTATGTAGTTATATTGTAACCCCTTAGACTCCTATATATACCAAGGAGGTCTTGTCATTCGTAACATCCAAGAATCGTTCATTTATGTGATGTAAAGGAGGTTTCCCCCTAGAAAGGGCTAATTTTCAAGTTGTTGATCTATCTTTTCCTTTGTTTTATTATCTAGATGCATAACAGGTGCTCTTAAGCATGTGTTGTCATCTAGGGATTGTTGTGAATTGGATTGCAAGGAAAATTTTTGCTTGTGGAGAGATTGAAAATCGAGGGAAGAGTTGATTGCCTCAAATTCATCTTCCTTTAGTGGCATATATTTCCATTTCAAGGCCTAATTCTCTTGCCCCAGGTAGATTCTTCCCGAGGAAAAACCTAGTTTGAAAAGCTTCAACTGTAAGGATTATCAAAGGTTCCTTATTACATTTGCCTCTTAGTATTCATTGCGGGGAAACCTTTTCTTAGCCTATTTAATCTAGGATAATCTATTTAAATTTGTGTCTTTGTATCCCCAAGCGAATTGAATCCTAATTTGGTCTCAATAGACGATGTAAATTCCCTTTTTCTTTATTAGTGAGCCTTGTCCATGAGAAGAGTCATCCTCTATAAGCCATGTGTTACCTTGAAACTTGAACCTAGCATATATTTCATAGGTGGTCTCTCTAACGAGAAGCCTCCCATTGGTGAAAGTCGATAAAGAGTAGGGGGTAGTGGGTATGGTGATAGTGACCCACACCCCATTGTTGTAACCTTCTCTAGTGTTTGTCTTGCAAGGTGCCCCTATATAAAACCTATTAGGTTTTGAGGTATCATCTCTGGCACCTTTTTTGCGGGGGGGAATCAATTCAACCTCCCCATAATGTGAAGTTTTAGCTTCACCCCTTTTGAGTAGAATATCTCTAATTACAAGTTTGATCCTCTTTTTGCTTCTTCTGAATTGAACCATATTCAATCCCCTAGGAGTTATTTCAAAAGAACCATAGATCCCAAAAAGAGAAGGGCTACAAAGAAGACTCCTGAAGTTCATACTTCTACCATAAATACCAATAGACTAGTGGTTAGGAACCTCTTTGGTGATAACACCACCACCATAGATATGGATAGGCCTTAGATCATAGTTGCATTTAGGCCTTTGGAGTGTATCCCCAAATACACTGCCACTGATTCCATCACTACCGAAAAACACATATATGATTTTTATTTGGCATTGAGTGCAAGGCTTATAATGGAATAAGATATAATAATGATGTTGTTTTCCCTAAAATTTGATAGAAATGATAGAGATTGGTATCTTATCTTGCCCCAAGGTAGAATTCTTGATTGGGATACCTTTCATGATTGATTCAAGAAAATATGGGATTTATCCCTAGATGGAGGTATTCTCCTTGAGAGATTCCTTGCAACAACTAAGACTAAGAAAGAAAGTATTAAGGAATTCACTCAAAGGTTTGAAAACCTCCTTAGAGAGACCTTGATATATTTGGACCTTCTGATGATATTATTCTTGATAGATACATTAGATCTCTTCATGGAAATTTGACATGTTCCCTTAGGGACAAGAGTCCCAAGGACATAGTATAGGCTAAGAAGATCGTTGTTGAAGTTAAGCATAATTTGAATGCTTCAATATTTTATCTATGTAACTAATCTAGGGTAAGGATTGATCCTAAGACCAAATATATCTCTTAGGTTGATTTTGTCTTACAATACTTTGCTCAAAATTTTGATAAGCTCACTAATGAGTTGATTCTAGGTCAAAATAAATTAATGAAAAAAATTTCCATGATAGAAAGAGGAAAGGGATCTCGACTGATTTTTCCTCCTAAATCTCAATTCAATAATGAAAATTCCTTGAATAGAAAGGCTACTGAGAGGAGACTATGCTACCCAACAAAATGTTCTAAACACTCTTGCTCCAACCAATCTGGTGGGACAAGAAGAATCCCATCGGTGCCAACATTCTAAGGAGCCACACTCCCAAGATGACAATCCTAATAATCAATAAGAGGATGAGGAAAATCCTAAGCACTTGAATATAGTAAATAATGGTTCTCCTTTCAATATTTTGCTGGGGGATACATACTTCCACCCAAATCCTAGCCAAGTCCAAGATACTATCAATAAGTAAGGTTGAACCAATTCTATCCATTGAAAATGGTGGAATATTTAAAGGTCGACAATATTTTAGAAGAAATATTGAGCAGGCCCAACCAAACACTATTTCAAGTAATCCATCCCAAAGTAAGGACAATTTCCAAGTTCAAACTCAAAACAAAACTAAGCCAAAGCCGAAAAATAACAATATTACATTAGATGTAGATATGAATAATGTTTTGGCCAAGGTTAATGTGAAATTTCCCCTTATGGAAATGGCTAAGCTTCCTTACCAAAGGAAGCATGATAAGAAGGCATTTTATTTTGAAGATGAGCCCGATGACCCTCGTATTATTTTGCAAAATATGTACTTTGATAAGAGAAATAGAGGTCATGAGTCGTTCTTATTTTCCTTGGTGATCAATAATCTTATACTTCACAAGTGTATGCTTGATTCAACTTCCTCTGCCAATTTCATGCCATTAAAGGTCATGCATCAATTAGAAATGAACATCACCAGGACATATAAGAGTGTTTGTGGTTTTGATTCCAAATCTATTCCTGTGTATGGTCTCATTAAATATGTGAAGGTATCATTGGAGGCTAACAAAAACATCGTTGTATTGATGGATATTGTAGTCATTGATGTACTAAGTGCCTAGGGCATGTTATTATCAAGAAAATGGTGTGCTTCAATAGGCGGCCGTTAGTAATAATGAGATCATAATTAGTAAAAACCCAAAGGCTGTGAGTCAAAAACCTCCTAGTGGGCCTTCAAAATCAATGAAGTTGTAGGAATTTACAGGGTAAGTTCCTTAGATCAAACAACAAAGGTCACCGCTCACAAACAGATCACAAATCAGTACACTAGTATATCACATGGTTAAAACCCTCAAAGAGAGAAACAGTCCACGGTCTGAGCCAATGTGGCCACTTCAGGTAATTTATTAATATAAAAGGAAAATTTACATAAGCTTCTCTCATAAATGGTTATCGGACAAATGACCCTCCATGCTCTTTACAAAGGTGACACAATAGGATAAGGAAGGAGGCATTAGATCCTATCCCCCCCCCCCTTAATGATAAATTTCTTGAACTCCAAGCATAGATCGAAGTTTGGTAAACTTTTCTTCTGTGAGAGCCTTTGTAAAGATATCGACAACTTGATCATTGGTTGAAAAATACTACACTTCAAGAACACGGTCATTAATGAGCTTTCTGATGAAGTGTATATGAAGCTCAATGTGTTTCATACGTTGATGCTGAACTGGATCTTTGCATAACTGAATGGCACTTTGATTATGACACCAAAGTGTAGTTGGATGTTGCTGATGAAGACCAAATTAAGATAGGATCTAATGAAGCCACATGGCTTCCTTGCTGGTTTCAACTACACCACGATACTCTGCTTCTACCGAAGAAAGAGAGATGGCACTTTGTTTCTTACAAGACCATGTACTAGGTCATGAACCAAGAGTGGATACATATCCTGCAGTAGAATTTCGATCATCAAGGTCACCAGCCCAATCAAAATCAGTGAAACCAATCAACAATGGGGATACTCCTGCATTGTAATGAATCCTGAACTGAATTGTACCTCAAATATATCAAAGTATTATTTTAGCTGCTTTCCAGTGACTTTCATGAGGTTGGTGCATATACCGAGCAACCATACCAACGACAAAGGAAAGGTTAGGACGAGTATGGGTTAGATACAGAAGTTTACCAACATGTTGATGGTATAAGGTAGCATCAACTTCAGGGGTAGTACAAGTGACTGAAAGCTTGACTCCAGACTGAAAGGGAGAAGGGGTTGGCTTACAGTCTTCCATGTGAAAGTGGCGTAGAATATCACAGGCATACTTGGACTGAGAAAGAGTAATGCCTTCTTTGGATTGCAAGACTTTAAGACCAAGGAAATAATGCAAGTGTCCTAAGTCTGTCATTTCAAACTTATTTTTGAGGCTAGACTTCACATGGTTTATATGGTTGGGATCACTACCAGTAAGGATAATATCATCAACATAAAGAACAAGGATGGTGAAGGACTCACCCACTTTCTTGGTGTAGACAGTGTTGTCCGAATGACACCTAGAAAAGCCATTATCTAATAGAAATCTATCAATTTTGGCATACCAAGCCCGAGGAGCTTGTTTGAGAGCATAGAGAGACTTCCTAAGGCAACAAATAAGGCTAGATTCGTTTTGGATAAATACAAGGGGTTGTTCCATGTAGATTTCTTCATGCAAATATCCATGTAAGAAGGCGGATTTAACATCCATCTGATGGACTTCCCATTTAAAGGATGCAGCAAGGGAAAGAACAAGGCAGATATAATTCATTTTGGCAATAGGGGAGAAGGTTTCAGTATATTCAATGCCTTCAACTTGTGAAAATCCTTTAGCAACAAGACGAGCTTTATGTCTATCCACTTTTCTATCTGGTCCAAACTTTGTTTTGTAAACCCATTTGCATATGACAAGTTTTCTTCCCTTCGGAAGAGGAAAAAGATCCCAAGTATTGTTTGCCAATAAGGAACGATATTCTTCATTCATAGCTTCATCCCAATATGGATGACTTGAAGCTTCTTCAAGGGTGTCTAGATCAGTATTTTCTGGAACTTGAGCTAATAAGAAAGAGGCTCTTTCGAACTGAGAACGTGAACGACGTCGATGTGCAGGGTCACCTGCAAAAGAACCTGCTGCATCCCGAGTAGAGCGGACCCATCTTGGAAGCTGTGGATCTGAAGGAATATCTTCAAGAGGTGGAGGAGGATTTTCATCCTCACTGTCATCATCGGAACTAAAAGGAATACTATCAAAAATATAAGAGATAAAGAGAGGTGGCACATATGCCGAATTAGGCTCGTAGGCCAAAGGTCGCACACCCATCGAACTAGGCTCGCAGGCCAATATATTTTCATCAAATTTTGCATCTCTTCTAATGATTATATTTTTGGATTTTGGTTGAAGAAGGCTATATCCTTTAACATCTTCAGAATATCCAACAAAAATGCATTTTTCACTCTTAGGTTCTAAGGCTTTATGTTTCGCATCTGGAATATGGGCCCAAGCATCACTTCCAAAAACACAAAAGTGACTTACATCTAGTTTGATTGAGCTCTAGGATTCTTCTGGAGTTATATTTCTTAAAACCTTAGTAGGAGTACGATTTACTATGTAATTTGCACAGTTAAATGCTTCTGCCCAAAAATTGAGACTAAGTCCTTTAGATTGAAGCATACAATTAGCCATTTCTTTTAAGGTGCGATTCTTCCTTTCAGCTACACCATTTTGTTGTGGAGTATATGGAACAGTATGTTGCAATTGAATGCCATTCTTAGTGAAAAAGTTGATAAATTTTTTGTTAACATATTCTCTTCCATTTTATGATCTTAAGTTAAGAATTTGATGTTCAAATTGTTTCTCAACAAAGGCCTTAAAGGCCAAGAACATGTTAAAAACTTCACTCTTGAGATTTAAGAAGTATACCCAAGTGCGCCTGGAAAAAACCATCAATGAAAGTTCAGAAGTACTTGCAACCAGAGAAAGAAACAATAGGAAGTGGTCCACATAAATCGTTGTGCACGAGTTGCAAAGGGGCTAAAGCATGCCAAGAGGCACGTTTGTCAAAACTATCCTGATGATGTATTTCGAGTACACATCTAGAGCAAACACCATCTCAGAAAGATACCATAGGAAGATCTATCACCATATTTTCTTTCCATAGAGTTTGAAGAGAGCGATAGTTTAAGTGACCAAATCGCTCATGCCAAAGTTTTCTCACTTCATCATTATGAGCAACAAAAACGGAGAGAAGACATGATGACCCAAAGTTGTCAAAATTATACAACCTTGTGGAATCATTAGCAGTGCTAGTAGCTAAAATATGTCTAGGATCTTTGAGGTCCATGATTACAACATCATGAGGTGAGAATTCTATTGTTTTCCCTTCACTGGAATGAGTTATCTGATAAACAGATAGAAGGTTGCATGACAAGGTAGGAACACATAGTACATCACTAAACTGGCCATTATCTAGATGAATGGTTCAAGATCCTACAAGACTAAGAGATCTATCATCACCAACATAAATATGTTTGGTGTTACAATCATTTAAAGAAGAAAACATGGCTTTATTTCTGGCCATGTTGTAAGAAGCTCCAGAATCAATGAGCCACTCATGAGAATGAGAAGAAGAAGATACATTCAATGCATAACTAGATGCTTGAAAACCACAAGCAGAAAGTGCCATTCCTGAAGATGAAGTTGAAGAGTTCTCCAAATTTATGTGGTGCTTCTTCATTGCTACTCCCAAGGCTTCCATCTTCTTAAAACATTTGGACTCTATATGGCCATCACGATTACAAAATTTGTAATGTCTATCTGTTTTTTTCCCTTTGTTTTTATTTTCCTTATCAGTTGGTGAGTTGATTTTTCAGTTTGCACCTGAAATTGCTTATGACGCTTGTTTGGTTTAGGACCATAATTTTTAGGATACTGCTTCTTGGGATTCTTTTGATATGGTTGATGTTGGGCTGCTAAGGCTTTCTTAGAAGCGTTTCCAGTATTGATAAGACCAAGGTGTAAGAGTTTTTCTTGTTCTCTTATCAAAAAATCACAAAAGGCATCAAAAGAGGGGGACTTGTAGGTTGTTCCTTGAGAAATTAGGCTTCTCTGTTGGAATGGAAGGTGGAAACAAATACAGAGTATGCAGGCCCAAGCTTAGCAAGAATGGAATAGATAAGGCTACCATCTTCCTTTTTGACCTTACAACCTTCTAAAAGAAGTCTAAAGGTCTTGAATTTGGACAAAAAATATTCAATAGAGGAGAAATTATTGGGGTCCAAAGTAAGCAACTCATTTTCAAGCTGGTGGGCCCTGATTTCATTTTGAATGCTAAAAATAGTATTTAGCTTTTTCATAGCTGCATCAGGGGTGTCCATTTCTTGAATATGAAAATGAAGATCTTGAGCAATGGAAATTCATATCAACCCTCATTCTTGATCTCATTTATTTTCCCATTTAGCGGTTTATCTCCATCGGTAGGTTTAGTTCCTTGTCCTGAGGCTATTTTATAAAGCCCTTACTTCTAAGTAAGTCTATCATGCAGGATAGCCATTGGAAATAATTGGTGTTGTTAAGAATAATCGGGCATGCACTTTCCATTTTTTTTAAAAACTGAAGCTGAAAATGACTGAAACAAACTAATACAATGGAAATATATTGGAAAATTAGGCTCGATTAAAAAAAAAAAGGGCTCGGAAAACGGCTTCCAGATGAAGAAGTTATGCCTTTTTGAAAACAATGTGTTGTAGATGTCGAATAGTTACGTGAAAAGTTGAAAGCTAATGATGAGGTTCTAATTTTTTTAAAAATATTCTCCCCCTTTTCAAACTTAATACAATAAGCTCACTTTTAAAAAGAAAACTATTTTATGTGACCCACTTTTATAAATAAGTGAGAGCCATTTTTACAATGTTACTTTTACATGTGCTTTTGAAATAAAACCCTCTTTTTAAAACCGGCAACTTGCCAAAGGGCTTTATAAGAGAAAGTAACTTAACACAAAACTTTTTATAAAAAAACCTTGAGAGAGAGACTTGAACCCAAGACCTCTATTCTCATAAACTAACTTTACACCAAGTGAGCTAGTAAATTGATTCTATAATTGTTTGAAAGGAGGAATGTGGGGTTTTTTTTTCGATTCAATGTGCATGCCTTTTCCTGCAAAAAAAACACAAAATCCATGCACAAAAAAATATGAAATGCAAGCCTTATGGTAGAATGTTAGACTTTCGGTTAGCCTTACCGGCAAATATCCTTTTTTTGCTATTTCTGATTTCCTGAGATCGCACAAAGACGCAGGGAAAGAGCATACGTAGCAAAAAAAATCTCGTCTTCCTGTTTCTGATTTGCCGAGATCGCACACAGAGCAAAGCAAAGAGCATACACAAAGAAGAGGGTATAGATCCAGGAAAATAAAAATAAAAACTATAAACCGAAATAAACAGAGGGAACCGAAATAAGCAGACCAATTAATAAATGTAACTGCAAAAAAGATACTTTATACCTCCAAATATAAAATGACATAACTCGGGCAACCGGAAACCTTTTCACATGAAATGAAAGGGGTTCCTCACTGTAACAGATGCTCCTGGCACAAAATAGAAGTTCTTCTAACCCAAAAGTGGTTAGAAATAGTAGATCTGGAATACGATAGTCGCATGCAGTCAAACCGGTTTCAGATTTGGATCAACAATGGATGCGGCCCTCAAAATGGCTATGATGCCATGTAAGAATTTACAGGGTAAGTTCCTTAGATCAAACACCAAAGGTCATCACTCACAAACATATCACAAATCATTACACCAGTATATCACGTGGTTAAAACCCTCAAAGGGAGAAACAATCCGCGGCCTGAACCAACGCGGCCACTTCAGGAAATTTATTAATATAAAAGGAAAATTTACATAATCTTCTCTCATAAACTATTACCGGACAAATGACCCTCCATGCTCTTTAAATAGAGATCGTGGACCAATCAGGTGTTAAGCCACGGATCAAGTGTTGTTAATACCGAGGAGAGAGTGAACCATCGGATCACTACAAATCGTGACCGTCAAATTATAAGTTACAAATGTACATAGTAAAGAAACACACTTTACCTAACTCTACACTAGACCAAGTTATACTTAACTATTTCCCGTGTGTCGAAATATCCTAACATAAGTCCCTTGCATCTCAAGAGGTATGTTATATCAAGAATTCTAACTCCAGGCCAACCATTCCCAAGAAGTCACATGGGTCCAAAAACCAAAGAGGGAATACCATGTAGGTGACCTTGTTCTGGTTGATAAAGACCTCATATGTGTTATAATTCATGGAAAAGTCAATGTAGGATAATTTTATATTGTTAAGCTTGATGGTGAACTTTTACCTTCTCTGGTGAATGGGCCCACCTCACTTTCATTGATGAAAACTAACATGTATTCATGATGCATAGTAGTTATTTGCATTGCATATTGTGTGAGAATTATAACATCATTCATGTCATGTTCCATGCTAGAATAGGTTTCACTTAGAATAAATTTATTTTCTGTATGGATTTATTATCTTCATATAAAACATGGGTGGTACCCTACACCCAATGCACATGCTCCCAAACAAGTTGATTGTAATTTAAAGGTCTGCGAGCCGAGGGATTGATGGATTTCTCATGGACACACTATTCGAGCATATGCAACATGCACTCTACGGGGAGCTCATGTCCCCATGTTGGAGCCAGATGTTACCCACCAAAATGGGTAAACCCGTAGGAGAAAATTGTTCTCCTATTCTTGACAGGTAGTCGGTCAGCCATACATCCAAAAGCCCCTAACATCCACCACTAATTTATGATATGCCACATATCTCCGCCACTTTCATTAGCCACTTGTTTCTCACCCATCCGACATGAGCACATGGATGAAGGTGGGCTTCCACTCAAAAGGTACTTTGGTCATTTTACAATCGGGTGCCGAAGCTTGTTTCTTCTTGGACATTTAGTATGGATTTTGGGGTGATCTAGATAAATGATGGGCTTTGACCATGATCTTGTTCTCTCACCTTAAATGGGGGGTTAATATTTGATCCTAGTCAACTAGGACTTCCCTTAATGGCCCAATGGGTATAAGAGGGGCACTACTTGGGAATCCTCGATTGAGATAGCATAGTTCCATCTTCCCCTGTGTCATGATTAACACTTTCCATCACACATTACAATCCCATATTCTACCTCCATTCTTTGGGTTCAACTTATCATGAGTTTTTTGGGATTTGGCACCCATATATCCACATACCTAATTAGGGCCTAAAAAATTTAACCTAGGAGGTTGATGCAACTGAAATAATTATAGAGAGCATATCATGGCCACAAAAAACAAAAATAAAGAAAATAAAAATGAAAAATATGGTCACGGACATAAAAGTTAGCACATGGGAACAATCCTAGCATGAGCTCTACTTCACTCATACGACCATCACCCGATTCTTAAGCACATGTTGTCAAAGGAAGGAACCCTTGCATGTCCCAACCTCAATGAAAAATTAACTGAATCATCACTAAGGGGTAATAGAATTGCTACATCATTCAAAGCAAGCGTCGACCCTTGAGCTATGAGCATTCACACAAAAAAAATCAAGAATAAGTAAAAGACACACAAGAGGGGTGGAAAAACAAAGGCCGAGTTGGTATGTTAGGTCCCTATAATAGTAGTGTAGTCCCCATATTGTTATTATTGCACCCCATGCAACCCCCATATTGCTATTGTTGTGCCCCATAGAAGCGCAATATTTTTATTGTTGTGCCCTTACATTATTATTGTTATGCCCTTACATTATTACTGTTATGTAGACCCTGATTATATTGTGACCCTTTAGACTCCTATATATACCAAGGAGGTCTTTTCAATTGTATCATCTAAGAATTTTTCATTTATCTGATGTAAAATGAGGTTTCCCCCTCAAGGAGGCTTATTTTCAAGTCGTTGATCTATCTTTTGGTTTTTTTTTGTGATCTGGCTACATAACATTTGGTATCAAAAGCTAAGATGGATGGTTTGAAGGATGGCTTAAAAGTGGACATGGAAGGTTTGAAGGATGAGTATTTTATACAGAAGCATCTAGAACTACTCAAGGGTTGAGGACAAACCTTTCTTGATGGAGAGGGGCATGTTAGGTACCTATAGTAGTAGGGTGATAGCATGGAGTTGATTTACACAATTTGGCAAAAGGATGGCCCGTTTTGGTAAAAAAAGGATGCTCAATCGAGAAATTTTTTAAGTGTTCGATCGATCTGTTGAGGCACTTAAAAATAGCTCAATCAAGCATGTAATCAAACCCTCAATCGAGCATTTAATCAAACCCTTGTTCGAGCTCTTGTGTAACCCCATGTTAGGAGTTCGATCGAGCCTTAAAGATGGGAATTTTTAAAAATATGTAAATATCAATAATGACATGTAAACTTTAAAATTGTAAGTATTTGATAGTTAAAAAAAAAAATTACTAATTGCATTTGAATAGGTAATTAACAATGTTGTGGATTAATTTATCATTACATTTCTAGCATTTTGGTGTACACGTCTTCTCGATTAATCAACAATTTAATTATTTCTTTCCTTTCCGACAAACAAGTGATGCCACTGGGACAATTTGTCGGGTAGCTTGAGTTTATGAAACTCTTTCAACCAAAGGGTCAACTTCTTTATTTCTTCAACATTTTCAGCTAACACAGATTCATCAATCCTTTCTGGTCCATAAATTTGTGCGAAAGGATTTGGAACAATAGGATTTCTAAATTCTATACTCTGATAATCCCATGAAGTAGAGAAGGTTCTCAAATACTACAATGTTCTCATAACACATTGAGATGCTCTAATCTATGGTTTCTTCTTGCAACAACCATCTCTGATTTCCCAGTCAGCAAAAGGTTCAAACAATTCATACTGAGGGAAAGAATCTGTACCTGCAAAATTTTCATCATTTCTTTGTAGGAAGGCAGCATCAATTTCTTCAAACAGATCAGGAATTCTTAAAGACTTCAAAATTCTATGAACTCCTTCATTCATGTTTATTTCATCTAAATCCAACATCTTGGCTGAAGTATAAACTACAAAAGAGAAATCTACACCACCAATAATTTGGTAATAGTTCAAAGTCTGTAAGACTTTGATCATATCCGCGGTGTATGTCCTTGACCAGTAGTCATCCAAAGTTTTAAAATAAAGTTTTAATTTCATATTGGGCAAAGGATAAACTTTTACCAGTTCTTCATCTAAACCCAATAAAATTCCAAAATTCTTAGATTGTCAGGCTTGACATCTTTGTATCCACTGATTTCTTCGTATTCGAAGTCCAACAACTTTCTTAATTTCTTCGGCCACATCATCAAGAACTAATTCAAGAATCTGAAACCTTTTGACAAAAGTTTCAAAATTATCATCTGCAGCAATCTTACTTGGAAGAATAAACATTTTAGTTCTTCTTACTCCACTATAAGCTTTGTTCATGTCTCTGGTAAGAGCATCAGCCAAATAGTTAGAAATACCTGGAACCCATTCAACATCAAAATCATACATCTGAAACCAAATCTGCCATGCCAATAATATTCCTCTTGCGAGTTGTTTTGCTATATATGCTAATAAGAAATACTTAAAATTCATAGAATCGGTTCTTATCAGAAATTTGGCAGGGGCTAAATATAACTCAAATTTTTGAATACCATTAAAAATGGCGAGAGTCTCTTTTTCAGCCGTGAAATAATTTTTCTGGTGAGGCTGAAACTCACTTGATTCATATGAACATAAAATTTCTTCACCGGTATCCTCCTTTCTTTCAAAAAGGATGGCAGCCCAAAAAGAATCAGAGGCATCAGTCTGCAAGATTAAAAATCCATTACCTGGAGGCTTGAGTTCTGGCATATGCTTTCATTCGACTTTTAATAATTTGACTGCTGTCGTAGCTTTTGGTGACCAACCAGAGTTCAAATGCTTTCGAATTGGAGCAGTCTTCTCAGAAAGTCTAGGAATATACTTATGCACATAGTTGAGCACACCTAGAAATATTTGAATCATTTTTGTATCTTGCAGTTCATCTGGAAACTCAGAGAGTTTTGTGAGTACATGTGGCTGCATCTGGATCTTGCCATTAATGACATGAATTCCCAAAAAATCAATACTATCTTGAAAAAGGACCATTTTCTTTTCAGAGAGAACAATACCGTGCTTTCTGACTTCATCGAGGAATATCTGCAAATGCTTCATATGGTATTCAAGATTTTGACTATGAATCAATATATCATCAATATAGACAACAATAAAATCATATTTACCAAAAATAAAATCCATACACCTTTGAAAGAAGGCAGGCGCATTCTTTAAACCAAAAGGAACAACTTTCCACTGAAAAAATCCTGTGGGACAAGTGAAAGCAGTCTTATGACGATCTTCTTCTCTAATTTGTATCTGGTAATAACCAGACTTCATGTCAAATTTACTAAAGATCTTACTATGCTGAAGCTTCTGCATAATCGTTTCCTGGTGAGGAAAGGATAATTGAAGCTCTTGGTGATGGCATTCAAAGGTTTATAATTTATCACCATTCTGGCTTTACCTCTTACTATTTCAGAATGATTTCTTACCAGGAAAGTAGAGCATGAGTTATGAGAAGAGCTTGGTTCAATCAATTGAAGATTCAAGAGTTCTTCAATCTGCTTTCTAATTTCTTTTTCATCACTGGGAGTACAGGGAATCAGTTTTCCTTGGACCCCATTGTCATGAAGGGTGACAATCTCCTGTTGAGGACTCTCTATACTCCAGAATGCTTGAGGATTTTCAGAACAATTTTTTAACAATTCATCAAAAATAGCAACTTGTGCTGGAGACCAATCAGAATTTCTATTCGCTTTCTGCCTAGTTTTGTTCTGACTCCTTTCTTCATAAATTTGTAAAACTTCTTGCCAATTGTTAGAGTCATTTTTTGGTCTTCTGTCACCTGCTTTCTTTTGGCTATTTTCTCTTCGGGCTTCTGAATTAGCCAAAGTTAATCTTGGGACTGCAGTTGCCTTTTTCTTTATATTGAAGATAACTTTATCTTCACTGATAGTAACTGGTAATATAGAATTGATAAAAGGCATGCCAAGAAATAAACTAGCAGATGTATCATAATGTTGGACAACAGAAAACTTTACTATACTCCCCCCAATTTTTAAAGAAACATTTTCGACATAATGGGTGAGATTTACCGATCCACCAATGGTCTCAGAAATAAGAATATTTTGCAGAGGTTTCCATAAACCTTTGAAAAGAGAAGGGCGAGCTAAATTATTTGACCCGCCCGTGTCAATGAAGGCATCGACATTAATCCACTCACCTTTGACTTGAACTTCAACAGGGACATACAGAAGATTGTTAGTTTTAACAATCTTTTTGAGAAAAGAGCTTTCATCAATATTAATAGATGCTGGAGCGGGCAAAGATGAGGACTGAGAAACTGTCTTCGGATAAGGGCAAAAAGAATTCAGAGTGGGTTGTGGAGGCAAGGAATTTAAAACGGGGGTTGAATTCTTAATACCACTATCGGGAGGAATAGAAAGTGAGGGAGCCACATAGACAGTATCATCTGAAAGGTATTCAGATGTCTCATCAGTATAATCATCTGAACTAAATTCATCACTGTAATGCAATTCATTGTCTTCATAGCATTCAGTGTCATAAGAGCATCTATTCATTTTTTGACAGGTATCTGGAACTGATTCAGTGTCTGATAGAGAAGCATCAATCAGAATATATACATCTGATACTTCATCTTGGGAATCAACTATGGACCAATTATCAACAAAATCATCAATCTCAATACAGGCTTTTAACTTATTAGAAGAACTTTTGGGACACTTGCGAGCAAAGTGACCTTCTTGTTTGCAAATAAAACATGCATTGTCTTTTCTTGGTTGCCTGTGTTTTTTCAAATATTTAAACTTTCTAAAAGGCCTTCTGGGATTGGCTACTCTTTTAGGCTTGAATTTTCCATACCTTTTAGATTTTATTTTCTTGAATGGCGTCCATGGAAGGACAGAACGGCAAACATCAAGTCCCGGAGAAAACTCTTGAGCTTTCTTTTGCTAGCAGAGGTATTTGACCTTTTCTTGACATCTAAACAAAAGATCTATCCAGTAGGTTTGTTCAATCTTCTTTCCTTGGACTTCAAGATCTTTCATAATTAAATCTCCTAGATTACCAGGTAGCTTAGACAAAAATGAAATTTTCTGAACAGAATCATTAGTCAGATTGGCTTTATAAATTTTTTCCATGTAGTCATTGCCAAACTGATCCGGGAACTTAATATCCTTGAGTTCCATTCTTGCTAGGTCTGTGATAATCTGTTTCTTTTCATCTGTTGGTTCTGGAACAAACTGAGTTTTTAGTAGCAATTCTAAAGTAGCTAGGCCTGAAGCAGCAACATTCATTCGTTCTTCTTCTAATGGTCCCATCCACCAGTCATAAACAATGCCAGCCATCCATTTTTTAGCAAGGGCAAAAATAGAAATATTATCTAACTTAGAAACAACTTGCATCTGATAAAGGGCACCAATCCAGATTCTTATAGATTCAGCTGGATTTGAAGATTTATCTAAATCCAGAACATATCCAGTGGCATTGGTTGCAAATAGATCTTCTTCTATCCGTGGATATTTCGGAATTTCTTTAAAGACATGAGCTTTTTGAAGAGAAGGAAAAATGAAAGAGGGAAACTTAGTGGCGGCATTTTCTAGAGTAGCAATCTCACTCTTAGGTTTCTGAAAGTTTAGGGATTGTGTTGGCTCTATTTTTATTTCAGAAGTTTTTCTTTCAGACGCTTGTGCACTAGATTATACTCCACTTTCTTCTTGTTTTTCATCTATATCCCAATAATTGGGAGTATCCATTGAAATAGAAAATGTGGGAGCTTTATGTTCTCTACGTTTCCTTTCTTTCTTCTTCTTCTCTTTTGCTTCTCTTCTCTGTCTTTCTTCTTGTTTTTAATCATGGAGAAGCTTAAGATTTTGAAGGATTTGCTCAGTCTGGGAACCAAGATCATCTAGAACATCTTCTGCATGTGCGCACCAAGTAGTAAGATAATTACCTAACTGGTAGGTCTGGTCTAAATCATTAGGGTTGGTGGCATTATGTTCTATCAGGGGAGCACAGTCGGCTCTAGTAGTTGGTTGTTTAGACATAGAAGAGGTGGTACAAAATTTTGTCTTGGGAGGCCATTTCCCACCTTTCACAAAACGACGATTGGCATATTTCCATTCTTCAACAGGAGCAAAAGGAACATGAGAAATACGGTGCATTTTATTTACAGCAAGAAACGGTTTAGACTCGGGTATATACAATTCATTGGAGTCTAGAACAGGTTTAGATTGAAATACTTCTGCAATAGGAGGCATATCAACTCTTCGGGAAGAAGAGGCTTAAGAAGTAGAAACAGGAACAACATATCTACATGGTCTGACAAGAGGTCTAGGAATCTCTGGTTTAGGAGGAATAAGCTTGACTCTACCATCAGAGATAGCAATGCGTTTGAGTTTAGACTCTGGCTTCTTGTCATCAGCAATAGACTTATATTGGAAATACCAATTGTTAGGAAGTTCAGTAGGATCATAAAGGACACCTTCAACTTGAGCATTGGAAAGACCAACAGTCACACAGTCTTTCAAGATAGGTTGTTTTAACTTAGGATGAGCAGTATTAGTTAACTGGAAAGAAGTTTGAACTAATACAGAGAGATACTCACCATCTTCTGCCAATTGGAGACCTTGAACCCCAGTCATTAATTTCCAACAATCTTTCAAATGAATATCTGTCAGGCTTATAGAGTAATCAGGATAGATAGTGCCATATTGACAACATGTGGATATATTACCCATGATAGTTCCTATTCGAGCATGGTCATAGCTCTGGTGTCGGGTATCAAAGACTTCAGCAATACAGGGAGTGTTTAACCCATGACGAAATAAAGGAGCAAGACCAATACGAATACCCCCAAAATGAAGATAGTTATACTTCTTATCTTTGGCATACTGTTTAAATTTCTTAATCTCGTCGTCAGAAAATAGATTCAAAGCTACTATTTGGACAGACGGACCAGAAATATTAATAGTGACTTCTACTTCTTTCAAAAGATATTTTTTCTTAAAAACATAAGACAAGGGAAGTTTGTATACATCAGTTGCATGAAGCGACGGAGGATTCCAATTTTCAGGATTATCTACAGACTCATGAGTTTCATTCGGATCTTCAGACTCAACAGTTCGAGATGCAACTTCATTAATAATCTTACGATATATGGATGAGAAAGAGCGTAACAGATTTGCGATAACAGAATCGAGAACAGGGCTCTGATACCAATGAATCAGTAACTTACAGATGATGGACTCAGTAACTTACTTGAATAACTGAAATATTGCAGAGCTTCCTCACACTCTTCCACAACGGGCACAAGAAATATGAGAACACACTGGAAATACGAGAACACACTCGACTCCTCCGGTCTTCGACTCGCCTTAAAATCCCGACTCACAGTGATCTTGGAACAAACTATCCTCAGACAGGCGGCCCAGTAGGCTTCAGTATTAATTCAAATAATATGTTACATACCACGTTATGCTTCAGAGTAGAGCCTTATTGTCTCTGATCTCTTAGAGCATGAATACAAACACTCTTTCACACAAACACTCAAAATCACACTCCAACACAAGACAATCGATATCCTAACACAAGCACACACACACTTATATAGAATATGAGAATTATTGAGGGTCCTTGTCAGGAATTACTGGCCCAGACGGTGTCTGCTCAATATTCTCGAGTACAATAATTAAAGTAAAACGCACTACCAAGGACCTTTCGGTTCTTGGTCACTGTCAAAATCATTATCATGGTCAGGTTCACTGATTTCGGATGAAGATGAGGGATCCTTTTGGTTTTCCCAAGAGATATGATTTATCCATTCCAAGTACTCAGATTCCCATTGATGATCTGGCTGGTCTTGAGCATCTTGATACAGGTCCAAGAAAATGGTTGCTTTATCCTCGGATACCTTCTCTTTTCCTTTTTCTGTAGCTGCTTTTCCTTTGGTGGAGACTGTAGAAGATTCGCCTTTTCGTAAAGCCTTTGATGATTGTCCTATATCAAACTTTATCGTATCTGTCGTAACATAGAGATTCTTCTGTGGAAAGATATATTTATCATCTGATTTCTTCCACCTGTTAACGTAAGCCATAGGGTCTATCTCTATGTCAAGGAAAGAATCTTTCTTGCTTTTTACTTAATTCGTGCATTGATAGATCGCATCTAAGATTCTATCCCTCTTGCAATTGAAATTGTAATAGTTCTTATATTTATAATTTAGTAACTTAAAAATGGTTTTTAATATTATTTAAATTTTCAATGTTATATTAAATAATAAATTCATTCAACATAAGAAAATTGATCAATTTGATTTTATTAAATATTATAATTTGCTATGTGAATAAGTGTAACTCAAAAATGTGAATTTGAGGTTGTTGGAAATGTATATTTTATCAAATTCACTAAAGAGTTAATAAACATGATTCTCTGAGTCATAATTGTATCTATTAGAATATCACTTATATATATATATATATATATATATATATATATATCCACTTGTTCGGGAGAAGAAATGAGTGTAGTAATATTTAATGTAGTTGTAATAGTTGTAAGTTATAATTAATATAGTTGTAATGGATACAATGATATCTTATACGGTTATAAATCACTCTCAACCTATAAAATGTGATTACACTCAATTTTTTCCTTAGTTTGCAAAAGTGTGAAGTATATATATAATTTTTTACTCCTAACTTAGGTTTGCAATATATATTTTTAAAATAATAAAAACATAAGGAAATCATAAAATTTAAAACATTATTTGACTAATTTGAATTTGAGTAATCTATATTTAAATGTGTCCATGGGGTCTTGGATAAACGATAATTGGGTTCTATGTTAAGGAACTCCTTGATGTGATGTCACCGATTCAATTTCCCACCCCTAGCGGGGTGATATATTGGACATGATGATGATGTAATCCCTATAACCCACTCCTCCCATATTTACCTACTTTCACTGGTTTACTTGGTGTAAACATGAGCTAAGAGTCACTATGATAAGACTCAACCTCCTATATGAATTTAAGGAAATGGAGTCAACAACTTAAGACCTTGCTGACTTCCCTCATGTGCTACAGGGCCTCTGGGAGCAACCCAGCCCCTCTAGGTGTCCAACGCTTGAGATAACTCTCTTTTTCATTGAACCGAGCCTCATCTACTTTCTTTCCAAGGCATGAAAGTGAATATATCCTTCCAGTCGCTCCCATAGGCCTTCCTTCCAGCGACTGTGGACTTTTCTAGGCAGTTCTATGCCAGCGACCCCGAATTCTTAGCCACTTTTTCAGGGCTAGGACTCAGCCCTCTACCCAAAACTCAATGAAACTTCCAGAAATTATTAATGACATAGAAACAAAGCTTATAAACCAAAACTTGAACTAGGACTTGACCTAACCTCTCCCAACCTAGACTGATATTTCTTCAAATACTTGGTAAACATGCATCCTACAAGTCATGAATATAAATATGAACATAAGGATTTGAAAACTTATCTGAGGTTTAACAAAAATGATCAATGCCTTCTCGCAATAGTTATCATAACACCACTTAGGTCTTTCATTCATTATTTGTTAGATGATCCAAATATCATAATATAAATTTAGGATAAAATATTTAATAAATTAGAATATTTAATAAATATTAGAGAAACTTAGAAATAGAATATTGTTAGAAAAGATAGGACTCTAGAATAGAGTCGTATCTTAGGCTCTAAAATAGGAATAAGGTTAGTAGATTGGATAGAAGGTAATTTATTGTAAATGGACACTTGTTGTTTTATCAAGTGGTCCATAAATAAATTAAGTTAGGACATGTAGCTTATAAATAGGTTATTTTCCTAATTGCAAATGAGTTGAAGTTTACGTGTGTAAACTCTTGCAATTTATATGTAATTTCTTTTATCATTATTAGTAAAATTACGTATATGAGAACACTTCTCGATTATTGTGGTATCAGAGCTTCACTAATACAGCTGATGGGAGAAGGAGATTCCAGCTCTACAAGCCTATGGAAAACTCCAGTAAATTGTTCATCAAATTAATTGGTATGCAGTTTATCGAGTTTATTTTTTTAAAGGAAAAGAAATTTGCATATTTGATTCTAGATTGTTAAATCTGAAAATCAATTTTTACAATTAAATTTTAAAAATTGATTCTGCCATCCATCAAAAACATCGATTCGTGAGTTTGATTGCTAGCGAAACAGTGAGTTTGATCAAGCAGATCGGCTCTGGCTCCTGCTCTAGTTAGCATAGTTCTAGTTGATTAAAGGCTCCCTCGGACATTCACTTCTGCATTACACGTAATTGTTTTTACCATCCACCTGCGCAGCTGCTACAACGATCTGCGTTCTTTTATTTTTTATTTTTTTTCTTAAGCTGTTGGCTGAGAAAACTATCTCCACGCTGCATACATCTTGCTCTCCACACTGCGTTCCCTGATTTAATAGAAAGAGAGCTTAATTAGCCTCCATGTGTAAATCTTTATAATTGCTTCGGCTTCACTACTAAGAATCCGAACCCAAAATTCCCCTGCGCCACCTGCTACTCTCTCCTGCTAGTAAACTTTAGCACTACTCCCACATTACTCCCATATGTTTGCAGTCTTACCCATTGTTGGATGAGCTCCTGTCGCATTGCTCCCATATTTCTTGATCTCACTTCGGCAAGGTACCTATCTCCATGTGTTTCCTGTAGAAAACACAGTTTGCGAGAAGAATTTTCGAGCTCATCCCCAGATTCAGTGTCCTCAACCTGGTTGACAGAACAAGGACACTTCTCAATTGGGACGATCTGATGAAATTCTCTCGCAACTTGGGTAGAAGCATCTGGTAAAATTCACAGCTTGCTAAATGTAGAGGAAAAATGTTGAGACAGTGCTGAGAAATTGTTGGGCAGCGTTGAGCTGAAGGCAGATGAGAAACGTTGGGATGCAGTGCTGAGGAGAAACACCAACATGGACAGTGTAGGCAACCTGAAAATATCTTTCCTCTTGCTTGGAAGATATCTACAAAGTAGAATTGATCTACATCAAAATCAAAGGTAGCATAATAGCATGGAGTTTAAAAAGCAAAAGTAATTTTTCAGACTTAAAGTATTTAACTTTATATTTGAAAGTCTGAAAATTAGGAAAGTAAAATATTTCTATTTGAAAAATTGGAAAAATAAAATGTTTCTATTTGAAAATTGGGAAAGTAAAACATTTCTATTTGAAAAATTGGAAAAATGAAATGTTTCTACTTAAAAATTGGAAAATATGGGAAACTCAAATACTTTTTCTATAAAGTGAAATAGTAAAAAGTTGGAAAATTAAAGTGATTTTTTTATAAATCACTTTTATAAAGTGATTTTAAATTTTGTAAGTTACATGGAGAGATAAGGTATATAATTTTATGTAATTTTTTATTGTTGGAGTAATAAGGATTTTGTAATTTTTGGAGTAATAAGGAGATTCTATGCGTAATTTTTTATATGGAGAGATAAGAGTGATATTGTAACTAAAAGTATTTTTTTACTTTGAGGGGGTGTAGATATTTTTTAAAAGGAAATTTGTAAGAGCATTCTCAAATGGTCAAATTTTGAAAGGATTTCATTGTAAACACTCAACGAGAAATTGATTAGAGCCAAGCGCAAAGTTCAGTCATTTTTCTCTTTTTTCAACGACTATACGAGGGTTAAGGCCAAGCCCCAATAGATCGTTTTTTGCTTGGTGTGTGTCGTTTTTTGCGTGGTGTGTTTCATGTGAAGAGTTGATCATTTTTGCTTGTGCTTGATTCTTTTGGTGCACTACTTCAACACTACAATGTCAAAGTTAATTAATCTATTCTCTGATTCTAATAAGCTAGAAGGGGCAAAATATTATAAGACATGGAAACATCTAATTGAAAGCACTCTCATATATAATGAATTATGGCATGAAATATGTGATGGTGACATTAAGCCAAATAAACCAACAAATGCAGCTTTACTTGCAAAATGGGAAGTAAAAAATGCCAAGGCATTAGCTCTTATAAAGTCTTCAGTTAACAATGAAATGTACATTCATATTGAAAATACCTCAGATGCATGGATTGCTTTGCATACATTCAAAGATCTCTTTGATACACAACCTGAATCAAAGAAGGTTGATCTTCAATTAAAATTGCTCCAACAAAAATTAACTGAAGGTGGTGATGTTCTCGAATATATTTCACGGCTTAAAAACATCAAGCAAGAAATAATAAATGTTGGTTTTCAAGCTGTCGATGAAAGTTTCTTGATTACAATTTTAATTACTGGATTGCCATCATCTTACACACATTTTTTGGAAACTTTGCAAGTCACTAGAAAGTTAGAGAAGATAAAGTTTGATGAATTGAGTGATATGTTAGCCCAACATGACAAAAATTTTGGGAAGAAGAAACAGATTGGGGAAGATGTCTTCTTCACAGAGGCTAGCACAAGTAAATCCTCAACTGATAGTTCTAGAAACCGAGGAAGAGGAAATTTCAATCAAATTCAAGCAACCCACAATGTACAAGGTCATGGTCGCAGTCAAAGCAGAGGAAACAATTTCAACAGAGGCTACAATTCAGGCAGGAGCAATTTTCAATGCCGAGGAAAAAATCAAGGCAGAGGATATAATCAAGGAAGAGGACAAACTCAAAACAGAGGCCAAAGCAGAGGCAGAGGATAATATCAAGGGAGAGGACAGTATCAAGGTAGAGGCAGAGATTTCAGTCAAATTGTTTGCAGGAGATGTAATAAAGTTGGACATTATGCTGAAGATTGTAGAACTTCCATTGATAAAATTGCCAAGTTTCATCCAAACTCTGCACAGTTTGCAAATGATGAAGATGATCCTGATGGCTCAGAATATGTCTTCACAAACACAGAATCAACAACTTTACAGGTTTCAACCTTTCTTAGAAGTGATTATGAATATGCATGTATTATGGATACAGGAGCAACTCAACACATGACTTTTCGATGGGACTTCTTTTGGAGCTTCCAACAATGCCATCTCAATTCAGTCTATCTAGCTGATAAAACAAAACATACTCCTTCTGGAAAAGGTGTAGTTAAAGTTTTTCTACCTGGCATTGGAGAAAGAATGATTTCAAATGTATGGTATGTCCCAACATTTAAGAAAAATTTGCTATATTTAGTCACGATTCGACAAGCAGAACATTTGGTGATTATGGAAGATGGCTTAGTTAAAATTAACTCGGTCAAACAAAACACGAAAACAATGATGACAGGTTATGAAGATGGAAAACTGTTAAGGATGAAAGGGACAATCATTCCAAGAAATTCTGACTTTGCAGGAGCAACAAGTACAACCATTTCACCGATCAGATTATGTCATGTAAGATATGGCCATCTCAACTTTGACAGTCTCTATCAGTTACAAAAACAGGGAATGGTTAAGGGACTTCCAACCTTCAAAAGGGAAAATGCAAAATGTGAAGCTTGCATTTATGGAAAACAACATCGAGAGACTTTTCCCACAAGTTCATGGCGAGCAAACAGGCATTTGCAATTGGTTCACAGTGATTTTTGTGGACCCTTACAAACTTCGCTAGGAGGATGCAGATATTTCTTACTCTTTGTTGATGATTTTAGCAGGATGACTTGGGTATATTTTTTGAAGCAAAAGTCCGAAGCATTTGAAAAGTTCAAAACTTTTTTCCAACTTATTGAAAATGAAGGAGAAGATTGGCACTCTTAGAACCGACAATGGAGGAGAATTCACTTCAAATGATTTCAAAATGTATTGCATGGATAATGGCATAAAACGACATCTTACCAATGTCTACACTCCACAACAAAATGGAGTAGTAGAAAGAATGAACCACACCTTGTTAGGAATGGTGAGATCTATGTTAACTTTCAAAAATTTAAGACCTATATATTGGGCCGAGGCAATTCATATAGTTGTCTACTTAAGGAACAGATCTCCAACTGCTTCTTTAGATGGAATCACACCTTATGAAGCATGGTTTGGATTCAAACCTCAAGTTCAACATCTCAGATTTTTTGGATCAGTATGTTATGCCTTAGTTCCAAAGGAAAAATGACCTAAGCTTGACTCACGAAGCTTGAAGTGCACAATGATTGGGTATTTCGATGAGAAGAAAGGGTATCGACTTTTGTCTAATGGGAAATTTATTGTGAGCAGGGATGTGATTTTTGATGAAAATGAGAGTAAGAGTGCTAAAGAAATTGAAAGTCTTCTTCAACAGTTAGAAACAAAAGGTGATAAAAGAAAGGGAGGTCTACAAAGTCAACCAAATTCACAAAATTGGTATGAACTTGAGTTTCCTTCATATGAAAATGATTCATCTAGTCCATCTTCTTCACCAATGTCATCTAGGTCTTCTAGAAGTTCATCCAAATCTCCTAGCAGCAACAGTTCTTCTGACAGTGACTCTCTACCCCCAGAATTCGCGGTTGATCAACGAACATTAGTTTACATCAACCCTCTTTACAATGATGGGGATTTTTCACAATCCCAAACCAGTGAACTTCAATTGCCAAAATGGGCAGTTCAACTTTTGAAAGATGTAAGGCCTAATGAACAGAATAACACAGGAACAAGGGGTTCACAAAGAAGTGAAGGTAATTTTGCCTTGATAGCAAATGATTTTACTGAACCTTCTACTTATCGAAAGGCAGTAAAACATAAAGAATAGCAACAGGCTATGGTTGATGAATATCAGGCAGTTCTCGACAACAACACTTGGAAACTTGTTCATTGTCCTTAGAATGTTAGACCCATAGGATGAAAATGGGTTTACCGAATTAAGTACAAGCAAAATGGCGATATCGACAAGTACAAAGTAAGATTTGTTGCTAAGGTTTTTGCACAGCAGGAAGGAATTGATTATGAGGAAACATTTACTCCTAAAGCTAAATGGAACAACATTCGACTCACACTTGCCTTAGTAGCTCAACATGGATGGAAAGTTCATCAGATGGATGTAAAAAGTGCTTTCCTCAACGGATATTTATAGGAAGAAGTGTATATGACACAACCACTAGGTTTTGAAATTGAAGGACAGGGACATAAAGTCTGCAAACTGATAAAGGATTTATATGGGTTAAAACAAGCTCCCCGAGCTTGGTATGCCAAAATGGACGAATACCTTCGGAAAGTTGGTTTTCAACGAAGTGAATATGATGATATCTTGTACAAGGTACAAATATGGTGACTCTGGTTATGTATGTGGATGATTTGATTATCACTGGCAACAATGACGATCACATTGCACAGGTGAAAAAGGAGTTACATGCAGGTTTTAAGATGATAGATTTGGGACTACTTCACTAGTATCTTGGAGTTGAAGTACTCCAACGTCCACATCATATCTTCATTTCTCAGAGTAAGTATGCAGCAGAAGTTCGTCAGTGATTTGGCATGCAGGATTGCAAGCCTATTCTTACCCCCATGGAACAAAACTTGAAACTTTCAAAATTTTAAGGGGGGGAATGGTGGATAACACTACTTATCGACAGTTGATTGGCAGCATGATTTATCTGACAACTACTCGACCAGATCTTTCTTATGACATAAATATTCTTTCCCGCTTTATGTAAGAACCACGAGACAACCACTGGAATGCAGCCAAAAGAGTTATTTTTTATATCCAAGGAACAAAATATTTTGGTCTTCTTTACAAAAAGACTAAAAACTTTGTACTTGGTGGATTTTCAGATGCCGACTTTACTGGCAGTATTGATGATAGGGCATCAACGTCAGATTATTTAATGAACATGGGGTCAGCTGCAGTGTCTTGGAGTTGCAAGAAGCAAGCTACAATGGTCACTTCTTCAGCAGAAGAAAAGTACATATTAGCATGGGAAGTAGCATGTGAGATTGTTTGGTTGCGTAGAGTTTTACAGGACTTGGGAATTCCTCCAGTAGAAGCTACATTGTTATTCATCGACAACCAGTGAGCAATAAAGCTTGCCAAGAATCTAGTTTTTCATTCAAAGACAAAGCATGTGGACACCAAGTATCATCATATCAGATCACTCATTGCAAAGGATTCCATCAAGCCGATTTATTGTCCTTCAGAAGATTAGACCTCTGATATCTTCACTAAAGCTCTTGGAAGAATAAAATTTACTAAGTTCAGGGATGAACTTGGTATATGTTGTAATGTATCTTTGGATCATGGGGGGAATGTTAGATGATCCAAATATCATAATGTAAAGTTAGGATAAAATATTTATTAAATTAGAACATTTAATAAATATTAGAGAAACTTAGAAATAGAATATTGTTATAAAAGATAGGACTCTAGAATAGAGTCGTATCTTAGGCTCTAAAATAGGAATAAAGTTAGTAGATTGGATAGAAGGTCATTTATTGTAAATGGACACTTGTTGTTTTATCAAGTAGTCCATAAATAAATTAAGGTAGGACATGTAGCTTATAAATAGGTTATTTTCCTAATTGCAAATGAGTTGAAGTTTACGTGTGTAAACTCTTGCAATTTCTATGTATTTTCTTTTCTCATTATTAATAAAATTACGTGTTTGAGGACACTTCTGTATTATTATTCATTTAGTTACAAGTAAAAACATGAAGAGAGACATGATTAAGATCTGTCATATAACCATGCTTATGACTAGCATATAACTAAATAAATAACAATGATAGAACATGCATTAAAGCCACATGATAACAAGTACATTTACTCATCCAAAGTAAGAGAAAATTAGCTCTTATTAAACATAGGCAAAAGCCAACCAAGTCCGGGACATCCACGTACCACCCTACCATAGATTGGGCTGAACCAAATCTTTATTTTATTCAATCACCCCGGTGCCATATTCCAAGCATGAATGTGGTATCTTATGGAATAAACCAATCCATAAACAACCAAGGGAATCCAGAGGTTAAACCACCTCCACTCTCACCATATCGTGATCTCACCTAAACCGGTTCCGAGATCACAAAACCAAACCGAGTTTGGATGCCTCATAATTCCTTCACCATCCCTTGAGGATTTTTCCTATCTCCACACATCTGTTGAGGGGTTCTCGGAGAAAACCATCTCCACCCCCAACCCTTGGGATTTTCCCAAGATCACCTCACCCGGATTCAAAATCTTCCAGAAATCCAAAGCTCAACCTAAATGTGCGTATGGAATTATTTTTAAAATAATAATATTATAAAATATAATTTAATTTAGTTCATTGTTTTATTTATTTATTTATCACAATTTGACTTGTTTTCATTGAAGCTTTCTATATAACAAAATTATAAAATAATTAATTATAAAAATATATTATATTGAAAATCAAAACAATAAACAAACTATCATTTTTATGAATTTCAAAATTGAAAAAGAAATGTTAAAATCTTTTATAGAAAGTTACCTATATATTATTATAATTATTTTCTTGGTAAAATTAAATAAAATTTGGAAAATTAGAGTTTGGAATATATTTGAATATTTATAAAAATTATTTGTGAAATAAATAAATTTTTTAAAGACAAGTATTGAGAGGCTTCATTAATTTTTATTTTTTTAGATAATTATGATAGTTTGATCGAGCTATTCGAAATTTGAATTTCAAATACTCAATCCGAGTGTTTTAAGCATTCGATCGAGTTGTTGATGACCTAAAAACACAGTTTTAGCTCCTCTTTTGTAGATTTCTCTGGAACAACATTTTGTGCCTTAGGGGACTTGGGGAAAATTTTGTCCTTAGGTGGTGGAGTTGATCATGTTGGATTCATGAAGGAATCTTCTATCCAATGGCATATGAGTTTGACATTTTTGAATTCATATGATATTTTCATCTAATGTTTTTTTTTTTTGTAAGTTAGGCTAAATTCTATTGATGATACAAAATAATATATAAAAAAGTTGTGGACCGGGGATAGCTTATGTTAATTAGCCTATCCCCGTCAGAGTTTGGCTCAAAAAGATCAAAAAAAGGAGTTGCCCCTATCGGGGAAACCAACTCTTATAGGTCCTGGTAGATCATGCTTAGATATGTGTGTGTGTGTGTGTGTGTGTGTAAATTATACATTTTATACTAATTTATGCTACATTAACACACACATATCCAATAAAAAATATAATTTTTCATAAAATAAAATAAAAATTAATATGAAAAACTTAGCTCTCTCCTTGTATATCATGCTCATATATATATTTTTAAAATTACACATTTTAGACAAAGTTATGCTACGTGAACACACACACAGCTCTTAAAGATGTGTGAAAATTTGCAAGGACACACATTTCATTTAATGGAAAAGTGACATATTATACAACACTAAATATTTTTGCAAAAAATATCATTATGAAAAAAAATTGTCTTTTTACTCTGAATCAAAATTCACAGCGCTTATATGAATTTTGACGGCCTCATTTGATAAAAGATAACAAACTTGAAATTTCATCGCCACATTTGGCCCAAAAGTGTAAGATCCATATTCATTCTTTCACCCAGTAGCGTAGCCCCTCTATTGTTATTCTTTTGTCCCATGTAGCCCCCATATTGTTATTTTTGTGCCCCATAGAATCCCACTATTGTTATTGTTGTTCCCTTACATTATTATTGTTATGTAGGCCCTGATTATATTGTGACCCTTTAGACTCCTATAGATACCAAGGAAGTCTTGTCAATTGTATCATCCAAGAATTGTTCATTTATTTGATGTAAAAGGAGGTTTCCCCCTCGAAGAGCCTTATTTTCAAATCGTTGATATATATTTTCTTATCTTTTGTGATGTGGTTACATAACATAGTAAATCATGCATCCACTAATTCTCCCTCCTCGCATCTATACAATCAAGATATGGACACCCCCATTAGCAGGTCCCTTTGACCATGGCACTTGGCCATGAAGTCTTATCCCCTTTGTTATCATCATTATTATTCACTAAGACCTATCAATTGAAGGGTGGACTGAGGAAATGTTACTTCCCCTTAGGGGATGGAAGTAGCTGATAGGGTTGAACTTTAGCTACCTCTACCTAGGGAGAAAAAACCATTACGAGATTGGAGTCTTGATTTTGGAAGGGGGTCCTTATTTGAAATATTAAATAGCCCTTAACACTCAAGCCTCGTTCACTTATACGCAATAATGATCTTTGTCCCTAATGACTGGTTGCTTTCACTAGAAACTTTGTTGTGATTGTTAGGTGGTTCAACAACCCAATTCTTGGGCACCTACTCCACAGGTACCCAATCCCTCCAGAGAAGTATATTTGCAAAATACATGAATCGTTGAGACTCTTGGGCCTCATAGAAACAACATCACATGACACATGTCCCTAATCACCTCTTGCAATCAGGACATTAGATCACATTGTGTCGGATTTGATGATTCTTTAGGATGACACACTTGGACCTAACATTCCCTTGGGCTGGCCTTGACACTATTTGATGGATGGTAGTTGATTCAAAGCCCAGATGAGGATGGTCTCACCTTCAAAGACTAGGGATGTCTAGTTTCATGTGAGAAGCCCTCGATGTTGGAGTAGAGGAGGCCTCTTTGAGAAGTTGGATATCAATGGAGACCACTTTGTGGTGCCCCAACTAGATCTTGGGATCCCACAGGAGGTATTGAGGTGGATTTGAGGGCCAACCCTCAAATCACGGACATGACATTCTTTTACATCATCTTGGACACCTCATCACTCTTGGACTTGTAATTTGGAGCACATTTATTGCAGGACATCAGTCCTCGAGAGCTAGCAACTCACACCTATGGGCTAACTAAGGCATATTTTTGAAAATCTAGTGGGTTGGATTGTAACCAAAGTTATTTTGTCATCAAACTTTTTTTTAGGGGCTTTGTTGGCTACTTAATGTTATCCTCATATAAATAGAGGAGAGGGTCATTTTATATCATCATGATCACTTGTGACTTGATTTCGGCCTCTTGATGATTTTGGCTTAGCTTGTATGTTGTGGAGATGTGATTCCATGGATCATTTTTATCTATTGGAGCTATTTTTTGGCATTGGAGATATTGTCTTGGAGAAATAAAGAATTTTTCATGCCTTTGGTCTTGTATATGAACCTTGTACTTGATAATTTTTTTATCTTATGTCTAATGTATGGAATGTATTGATTATCTATGGTTTTATATTGTGCCATTTATTCTTGAAGATCAATTGTATAGAATCTAGATATCATCATTGTATACATTACTCATGTATGAAATGTGAATGGAAATCCCCTTAGTGAAACTTTAAACTAGCTCTCCAAATGACCTTGATCCCTCACAAAGATAATAGCTAGAATTTTGATCTAGGGCATCAAAATACCCTTACTCATTCAAAAAATCCAGCCAATACTTCACCTCCACACACTCCATCATCCCAAGGACTAGGAACTGCGCTTGTCAAATTGGTGATCACACATAATTACATCCCTAAACTAAATTTCACTCGCTTATTTATGATTTGGCACTCTTAAGGATAAGTCATCATCTAGGGCTTGGTGTGAATTGGCTTTGAAGGAGAATTTTGGCTTGTGGAGAGATTCAACATTGAGGGAAGAGTTGATTGCCTCAAAACCATCTTCCTTTACTGGACAATTTGTACATTTTAAGGTCTAATTCTCTCGCCCTAGGAAAGTCCTAGTTTGCAAAGCTTCAATTTGAGGGCTTATTGAAGGTTCCTTTTTCCATTTTCCTGCTAGTGTTCATTGTGGGGAAACCTTTTCTTAGCCTATTGACTCTAGGATAATCCATTTGTCTTGTTATCTCTCAAGCCCTAGGTGAATTGAGTCCTAATTTGGTCTTGATAGAGGATGCCAGTTCCCTTTTCTTGTTTAATGAGATTTGTCCTTTAGAAGAGTCATCCTCTATAAGCCATTTGTCACCTTGAACCTAGCATAAATTTCATAGGTGGCCTCTCTAATGGGAAGCCTCCCATTGGTGAAAGTCCATAAAGAGTAGGGGGGAGTGGTTGTGGTGATAGTGGGCCACATCTCATTGTTGTCACTTAGTCTAGTGTGTTGTCTTGTAGGGTGCCCCTTTAGAAGACCTACTAGATTTTGAGGCAATATGTTGCATTAGAAGATGGAAGTTAGTGTGCAAGAAAAACAGATGTTGATTTCCTTGATAAAATAATTCCTAAAGCCTAGTACTAAAATCATACCAAGAACAAGAAAAAAGGGTGTTGATTTCCTTGATATAATAATTCTTAAAGCCTAGTATTGAAAGCATGCCAAGAATGAATGGTTCCATGACTTTGTTATATGCTTTTCTGAAAATATCTCTTATAAGTAGAATATCCTAGCCTACTGCTCTTATTGAGTCCATACCCTTCTAAACTATCACCATATTGTTATAAATGTAGCTTCATTGGACAAAATAAATATACTCCAGTACCAAAGCTTAGAGCTTGAGGCATAATGAATTGATTTACATTGTTATTACCGTAGCTAAAATATTATATCTACTTTATGTTTCTTAAATTGGCAATGCTTCTTGAATTCCATTGCTATATCAAACATGTGGAAAGCCTAGTTCTATTAATAATATTTGGTCACGGGAGAGTATAATTATATTTTTCTTTCTATCGTTTTAGTTTACATTATATAATTGGTTCTTATCTTTTGACAACTTCATTCCTTATATTTGTTGCTTTATGGTTTCTACTTTTTCTTTTATAAGAAATTCCATGAATGGATGGGCTTATTTTCTTGATCATATGTTATCACCTTTATATTATATGTATTTCCGATCAGGTATGATCATATACATTTGACTTTCCTTTGGTCCACCTTCTTTGCATTGTTGGGTTTTTCTTATGGTAGGTACCTTGGATGATAAGCATACTAGGAAGAAATTCAGAGCTTTATGGATGTAATAAAACACCAATCCATAGAATCCAATTATAAGTCACCATGTACAAGCTTTGGGCGGTAGAAAATTTAGATTTTATGGAAGTAGTCCAGAATTCTATATAAGGATGTTTATTATGTAAAGCTCTATATTTGTTGCTGATATATTTACTGTAAATTTCTGTATTAATATGTGATATAATCGACTTAATCCAATGAATGGAAAATGAAATGTTCCTTGTCCACTCTCAAAGGCATAAGCAATTCAACTCTATGACATGTGATGAGGCATCCATTTAAGATATATTTCATAAGAATAAGAAATGTTTTAATGAATATCTCAGGTCATTGTCATTCCGAAGATATATTTCCTATTACTTGGAAAGTGAGTCACTTGATTGGGTTATTGTCAATATAAGTTACTTGAATTCCTATATTTGGTGTATAAATGATAAGTGACTTGCCAACATATTCCTATTTTTCCTTAGTGATTACTGTTAGAACCTCAGGAGTGGAGAGAAGAAAAATTTATCCAAATTATGCCGTGTGCTTGTCACATACTTGTCATTAGACAGATGGCTAGAAATCATTCCAAATATTCCTAAGTTGAAATTTTGTTCTCTATTTTTACCAAACAGGTACATTAGTAGTGCAGGACTAAGTGGAGAGATACCATCCTCTTTTCGAAATATTCAAAGCTTGAAAATTCTGTGAGTTTTCATTGCTACTATTCTGGACAGTAGTAGTCTGTTGTTCTTCTTTTTTTGGTACAGACCACAAAATGAGTTCTATACATTGGAAAATTGTTATGAAATATATATTAAGATGATTGTATTTCGATAACATTTTTTTGGTTTTGTGATCCAGATGGGCTTCTGATAATCAATTCACTGGAGGAATACCAGACTTCATTGGAAGTTGGAAGAACCTCACTGATCTGTACGTGTGTGTTCACTATGTAATTGAGTCGATCTATGATATTTGAAAATTCATAATGTGTATGGATATACGTATGCTCGATTCAATTTTATTTTTTTCCGTGCATGTTTTTGGGCTTCATTCAACTTAATGCTCATATTACTAGAAATGTATTTAGCCTTGTAAATTGTTGCAACATAAGCAGACATAGGCAAGAGGGTTGCAGGACATAATTCCTATTCTAGGATGCTTTGGATATTAATAAACTTTCGTGTAGTAAACAGTTGACAGAATTCTTGTTATTGTTAGGATAGTAGAAATTTGTTATTGTTAGGATAGTGGAAAATTGGGCTTATTAACACTACCTGATTGGATGTTTCAAGGATTATTTATTTGGGGAATTTTGAGGTAAAAAATGGTTATTTAGGCTACAAAGACGTAACAGTTCTGTCCCAAAGTGTGAAACCTTCCCTTTCTCATCTTGTGATGTCTTCCTCCAAGGGTGCTCTTCATTCTCTCTAAGCCATAGTGGATTTTTATCCTCTCCCATATCGCTTCCCAATTGAATAGATTGATTGTTTGTTGTTCTAGCATTAAAATCACCAATTAGGAATATTTCTCCCTTAGTGCTAAAATTTGAAATATCTTTTTTTAATGCTGCATATGGGTCTTCACTGTCTAGATTCCTTTTTTTTGTAAAATTTTGAGCTTTTTGGAGCAAAATAACAAGCAGCCAGCCATATTGTTGGTTGTGTCCATATCTGTTATTTTCAGCCATATAAATTGTTTATTTGGGTCTTCTTTCTCCAATTTTATAATCCTGATCCATATTTCTTTTATTAGGACCATTATTCCTCCATGTCCTTTACCTGATTTAGTTTCTTTGTTCCAAACAAAGATTTTAGTGTATCTTTCGAAGTCTGGAATTCTACATCCATTGTGTTTGTGTGTTTCCACAAGACAAATAATGTCTTTATCCTCAGCTATGGGCCCCAACCCCGGTCCTCTTCTCCATGGGTAGCCTCTGCAATTCCAACTTACCATGCTTAGGTACTCCCATGGCCCCATATCCTTATTTCTTGTGTGTTAACCTGTCAGTGATTTGGACTTTCTTGTTTTTCACCCATGCCCACTTTCTGACCTCTCTTGCTGACTTTACTTTCTCCCATTCTTTCCTCCTTTCTTCTTGTTGTGCGAGTGTTAAAGTCTTCATCTAAGTAGATACAAGCGCCTTTAAGAAACCCTCTATTCTTTAAGATCCTCGCCTTGTCCTCCATGCTTCTTAAACTAACTCTCACATGTCTATTCCTTCCTACTCCCATAATCTCTCCTATCCTGCTTGCTTGTTGAATCTCGTCTGTCGTGCATCTCATCCTTAAGAAAATTCCTTACTAGGATATATGTTCTCTCTTTTTCCCCAAAGTCCTTCAAACCTTTGATGATGATATTTGTCATTTTTTCTTCTCTGTCCATTTCCTCTCTTATTTGTCTCTTGATTTGCTTTTCTATAATTTCCTTTTGTTCACTTGTCTTTTACTACCTTGGCCTAAGATTTAACCTCTTTTATTTTATTTACGTGTTTTCTCTTATTTCCATTTTCTACAATTACTGGAACTTTTCCATCTGAATTGTGCTAGCCGCTCTGTTGGCTCAAAACGTTTTTTTTTTTTTTGCTTTTGTCTGTTCCATTTCTTGCTTTAGGTTGATTAGCTCTTGCTTCCCTTTCTCCATTTTGTTTTGTAGGATTCTTACCTATTATTTTAACAACTTGTTCTCTCTTTCAATCCTCCCTTTAGCTTTTCTTAGGAGGAAACACCGCTCACAATTCCAAATTTAATCCTTGCTCAGAGATTTGAAATATCGTGGTGTTCTGTCACAATTCCAAATTTAATCCTTGCTCAGAGATTTGAAATATCGTGGTGTTCTTCCTTAACAGAACTATAGATCGACTCCATTGGGACCGATATTGGGAGGTGCTCATGCTCAGTTGGACGCAGAATTAAGAAGTTTACTCTTGTGTATTTCATCAATCATTTAGCCTTTCATTTTTCTGAGCTGCATGGATTTATGAAGGGTGGGCATACTGTTGCTGTAGGGGGAACACAATGCTAATGTTGCGGGTCTCCTAGGTTGAATCTTGTTGAAGAGGGACGAGTTCTACTCCTGTGCGTGGTTGCTAGTCCCATTCTGGAATTGATTCCTTTCCCACTGAGCAAGACCGAGTATCGACAGTTGGTACCTTAGCTCACTCAGAACCAAGTTAGTGGATGCTGCTAGACGTGAAACAAATTCCCCAAAGGCCGAGTTCCCATTTCTGTGCATGACCACGACTTCTGTAAATAACACTGAGGAGGACGAGATCACATCTGAGTATCTTCACGCTATTTTAACTCCATTACTAGGTTGTGTGCCATCTCTGAGGCAAATATTGTGTGGATTATTGGCTGTATGAGGGACATCTCGAAGTTCTGGAACTAAGTTCATTTCTAGGCAACGTTTTCATCAATCAAACGCTGAAATGCTACTGCCAATGGACTGATATTCATATTTACAGAGCATCCTTGCTGCTACCAATATTAACCAGTACTATGATGACTGTTATTTAAATCTGGTTCCTTATTTCTATTCACTGGATGTGCTTGAGATGTATTTGGGAGTGTGTTCCATACATATATGCTACCTCTGTTGAAAGGAAATTCCCTTACTGAGTTCTTGGGAACTGTCATCTAACACCAGGAAGAGACTACTGCGGAGAAGAGAACAGAGCGAAGGGGTCAAGGATACAACTCCCTGTGCATGCATCTTTCTCCCTGAGTATTTCACTGGCCATAAACTCATGGTATGCTGTCAAGGGTGGTTCAAATCTGCCTTCACAAGCTGACTAGACATGTAAATAAACTTGGAGCCGAAGCTAATTGCTTCAAACATGAACACTGTCACTGTGCCACGAATTTGAGAAGCACGTATCTCTCTGCTGGCAGTTTGATGTATAGGGTGCGTCATTATCATTTCTGTTGTGTATTTAATTAGGGGACTGAAAATTAATGTTATATAAATTACCCAGAATGTCTCTGTTAAGAAATTTTATCAGTCATTTCGTAAAATCCCTGAGAGGGAAAAAAAAAAGAATATCAGTTGTTGGTTGAAGCTATTCATTCTCTGTATGATTCATTGTGTGTTCACAATAAATATATTTCATCTACAACAGTGGATGGTGTAACATATTTGACAAAAAATTCTACCCGAAATATTCATTTAAATCTCAGAAATTTGGGGTCATTGGGGAAATTCCCTCAGCAGTAATTTTTTTTTTTTTTTTTCAATCTAGGATAATCGGTAACTGGTGAGAGTTATCCTGAACAAGGCCCAGGATCAAATCCTACTGGCTGCCACTATAAACCTAGGCTAAGTGCAACAACCTGCAAGCCACACAATAGCAATTAACTTATGCCTCAACAAGAGCCGAGACGTCCACTATGGGGTCGCCTACTCTTCTAGCCAAGACACAACAGGCCATATACTCAATGAGATTTGAACCTCCATCTCGTGGGTTTCACCCAGCGAAACTTACCGTTAAACCACATGTCAGTAATCTTACTGTGAGTATAATAGAACTATCATAGGAGATTTACAAAGGGAATGGGTACTGAAAATACCCTAGAAGACCTCAAAGATGCCCTTAATAATCTAGAGAGAAGATGGGAGCAACAACAGTTTAAGACATTACTTGGTTCTTCTTTGGGCCAAGAAATAAAGAAGAACAACAAACTTTTCTCAAGAGGGTCTTTTCCATTCTTCAGAAAGAACAACCAAGAGATGTGCAGAAAGGGCAGTAAATAGGACACAAAATCTTTGCACTTGGGACAGATCTGAAACACATGAGGGTCACAATGAAAGCCCTTTTCAAACTAGATGAACTGGATGCACTCCTTTCTGAAGTGAACCAGATAGAGGGGAAGAAACTAATTTGGGCTCTAAAACCAACTATGCTTTCTGAACCAGATAGAGGGGAAGAAACTAATTTGGGCTCTAAAACCAACTATGCTTTCTCTTATACAACATAAGTTCTTGGAGGAACCTTGTGAAGGGGTCAAACTTCCAGTTGCATCCTGTCTCAGTAACATTATGAGGTTGACAACACCTATACGTCCTTACAATGATGATGTAATGAGGAGAGTTTTCGGATTGATAGTAGAGACCCTTCAGGATTTGGATAACACCGTGGATCTTACCTTTGGGAAAAAGCTCTGAACCTATGACATCATCTTTGATCTAGATTGTGATGACGTTATTTTTCAAATGTTCCAATACTTCTTCAGCATTAAGAAAGATCATCCAAACACGTTCAAAGCACACATGCATTCCATCTTGTCTTCAGTTATGGGAGACCATGATGCCATCTGCAAGAAGTTACAAGATAATTTTTGGGCCATTTGGAGAAAGGAACAAATGGTCTCGCCCACTTCTTATGAGCTAGCCGAAAGGTTGTTTGAGGAGAAAATTAGATTGTTCCAGAGACAGTTGACAAGGGAGGAGTTCATGATTGGTGGACCATGTAGCAAGAATGAGTTAAGGGGGAAGGGTCTTTGCTTCACCTGTAGGGAACCTAACCACTCATGCAGGATTGGCACTTAGGAGATGGAAGAGGTAGATCAGGAGGAGGATCCTTCTGACTTTCCGGATGAGGATTCTTCTTTTATAGTTGAGCCCATGGGTTCTTACGGGGATGCCTCTGAGGAGCACGAGCAATCATGTAATGTTGATCACAGTAGCCTAGATATGCATCCATGTGTGGTAGAGGAGTGTGATGAGCATTTGATTGTTCCCATGAGGGAAAGAGATCAGTGAGTAGATGAGTGAGTAATGTTTCAGCATAGAGAGACATAGAGGAGCATGAGTCAGATGATACGCACAGTGTGCGTGATGGGCCATTTTTGGAGGGTCATCTAGTGGCTCATGTTGAGCCCATGTTGGAGGAGGATGAGCAACCGTCCTTTGGGCCAACCATTGGCGAGGTGCAGACAAATGTACAGAAAAGCAACAGGGTTGTAGTACTTGTAGACACTGGTCGTCTAGAGGTAGTGGAGCATGACAGGATAGTTTTGCTAAAGCTCCCTCTTAGTCAGAAATGTGTTCTAGTGTTATACCATTTCTACAACACCCTGTCTTTGTATAACCCTTTGTCACGCTACTATTGTCTGGCCGCTGTGACAACCTGCCACTGCCCACCAACCACTGCGCAACTCTGATGCTGCATATGTGTTGTTGTTGACATTTCCGTACTGCTACCAACTCTACATCTACACTACAACTCCCTCTCAACTGTTGCTGCTGCAACTGCAACAACTGCAACTGAGAAGCATCCAAAATACTGAATCAACTATGTTCAGTACGATGCATCTGACTCTCGATTCTCTGACTGCTACTAGCCATTGCACTGTCTACTGAAGAATTTGTGTTACTGTTAACTCTGCTACTGTGCCACTCTGCACTGCTTCCAACATTGTACTACACTCCTCGACATATGACTGCTACTAGTCTACAACTGTCACTCGAATCTGACTGCATTAACTAACATTGATCCTTCCTGCTACTGAATACTATGGGCCCCCATAGCAAGGTAATGACCCATGAGGAGGACACCTCAATGGACACTGCCCATCTTTTGCAACTTTGGGACTATAACTCCATATCGCCCCACCTCACTCCTGGAGGTATAGTTGCAAACATGGTGAAATATTCCTCCAACCTGGAGGACAATTTGTCTATCTCTGTGGACGTTGTCACCTGGTCCTACTTCTCTTGCTTGTCCTTTTTCTTGAGAGGACACTATGTACTGTAGTGACGGAACTAACCACATCTGAAGCACTTGACCTTTGACAGGTCCTTCTTCTTTTTCTTCTTTTTCCCTTGCCCCTGACTGGGACCCTTAGATGATAGGGCCACATTTTATTCTTCCTTCTCACCCTTCGTGCCCTTGCTATTGCTTCCAGTAATGATACTCTTTACTAGAGCCTGCCTTAAATCCTCCTACTATAGATCAGCCACATCCTGTCCCATTTAAGCAATGTGTCTTTGCCTAAGATACTATGGACAAACACATGCCAGTCATCTTAGACACTATTCAATGCCAACTGTACAAGCTCTGTGGGTTGGGGTGCCTCCCCAACGGCTGCAAGCTAAGCGGGTACTTCCTAAATCCTCGTGAGGAAACCATCAACGCTTTCGCCCTTCTTCATCCTTGGGATCCACAACTTCTCCTGGAGAAACATTGTAAATTTTTGTAGATGTTCTATGCTTGAAGCAACTTTACTTTTCTTACAGCAATCACACAAATAGTTAAGTAAAATGCTGATAGAACATATAAGTGGATCTTATAGAAGACAAACCAGAAACAGAAAAATGTGATGGTGTGTTACGGCGGTCAACAGGATGCTTCAACCAGCAAAGTCTCCTTGGTCAGCCAACCCAGAATGTGTCACAACAGTCCTCCAATCAGCAACCGAGTCAACCCAAGTCAACTCCAAAAAAGTCAACGCTGTCCAGAAAAGTCAACGCATGGCAGCAAGCTAAAAGTCAACGCAGCAGCAGATTGGTCAACCCTTTGACCTCGATTTCTGTGCCAAACAGTACGGCCTTCCAAAATCGAACTTCTCACCAAATTTCAGCCCAATTGGACCATGCGTTGACCAAAGTCAACGCTGGTCAAACCTTCTGCAAAACCCTAGCTGCAACAACTTGTCCTTCAGCTCAGCCGTACAGAAATTCGTCCTTCTTCTCCTTCACACGTGTGGGCTGAACTCGTCCTCCAGGGAGCTCGTACTATCTCAGATGAGAGAAGAAGATGTGAGTTGTGTTGTGATGAAATGCTCTCCAACTTTGCCTGTATTTATATCCATCATTGGGGTGTATGACACATCTGCTGGGGGTGTGAAACCTTAAGGCCGACCTGCACATATAATTTATTATGAATAATAAATTCAAAATAAATGTTCTGCTCATCGGATTAAGACATATTATATATGGATTTTACACCTCTCCTAAAGAGGAATCCAACAAAAATATTAGCCTCTTAATCTGAGCATCATAACATGGAGTTTGGACCTAGTTGTCCAAATTTAACACTCCCTCTCAACTAGGGAGAACTCCATCCATCAGTGCAATCAAACATCGTGCGTCATCCCGCCGTAACATGCTTTGCTGGCCTCTTTATTTCAGAACAGAAGTGGGTCAGTCACAAGGACATCATCCCCCGACTGACATAATCAGTCCAGAGGTTCAAAACCTCTATCAAACTCATGAAGAGTATCCTACCAACCCAAGGTTGGTTCATCTGACCCGAAGTCAGGCAGAGGTCCCAGACCTCACTAAACTTGATCCCAGATCAAGTGGTTGGACCGTGCCATCCTAGATAGAGAGTACGGCAATCTCTGATGCGTCCATCAGTCTTTGCTAATAGTCTCTAGCTTTTCCTACCTCATTGGCCAAATGAGAGGTACTTCCCATGAGCCCTGAACTCAATGGGTAGGATGCATACGGGGCACAGATAAATGAGTGGTGAACCAGCTCAATAATCACAAGGGTGGGGCAAAAGCATTATGAGTGCTTATAGCTCCGAGAAGCTATCCCCAGAGCCCCCCAGAGCTCCCAGAGCTCATCGTCCAACAGGACCCACATCATAGGGTCTTTCCACGACACCAAGATTCTCACGGAAGGTTAGGAACTTGACCTTCCCCAGGGGCTTAGTGAGAATATCCGCGACCCGCTCATCAGTTCCTATATGATCGAGCCTTACGGCGCCTCGCTGTACCATATCCCGGATAAAGTGGTACCTGATATCAATATGCTTGGATTGGTCGTGGAACACAGGATTCTCAGTCATACGAATCCCACTCTGATTATCACAGAGTATCACAGGGGTATCTAGCACATGTCCAAACAGCTCACTAAAGAGCTTCCTCAACCAAACTGCTTCACAACAGGCCATACTAGCAGCAATGTATTCGGCCTCCGCGGTGCTCAAAGCCACCGACTTCTGCTTCCTGCTCATCCATGAGATCTATATTTTGAACACGTCATTGAATATTGCTCATATACTTATATGCTTGTTTACATATAGGAATCGAGTCATCTTTGATAAGTAATTCCTTTTAATCAATTCTCCTAGAAATCTCACATCTTTAACTTAGTTTTCCTTTAGGGACCACCCCCCTTAGCTAACCTAGGAGATAGCTTAAACAGAGAGAGTTGGGAATAGGTGACTGCCCCTTCTCTGAGTTTCTTGCCACCAACCATACCTGTGGGGTTGAAGACTTTTCCCACTAACTGTAGGTAGGTGTAGGCGGCAAGCGATAACAGGCCCAACAACGCTGCCACTCAACTTCTTAAAGTTGAGCTCCATTGGTGTTGACACAGATTTACAGTCCACCATTTCAAATCTTTCCAGAAGCTTCACAATATATTTTCCTTGAGAAAGGAACATCTCGTCAGGTCTCTGCCAGACCTCTAGGCCTAGGAAGTAATGCATCAGTCCTAGGTCCTTCATCTCGAACTCAGCAGTGAGATCCCTCTTACACTGATGAATGAGAGGGTCAGCACCTGTCAGGAAGAGGTCGTCCACATACAACACCAGAATGAGAGGTTTTTCTTATCAACCTTAAAGTAAAGGTTCGGATCAACATTACTACGAGTGAAGCCTAGCTTAATCAGGTAGCTATCTTTCCTCTCGTACCAAGCTTTGGGTGCTTGCTTCAACCCATAGAGGGCTTTATTCAACCTGCAAACATGGGTGTCCCGATCCTGGACTTCGAACCCCAGAGGTTGCTCCACATATACCTCTTCCTTTATCGCACCATGCCGAAATGCGGTCTTCACATCCATCTGATGAAGATTCCATCCTTGCGTAGTAGAAAGGGCTATGATAGATCAGATGGTGGTATATCGGGCCATAGGTGCAAATATGTCATCATAGTCTACGCCTTCCTTTTGAGAGAAGCCACGGGCAACGAATCTTGCCTTGAACTTTTTAGCACTACCATCAGATCCATGTTTGATCTTATAGAGCCATTTCGAGGTGACAACTACTTTGTCCTCTGGTCTTGGAACCACATCCCAGACATCATTCTTCATAATGGACTCATATTCTTCGTGCATAGCATCCTTCCAGACTTGATGCTTTACGACTTCCTCAAAAGATCCAGGCTTAGCTTGTACGATTGTACTCATGGTTGCTAGATACCCTTGGTATCTATTTGGCTTCTTGGTTTCACGGAATGTCCCCCTTGGGGCCATATGATTCTCGGCATCCTTGAGAGTGTCCCTGAGTCATGATGGTGTTTTCCTCATTGAAGGAGGTGGATCAATATGGTCCATTGGTCCTTCAACATCGGGCATTGTCTCATCCTTCGGTTCTTCTTGATTTCCAGGCCTTACTTCACGATCTTCCTAAGATCTCGGAAGATTGATTACTTTCCGCAGGGAAGCATCTTCATCAAAGGTAACATTGTGGCATATCTCCACTTCCCTTTGACCAGGCACATAGACTCTATAAGCCTTTGAAGTTTCGCTATAGCCCACAAACATTCCTTTTTTTCCAGAAGCATCCAGCTTGCTCCTCTTCTCCTTCGATACATGAAAATAAACAGGACATCCAAAAACTCTAAAATGTGAGACATCAGGTTTCTTACCAGAGAAAACCTCTTTGGGAGTTTTGGAGTCCAGAGCAGAATGCGGGCATCGGTTTTGTATGTACACAGCAGTGTCCGCAGCTTCTCCCCACAGAAACTTCGGAAGACCTTGGTCACATAGCATGGCATGGGCAGCTTCCACAATGGTCTTGTTCTTTCTTTCAACAACGCCATTCTGCTCAGGAGTATAGACAGTTGTGGTCTCCCTCTTGATGCCAACTTCTCTGCAAAAGTTCTTGAACTCGTTCGTCTCATATTCAGTGCCATTATCGGTCTGTCGGATAGTATCACATGTCATCGCTCCCAGTGGACTTCCTCCAACCTGGTAGAGTGTATCAACTCTAAACCCAATCGTGATAGCTTCCTTGAAACTCTTCTTCCAGATATGCACCTTCCCATTAATGAATGCCACATTGAAACCTTTGTCTTCCATGGCCGAAATAGACACAAGGTTCTTCTTCGAATCAGGTACATATAATACATCTTGCAAGCGGAGGACTTGACCTTGAGACAAGTGGAGGGTCACAGTCCCTGTCCCTTTCATGGGATATGTGGCATTATCTCCAAGGATAATTTTCAGATTAGTATCCTTCTCAACCATATCAGAAAGTGCTTGCTTGAACCCAGTGATGTACCTTGAGGCACCACTATCTATCAACCAGACATCCATAGTGTCGGGTGGAGATGTAGCTGAGAAGGCAGATACAAGAATGAATTCATTTCTTTTATTATCAACAACATTTGATTCCTCATACCTGGAATTTCTCGACCTTTTGTAAGGTTACCCATTTCCACCAGAGGGAGCCTTCCTCTTTCCTTTGAACCTGTTGTTCCTTTGATTGCCATTCCTCTGGTTGTTGTTGTTTTCATCATCATCAGGATAATCCTTCTTGAAAGGGCAGTCTCTAGCATAGTGGTCGGTCTTGTTACATGTGTAACATTTGCCTTTCTTTCCTTGGGCCCCTGCTCTTCCTTTGTTCCTCGGACCACCAAAGTTCTTCTTAGCACGAGCAGTGAAGGCAACATTTCCTTCATTTTCATATTCCTTCATCCTTGTCTCTTCTTGTACACATCTCGATAGTACTTCGTCAAAATCAGGTATGACATTGTTATTGAGAATGGTAGTGTTGAATACATGCCATTCGGATGAGAGACCTCCAAGTGCAGTGAGAACCATCTCTCGATCAGCGATTGTCTCCCCAATAGCCAGAAGATTATTTCTGATTTCAATCAACTTCAAAAAATATGATTGAACGGATTCATCCTTGCCCTTCAGATTCTTCAGTTGATTCTTAAATAATACGACTTGATTTGCATTGTTGGCCTTGAACATGTTGACCAACTTATCATACATCTCCTTGGATGTGCCTAGCTCAGAGATGTAGGCAACCAGACTCTTATGAATTGAGTCCCTGATCATCAACTTTGCTTTGATTTCCCCCTTCTTATACTTTGACTTGGTGGCAGCAGGTGCAGTGGATGGAGGCTCTTGGATTTTACCCTGCACATAGTCCATGACATCTTGGTCTTCCAGCATAGGATCCAATGTCATCTTCCAGGCATGGAAGTCTTCCTTCCCAGTCAATTTGTCATCAGCTTTAAAGCCATTATAGTTTGAGGTACCCATGCTCTTCTTTGGTGATTGCTACAAACTTGGGCTTTGTCTTCACCTCCGCTCTGACACCATGTAAATTTTTGTAGATGTTCTATGCTCGATGCAACTTTATTTTTTATCCCCAATATCAAACAACAATCACATAAACAAGAAAGTAAAATGCTGATAGAACATACCAGTAGATTGATAGAAGACAAGCCAAAAATATATGTGTTGGTGCATTATGGCGGTCAACAGGATGCTTCAACCAACAAAGTCTCAATACGGTCAGCCAACCAGAAGTGTCACACAACACTCTTGGACAACAATATCAGTCAACCCAAAGTCTACGAAAGTCAATGCTGTCACAGTCACTGGTCAATGCAAAACAACAACAGCAAAAAGTCAACGCAACCTAGTCAAAGTCAACGTCTAGCCTTGATTTCTGTGCCAATAAATGCAGACTGCAGAAATCGGAATTTTGGGACAGATTTGGGTCAGTTTGACCATGCGTTGACCAAAGTCAACACTGGTCAACTCTGCGCTGAAACCCTAGGTTGAAAAACAGAAATTTCTCCTTGCTGCAATTTCCCACGTGTGGATAAGAAGAGCCTCCAAGGTGATTGAACCAATCAGATGATGAGAGAGAATGTGTGAGGATGGATGAGTGAAAATGACCTCCAATGTTGACCTATTTATATCCATCAATGAGGGTGTGTGACACAACTGCTGGGGCTTCAAGCCTACATTTCATTTTAGGCCGACCTACATATATTTTGAATAAATTTAAAATAAATGTTCTGCTCATCGGATCAAGATGATCTTTAGATCAATCTTGCACCTCTCCAAAAGAGGAATCCAATAAAAATATTGGCATCTTCATCTGAGCATCACAACATGGAGTTTGGACCTAGTTTTCCAAAATTAACAGTACATCTATGGATGCCTGACTGGCTACCTAAACAACAAGAAAATCTGGGCAAAATATTGAAGGGAATTACCCTTCTCCCACAAGCAATTTCTGGCACGACTTGCCTACCAAAACTCGGCCTCTTGGAGCTCTGTGTCACCCTCTGCGCTGCTCTATGTAGCTGGCTGGACAACTTGCCTCAGACTGGGATTTGATGAATTCGTTCTGCCTTTGGATGATGAGGAAATCATCTCTCTGACCCTCTGGGACTTCTTCCCGGCCTTTGGAACTGAGAACGATTTTTCATTCCTCCAAATCAAACTACCTGGCTGAAGCAACTGCGCTGTCCCTCAGCGCTGCCTCTCCGGGATAACTTGGCCCTCTTTTTGTTGCCTCTCCGAATCTGGAAAATCTTTCCTCTGGATCGTTGTCCCTGCCCCTCACACTACTTCGATCTCACTAAATCTCTCTCCAACAACTGACTGCTGCTACTCCAGAAATTGATCTGCTAATAAAATCGTAATCTCCAAGTGATTTTATCCATCACCACATCGACCGCCTCTTATAATCCTCTGTTGGAGCACCAACGACCAAAATTAAAACATAATCGATGGCTAGGATCATCTTGGAGTCGATCCGTGTGAGTTTCAAGAGGATTCTCACCTTGACTTAATTAATTATGATAAATTAACCATCTTCCCTAAGTTTAGACTTAGGAAATATTTAAAAACTAGTTAATAATCTAATTAAGCCACTTCTAGGAGGAATTTCCAGAAATGATTTCTGGGTTTTGGAGAACTCATGTATCCCTGAGATTCTTTGCAGTGGCATCTTTTCATCCACTTTGAGATATTCACAGTGTCTCCAATATTGTATTAGCCCAGGCCCCACATTATGACTTATATTATGGTTCGTATCTCTTGGTGTAAGAAGGACGAAACCCTGACATATAAACGATCCATGGAAATTGTATGTGTTGGAAACCTAGCTATGACCTCTGGAAATTGTATGTGTTGGAACCCTGGTCACTAACTATGACCTGTGGAAACTATATATATGCTGGAACCCTACCATCATAGTAACTTGTGGAAATTGGATCTTTGATATAACAGTGAAACATGACATGGCAGTATATGTATGACCTCAATATGACAGTATCCATTGTTGCACTACAATTCCCTTGATCTATTTGTCAGTGACTGATGTGTAACAACGCTCTAGGATAGTGATAGTGATTCATATGTATCTAGATGATAGTGATGACAAAAATGTTCCCAACACTATTGATGATAGTAATTGCTTTAATGAGACTGATTTATGACAGTTCACGATGTCAGTTGTAACAGTACCTTTGGATAGAGATCTACACGTATGGTAGTTACCTTTGTTGTATGGCAGAAAACTTAATTAATGAAATGGAAGTGATCTTGTATGACAATGACCTTGTTGACGATTGACGAAGGCTGTGACAGTGACAGTACCCTAAATGTGGCAGGAACTCACTTGGACTTGTTTTGAACTGACACTGGTTGGCCCTATGAGGCCTGATGTGTTTGATGATGATGTCTCATGATTATTGTACTTTGTATCTTAGCTGAACAATTGATGATTATCTAATAGAAGAAGAATTTTGATGGGTTTCCCCCCTTGTGGTGTTTTGCCCTTGTCTCTGACCAAAATACTGGTGTCCTATATGTGCATGCTTTTTTTCTGTTGTTCCTTTACGTTCCGCTGCATTATTGATGTTATTGTTCTTTCTAAATAATTGCTGATAATGCTAAGATGTTATGGGGTGAATACAATATGTAAATGATGAAGAAATTTGTAAATGCAATTATCTAAAGCAAAGAACAATCAAATCCTAAGAATATTAACAAGTTGCAATTGTATTTGTGGACCATTAACAGGGGTTCCTGTGTTTTTGCTTCAGCTATTATTACACTGGGTTTCCTCCAAATCCGTGCTACAGCACTTGGCTAATTGGTGGCCAAATCTATTCATAAACAAGCTGAACTCATTGGCATTCTTGTGCAGATTTATCAGAGATCAGTGGCTGAGTTTGGTTGGGTATTTTTCTGCTCATTCGATGTGGCTGAATTGCATTATCAAGCTGGGTTATTAAGAAGCGCGTGAAGCTTCATTCTCTAGTTTGAAATTAGATCAGAACTCAACTGGAGCAAGTTCCAGGTTCCACTGTGTTATTATCGAAGTTGCAACTCTCTCATATATTTAATGAAAGGCTGATAATTATTGGACTTGCATTGTGTGAATCTGGCTGATATTTAATAAAGGAAAAATGATTTTATATGCTGTCCCTAATATGAAATAGTGTTGCTGATCTTCCCTCAGTTATTTTCTATCATTTATTATTGCTTTGGACCCTCATTTGGGAAGTATTTACCATTGTAAATCTCTGCTGAGATTGGAAAAATCTTAAAAGAACACCTACAGCAGAATGGCCATGATGTGTTTAACAAAATCTCTCACTGAAAAAGCTCATTAAAACTCAGAAATTTAGAGTTCATTTTGGGATATTTCCTAGTGGGAATATTACAATGGTTTACATGTAATGAAATATTGCTAGGGTTTCTATTTTGTTTCTTGTCTAAATGCAAATGTTTATTGGAAATTCTTGGTAATTTGTTGCATTTTAGATCTATTATTCTTGAACTCCCTAGAAAACCTTCTAGTGAGCCTTTTCTTGTGAACTTTTCCTGTCATAAAATATAGCTGTGTTTAGAAAGTGAAAATTACAGTTTCCCCCCTCACTCCATGCAAAACTTTGATATCTCTATGGTGAAAGTTCCTAAGACTCCATCAGCCAAGTAGGGAGATGGCACTAGGATCCCTTTTGATGATCAAAACTTTGAAAAACTTTATCTTTTTCCTGTCTCTTGTCTAATTTGGCCCTAAGGCAAGCCGCTAGGGGTATGCCAAATGCCAAATTCAACTAGGGATTGCCTCAAGGCAATGTTGGAGCTAATTTGACATTATTTCACCTTGTTTGATCTCATCATCTCAAAATCTAGATTTTCCCTTTGTGAAAATTACCCTATTAGGGTTGATGCAATCAACCCTAGGAAATTTAGGGCCTCTTGAAACTGTAGTTTGGCAAGAAGGCTTCAAGTTAGGGCTTGTTGAAGGTTTATCATTCCATATTGTTGATCATATCCTTCAAGAAAACCTTTTCCTTGTGCTTGTGTACCTAGATGCATTATTACCAAAGCACATCTTTAACCCCTCGGCTTCAAGTTTTATTCTCTAGGCTTCTTCATTGGTACATTGTTCCTTTACATAAATAGTTGTGCCCTAATCCAAGTGAGAGGTACCTTGATCAAGGCTCTCCTACATTATACCTTGATGATTGATCCAATTGACTTAAAATACCTTTAGGTGATATATACAAGGAAGCCTCCAAGGTGATATATACCTTTAGGTGGATTATTGAGTTGCAGCATGTAAGCTTGTGGTTGACTCGATACTCTCTAAGAGTCATGCACTATGGCCAGGACTAACAACTGTAAGCCTAGTGAAGGCACTAATGAGAGGAAGGGTTCCCATGCTGATCGAGAACACTGAGCATGCTCTTCCCTCCTTTTGAGCTACCAGGATGAGGAATGGAGCAGTAAGTGTTCCTGGGGTTGAGGGAACTCTGGACAATAGGATAGTCTGTGATCCTTACCTCTTGGTAAGTCGTATCCTGCCTATTGTCTGTGTCGGAAAGTGTAACTAGGATCGGTCTTCATATTGACTATGTAATTACGTATTTATGTAAAGAAGAAGACAAAGCTAATAAAATGTATTTTTGTAAAGCTTGCTTCATGGGTTTCATGAGCAAGGAGTTTTTATTATAGGTCAAAGACTTCTTCTTGATGTCTTTTAGGGTCTGTCATCTTGTCATAAATATATAAGTTAGAGTCATGTATATGAAGTGTTGTTACACTTATGACTGATGTAAATGTATGCCTCCTAACCTTGTCAAAGCACTCCTTGAAAATGGCTTAGAAGATGCTCGAAATATCCCTTGAGATGTCGGCCTCATAACAGATGATAAAGTCGGCTCATGAACAGTCACAACTGTGACTGTTCATAGGATATGTCGACTAATATACAGGGACAAACAACTATATATACCCTAGTAGACTTCACAAAAATCACAGAAGCACAGTTCGGATATGTCACAGGAATTCGGATAAGTTTGTGGCTTCATTAGGACACAGAATTTTCGGACAAGTCAGCAATCACAGTAAGGGAAAATCTGCGTTTGGTACAATGAAGTGAAGAGACTATTCAACGAGTATAGAAGAACAAACAACGAGGCAAAGGAAGGTTTACATATCTTTGTTTCAGGGCTAATATATCTCGGTCAAGTTCAGATTGTAAGTGCAAAGTACATGACTGTATATTGGTACAAGATAAGTAACCTCAACGATGAAGCACTTAGTATTTGGGTGGTGTAAGAGCTAAGTATCATCTCTGTGTTATTGACTGTACCCATCTAAAGGAAGGCCGACAAATAGACAGTGTCATCTAGTATTGAAAGGAAGCACATAGAAGAAGACACTACTGCAAAGAAAATGGATCTTGATTAAGGGAAAGAAGGGATTGGAAGAATCTCTAGGAGGTAGAGGCTAGGAGGAAAGGAATTCACTAGGAACCGAGTTTCCTAGTACTAGTGCAGAACAGTGCAGAAGGAAGGATCAACAAGAAGAAGCCAAGAAGAGATAGTGACAAGGGTGTTGGAGGCATACAAGGGTCAAGGGTCTGTGTCATGGTCATGGTACTTGTCAACTGAAATTCTATAAGAAGAATTACTTTCGGGTTTTCCTCTCCAAGAGGGAGAGGCTTTAGCCCTGGCTTGAAGAGCCTAAATCTTGTGTCTCTTGTGTTTTGATAATTGACTTGATGAAAGACCTAATAAGCTAATGAAGAGAAGATCTAAGTAAGATAAATAAGTTCACAAGTAATTATCAAATAGAGAATTGAATTAAACTACGCCCTACCAAATTCTCAACATAGTATCAGAGCTAATGTTTCGGGAAATGATACCCTAAGGGTCCTGGGTTGATAACCTTCACAGATCAGGGGCATGCCATCACAAGAAGGACTCACTAAACCAACTTTTATGCTAATAACTAGAAACTACAGGTTATAGAACTTACTCGGATATCCCTCGGTTGAAGTAGATCCCGCGGGGTGCAAACCCCCTGCAACACTTTGTGCTCCAAAATCTATAAACCAACAAAGAACGAACACAAAATCCTAGTTGTACAACATATATATGTTCTATATGTTAGTGGAAATCATGTATAACGTCATAAAAACAATATTAAATGTTCAATTAATGATCATTATACATGTATAAAAGATAATTGACACGTAAACATCAGGAAAAATATGGCTTCTTCTATTATTAATGACATGTATAGTACGTAAACATGAAGAGATCATTTGAAATCTGCCATGGCCTTCAAGCATACCATCCTCTGGATCCGCCTAACTCTAGCTTCTCAAGATTTCTTCCAAGATGAGTGCATAATGGATGTCATATAGGGTGATGAACATCTCAAGGAAACAAGGGTTTCCTGAATATATCTGGGAAGTGTAGGAGGCACGGGAATATATCAGACTTGGATAGGGCTCCAATAGCATATAATATCTATATTTCTCTCTCTCTTCCCTTAGGCCATTCCCTTGAGGAGCTTTTATACTACCTCAAATTAGGTTTTTTACAGTTGGGAACAGCTAGGCCATGGGCTGGGGTGGTTAAGTTACTGGAACAACTGTAAACCCCGCCTCAAAATAGGGAAAATATATATTTTTTAATGATTAAAATGGCATACACGGTTCTCTATAGATGGACTCGCGTGTATACGCGGAAAAGTCTGATAGAGTCGCGTATGGGTTTTAAGATATTGTTTTTTGAGAAAATGTCAAAGTCTGAAGGGAAGGGGTGCCCAAGGCCAAAGCATAAATCATCAAGTATGAGCTGGTGATAAATGATGCTATAACGGCTAAGGCGCTAAAAGACACGAGCTACTCAGCAAGGAGGCACTTAAGGAAGCAAGAATCAAAGTCAAAGTCAAAATTTGCGTTGAAAAGTCAAATCAGTTTGCAAGGAAGATTCTCGAGCTATTTCAAGAAAGATCTTCAATCTCACTCAAAGGATCAGCTCATCAAGAAAATAATCTTTGCCATCAAAGATCTATATTCAAGACATTGTTGAAAGAAACATCATCTTTTGGAGATATCCTTTATCATCAAGGATCCAAGATCACCTACATTGGAGATTTCAATCTTAGAAGAAGCTCTTGACTTATCTTCATCATCATCAAGGAAGCTGCAAGTCACTCTACTCAAGTAAGTATCTATGACCTTATTTAAATCTGTCAAGATGACTTATTGTAAAGAGAGCAACAAATTGGTTGGGTCATCAAACTTTAGTGCATGGAAGAAAAGGACAGATTTGAATCTAATTGAAGACGAAGTTATGGACTACATCAAAGGATCTACAATTCAACCCTCAAAAGAAGATGCTCTAGCTCATGCCAAGTACATGAAAGGAGAAATCGGAGCACAAAGGATTCTCATAGAATCCATTAAGGATTCACTCATTCCATATGTATCAAAACTCCATTAAGGACCCACTCATTCCATATGTATCAAAACTAAAGTTTGCAAAAGAAATATATGAGAAACTGGTGGAGCTATTCTCTGTGAGTACTGCAGGAGAAGCAATCTATCTGAGACAAGAACTATACAAAATGAATTGTCAAGAGAAGAAGGAATCACTTCATACTTTATGAGGATTTCTGAAATAAGAGACCAACTGCAGGAATTGGGAGAAGTAATGTCTGATATTGAGATGACTACCGTGGTGCTGAATGCTCTACCAGAATAATGGGGAAACTTCACTTCTAGCTTATACGGGAAGAAGTAAGCAACACCATTCCACAATTTATGGTCTCTATGTAAAATAGAAGAAACAAGATTAAAAGCCAAAGCTGATACAAGATCAAGTGAAGGGAATCAAGCCTTTGCAACCATATCTAGGAAGAAAGGAAGATTCAGAAAAGTTGGTCCTCAGAATAAAAGAAAAAATATGGAAAAAGTACGATGCTTTAGATGTAATGAACTTGGGCATTATAAAAGAGATTGTCCTAAATCTAGAAAGGACAAGAGGAAAAAGGAAGAAGCCCATGTCATAGATGAAAGGGAAGAGCCTGATGCAAAGAAATCTAAGAAAGAAGAAGCGAAAGATATCTATTATGATTGAGATCATCTTCCTCTTTAAGTGATTTCTGTTGGCTGTAAAATAGTATGATAGGAAGCAATGTATATTAATAGCATCATGATAAAAGCATGTCAGGAGCTCTTGATGAAACCACTCCTGGAAAACCTCACTGATAAACAACATTGATGGAAGGTAGTCATCAAGATCAAGGGTTATCATGGAAACAAGTGCTGACATTTTCTAATGGAGTTCTCTATGGATTCACTGATTAGAAAGAAAGCAGAATGGTTTCATCGAGAATTCTATGCTACAGAATTCTGGGATTAGGATGTGATGACATATTGATGAAGCAAGTCAATGGAATGAAGTTCTTCATTCTAGTAAAATTACTACAAGATGACTCAAAGAAAAAAAAGTATGAGGTATATATATACTTACATGCTGACACTGGATGTTGTGAAGTCATGTCATATGGTTGCAGGTAATGGACTTCTATATTTAGAAGTATGATCTATGGAGGAGGATCTCTCACGCTACAGAGGTTGCCACTAACAGAGGAAATTAAATATGTCCTCATATGGAATATGAGGTAGTTGTATACAAACAAGGAATTGGATACTGGAAGTTCTTGCGTATGAAGCTATGCGTAGAAAGAATTGAAGAGATCATGAAGTGCAACCATGTAAAGAGGCAGTTATCATCCGAAAGCGAAGAGGATGTGACTAGGAGATCTCCTGGGAGGATATGTAGATTCTGATAGAATTCTGGTAAAGAAGAATACCTTTGACAATTAATATCTTTAGGAGATGTGTCAATCTGAACAGAGGATGTCGATGCCTATAGGAAGATGTCACGGTGATAGATCATCATTGAGTAAACTTTTAAATTAAAAGTACATATGTATATATTTATCTGGATGAATTTATGCAGGGCTGCTAATCATGTGAAAGGATGTAAGATCCTTGGGAAATGGTTTGAAGAAAAGAAACATGGCATAAAGGTGGAGCAGATAAAGAAGTTTGATGAATCACTTTCTGATAGCTGACATGACTCGTGGATGAAAGTGATGGATGATGTGTGCCCTATGAAGTCAAAGGTTGAAGATTCCTCAATGTCGAAATCCATGACATCGAGAGGAGGAATCCTTCATGAGCAGCTGGGTGTCTCACCATTGCTGCTGCAGGTCCCTAGTTAAGAGGGAGCCTGGTGATAAGTTTCTTACTTGGAAGAAACCTGGAATATGTCCTTCCTAAGTTAAGAGGGAGTGATGTATATGATTCTCTAATACATGTGTCATACACTAGACCAGGACTAACAACTGCAAGTCTCAGTGAAGGCCATGTGGAGAGAATGGATAGATACATCATTCTGGTCTTCACCTGGAAGACAGAATGGAGGATTGGGTAATCATCTGGCATTCGATACTCTTTGAGAATGTTATAGTACATTCAAGATAAGAGTAGTCGGGGACCGATATTCTTTGAGGGTTGGCTACCCAAGAGAAGAATAGTCCGAGAAGGTCATACTCTGGGAACACTTGGGTGGAGTATGTACCTTGGAGAGACAATGACTATGGTGTCTATAAGTCACGTGTCTCGCCAACATTGTAGCCCATTGTCTCGTTGAGAGATGGGGCTGTTAGTCAAGGCCTTGCACTAGGACAATGCTGGTTGATTTGATGCTATACAGATGCGACTACCAATCTGATTCTTCTTATGAGATTCTTCAGTTTGAAAGTGACCATGTATCTATATGAATACCTCCCTAGTTAAGAGGGAGTGTTGGAAAGTGTAACTATGATCGGTCTTCATATTGACTATGTAATTACGTATTTATGTAAAGAAGAAGACAAAGATAATAAAATGTATTTTTGTAAAGCTTGCTTCCTGGGTTTCATGAGCAAGGAGTTTTTATTATAGGTCAAAGACTTCTTCTTGATGTCTTTTAGGGTCTGTCATCTTGTCATAAATATATAAGTTAGAGTCATGTATATGAAGTGTTGTTACACTTATGACTGATGTAAATGTATGCCTTCTAACCTTGTCAAAGCACTCCTTGAAGATGGCTTAGAAGATGCTCGAAATATCCCTTGAGAAGTCGGCCTCATAACAGATGATAAAGTCGGCTCATGAATAGTCACAACTGTGACTGTTCATAGGATATGTCGACTAATATACAGGGATGAACAACTATATATACCCTAGTAGACTTCGCAGAAATCACAGAAGCACAGTTCAGATATATCACAGGAATTCAGATAAGTTTGCGGCTTCATTGGGACACAAAATTTTCGGACAAGTCAGCAATCGCAGTAAGGGAAAATCTGCGTTTGGTACAGTGAAGTGAAAAGACTATTCAACGAGTATAGAAGAACAAACAACGAGGCAAAGGAAGGTTTACATATCTCTGTTTCAGGGCTAATATATCTCGGTCAAGTTCAGATTGTAAGTGCAAAGTACAAGATTGTATATTGGTACAGGATAAGTAACCTCAACGAAGAAGCACTTAGTGTTTGGGTTGTGTAAGAGCTAAGTATCATCTCTGTGTTATTGATTGTACCCATCTAAAGGAAGGCCGAAGAATAGACAGTGTCATCTTGTATTGAAAGGAAGCACATAGAAGAAGACACTACCGCAAAGAAAATGGATCTTGATTAAGGGAAAGAAGGGAGTGGAAGAATCTCTAGGAGGCAGAGGCTAGGAGGAAAGGAATTCACTAGGAATCAAGTTTCCTAGTACTGGTGCAGAACAGTGCAGAAGGAAGGATCAATAAGAAGAAGCCAAGAAGAGCAAGTGATAAGGGTGTTGGAGGCATACAAGGGTCAAGGGTCTGTGTCATGGTCATGGTACTTGTCAACTGAAAGTCTATAAGAAGAATTACTTGCGGGTTTTCATGTCCAAGAGGGAGATGTTTTAGCCCTGGCTTGAAGAGCCTAAATTTTGTGTCTCTTGTGTTTTGATAATTGACTTGATGAAAGACCTAATAAGCTAATGAAGAAAAGATCTAAGTAAGAGAAATAAGTTCACAAATAGTTATCAAGTAGAGAATTGAATTAAACTATGCCTTACCAAATTCTCAACAGTCTGGCAATAGGATAGTTTGTGATCCTTACCTTCCACGGTAAGTCGTATCGTGCCTATTGTCACTCGTTGGACTTGACAGAGTATACCCTAGTTGGCATCCTACCCACAAGTTGGGCTTGTTGGGATTGTTTCCTACCCATGTGGCCAATGGGTGTTGGCTACTTGAGTTATGCACGATCCTTACCGTTTATGTCTTGTTGGGATTGTTTCCTGCCCATGTGGCCAATGGGTGTTGGCTACTTGAGTTAGGCACGATCCTTACCATTTATGTTAAGTGGTATCATGCTCAAGTTATGGGATGCAAGTGTTCTACCACTTGACTCTTGATGGTTTATATGGAGGATCAACAGAGAATAGGACAAAGTGTGATTGTTAAGTCGATCTCGCCCATTGTCATAGTTCAATAGGATAGAGTGTGATCCTTGCCTTTGCGGTAAGTAGATCTCACCTTTTGTCCTTGGATATAGGGTGTAGCACCCCTATGGTGATTCTTCTTCTTTAGATAGAGACATCATTCGTTCTAAGTTTTACTCAATGGCATTGCCTTGAGATACTTTGTAGTGGCATGGTTTCATCCACTTCGAGATATTCACAGTGTTTCCAATATTGTGTTAGCCCACATTATGACTTGTATTATGGTTCGTATCTCTTGGTGTATGAAGGACGAAACCCTTGTTGACTTTTGTAGCATCAGAAAGAGCTGTAAGTCTCAAATTTTGTGGAGAGGCTTAGACACTCGTATTCCAAAGAACCCAGAAACCGTTTGTGGAAATTCCACTCGGTTAATGTTTTATTAAAATAATTAATTATTTTAATGGGGACCCTAAGCTCCTAAGTCTGAACTTAGGGAAATTAAATAATTAATGGGTATTAATAAAACATAGTGTGAATCTTTTAGAGAACATGGATCAAGTCAAATTATGATCCCAGCTGTTGATTAGAGATCTAATCTGGGCCATTGATTTCTCAATGAGAAGACTATAAAGGAAGGCTCGAGGGTCATTTGGAAAAGACATTAGTGCAGATACTCAGTTGCTCGAGTAAATCGATTTTCTCAATGGTCTAAGTTCGGCAAGAGAAAATCGACTCAAAGGGAGTGTTGCAGGTGAAGGAGAAGCAGAAAGGGTTCAACAACAATCCAGGGTGCAGGAACAGGTGACGCAGTGCCAGGAAGAGACAATGCAGAGGCTGTGAGGGAGCATCGCAAAGGGGTGACGCAATTCTGCGCAGTCCCCACGCAGAGCCAGCGCAGTGGTGACGCAAGGGGCTCAAGAGGGTCCTTCCAGGGTTATTTCTCATCCAACTATTTTATGAGGAATTCCTCTAGTGTTTTCATAATTTCTCTTCGTCACTCTGACTATAAATTGTACAAGAAGATTCTGCTGAATAATAGAAACCCTCATCTGTTGCACCGGTTTTCCCACATTGGGTTTTTCCGGGGACAATTGTCTAGATTATCTGTGTCATTTATGTGCTAGTATTTTCCTTATTATTTTGCTTAGTAATTATATGGTGAAGTCTGCATTTGAATTTATTTCAATATTTAGTTAAAAGATTTCCACAAATAACTTAATTTTGAATAATAAGTAGAAGAAATAACATTAGATAATCCAGTAGGATTTCAATTTGAAATTTTCACAACCCTGACATATAAACGACCCGTGGAAATTGTATATGTGTTGGAAACCTAGCTATGACCTTTGGAAATTGTATATGTGTTGGAACCCTGCTATAGGGTAATATGCTTGGGTAGTGGTTATCGAATATCCCTCTCTAGGCTTTCCGGTGCCCGAGGCAGATAATCAGATTAGCTGTATAGTTCACAAAGATACTGCATACATGTTCAAGCTGATTTATATCAATTAGTAAAACGAGATGAGAGATTACCTCTTTTCTGATTCCAAATCCTTTGGAAAACTCTGAGCAGCGAAGCAGGGATCTTCCTTCACTAGTTCCAAATTCAGGTCCTGCGATCAAACAAAGCACTCGTGTAATCTCTACAACAATATACTATTTATTAACTCAAATTAGCATATAGTAAACATAAAATAACACAGATCTAAGCCATTCATATCATGCTATATTAACAATTGGAAAATAATGACAATATCAAAGCATAGAATGGACAAAACAGATACAGTTCTATTGATTTATAAAAAGGAGGATTACAACCGTCGGTTGGACCAAGCTCTCCTCAGTCTCCCAATCTTTCTCTCTCTTTCCTTGTATGTGATGGTGATCAAGGTGGCAAGTTCTCAATGTCACTTCACCGGACCTCAACTACCATATAGTAACAACGTAACTCTGCGCCACATGTATTCAAAAAACCTTCGACCTTGGACTAGTAACCCACAACTCCATTTTATAGGAGATGGAGAGGGCAGATCTTGCCCAACTCTTTCAACCAGTCTGAAAAGGAAAAAACCAAGATGTTTCCTTAGCTTTACATGCTTTTGCCTTCTTTGAGAGTCTAGTTGCTTTTAGTAAGGCCTAATAAGAGGTTAGTGCCTTTCAGTTTCTATTTTGTACTGACTCTCCATGAGAAAAAGTTGGGTTTGCTAATCATTGTCCGCGAGATTCTTCCTGTTTTATATTTAAACACGGGTAACATTGTCCTCTGGGCCAACTAGAGCGTTGCCCTAGTCAATAACGCGACCTTTACATGGATCAGTAGCGTTATAACGCAGCTTAGTAGTTTCTGGGGTGCGTTACCTTGGCAGAAATAGGTTTTGTCTGGGTCACTTTCTTTCTTCCATATTACCTTGTCCTCTGAGCTGATGAGGAGGTCATTTGTCCTGTAACAGATGCCCCCTAAAGTGTGAGGTCAGAGACGAAGACGATGGCCGAAATACTTTATAATATGTGTAGTAGAACTAGAGAGATTGGAGGACTGAGGAAAACCTGAAACAACAACATATGTCAGAAAAGATAGGGTCTGTCTTGAGTCGGGCATTCCCATGCTCAGTAGCTAATCAACATGATTTCTCTAAAACAGAGATATGAACAGTGTGTCCACTGATAAGCGTAACGTGGAAGTATTTGTAAGAACAAGATCAATACTGAAAAGCTGTCTCCATAAACAATATCGCAACTTGGGGAAGGAAACACAGCTGTAATGATGTAACCTTTGCCCCAAGGTCTTGGCTGCAGCTTCACTTAAACTGCATATTTCCTTACATGTGAATAGAGGATCTGTCGTCGAACATGTGGGAAATCGTCTGATTACCAGTCAGTAATGAAAACTGTTAACAGATGTGAGGGTGGCCACCGATAATGATGATGGTCCCCAAGATGCACAGTACAATCTAGCGAGTGTGAATAAAAGGAGTTGATATCGAACACTCTTAGAATCATTCGATCAGGAGCCAATAATGAAGACCCCTAATCAAATACAAGATGACCTGCCACTGATGTCTGCAAGTATCTGGGTACTGATGTGTTTCTAGGTCCACTTCCTAGATAAGATGTTGCAGTCGATAGGAAGAGATCTGTCAAAAGGTAGGCACTGAGGCGTCCTACATCAGTCAACACGAAATGGGAAAAGATGATGTTGTTTTTAATGGAGAATATGAAGAGTAAATGGGAATAGCTGACGACAAATAATTTTTGGCATGATGATCGGTTTGGTCGATATGAGGAGCAGTAGATAACGAGATCTGCTTGAACAATAGAAGGCATTCTAACAGGGTACTAGGCAGCTTAGGCTTAATGAACACCAAAGAGTATTTAGGATTTTTGACCAGTGTAAGAATACTGAACGACGAAGGCTAAACTCATAGATGGTAGGGTTCGGCTAAATGCGAAAGAGTTGTTTGGGAAGTGCCATGTTCAAGATATTTGCTGCCAAGTCATCGTTTCTTGAATGTAACAGAAGGAGTATCCATTTTGTCCCAATTTTTTCCCCGTCTGATTAAGTTTAACGAGTCCAAATATAAACTCGGTGAATTTTTCATATTTAGAGAGTCTGAAAAATGTCGTAAAAGACAACTCCAGGGGGTACCTTTGTCATGTCTTGATAACCGAGCACGACAAAGGGAGAATAGTAAGCCCGAAACGGTTCATTTTCCGTGAGTTAGTCCATCGAAGCAGGAAAAATGAGAAATCTATGTTTGATGGACGTCTACCTCATTTTGTTATGAGTACGAGGAGACGAAGTAAACTCAATATTCTTTGTAAAATTTTAACGAGTCCAACAGAGAAAAACTCAATGCTCTCTGTGAATTTTTAACGAGTCACGCGGAGAAAAACTCGGTTACTTTTTCTATTTAAAGAGCTTTGAAAAAGATGAAAATAATGGCTCATAGTCTTCTGTCGTGGTAGTTTAATGAGCCCGACAAAAACACCTCGGGATTTTTTCGGTTTTACGAGATAGAAAAAAGTTCCTAAAAAAGAAAGCTCGTTGCTTCTTCATGTTAGTTTTAACGAGCCTGAAGAAGAAAGCTCGAGGTTTTTCGGTTTTAACGAGCTAGAAAAATACCATAAAAAGAAGGCTCGATTCGGGAACGTTAATTGGTCATTTCTGCATATAGACATTATGAAACTCATCAGAACATTGGTAATCGAGAATAACAGTTGTGACAAACATGCAGCAGGAATTCACTACTTCGTTAGACCAGCCGAGTGGGTTTTTGCCCCTAGAAAATGGCTATAAGAAGGTTGGAGACCCTCATTTTCACCGTTTGAATGCTGTGATTGAGCTCTGGGGTAAAAAAGTGAGTGAAATTACTACTGGCGATTGTGGACGATTCGGGCAACGGTTCTTCCTTCCGCGAGATCCAGGTAAGAGCTGGAACCTCCTGCTATCATTTCATTGTGTTTTTTACTTGTTTTGCTGGTTCAAAATAGGGATTTTAGCAAGCCCTAAAAAATTTAAGCGGCTAACGCGGGCTAGTAGTGCTTTGCCCGCGTTAAACGCACCTCCCATGAATAAACAACGCGTTAGCACGCACTGTTGGGCATTAGAGCCCGTGTTAGGTGCAGTCATGTTTTTAAGAACTTGTTTTTTATCATTTTGAAGCACTCCAGACAAATTCTAATCCATAAAAGATGTTGATTTTGCAGGTATAAAGCTGTTCATTATGAGTATCTGGCGGGAAAGGGATCATGAGTGAGAAGAACGTGAGATGTTCACCGATGCAGCTACGTTGCTGGTTCTCTGCAAGTGTGGTTTGCTTAAGTATGCTCGATTGGAACTGATGAGGGGACAAGAGGACCTTCTGAGGTGGATAATACAATAGTGGGATGATCTCCAGCACCGTGCACGTCTTTCGTATCGAGGGAAATGAGCTCTCGATTGAGAAAGATGATATCTATTTTTTGACTGGTCTGTTGTGTCGTGGACCAAGGCCTAACTTGACCGGGTCCAGGGCTGATCCTCATACTACCGCTGACCTGATCCTCGTTCATTGCATACGTGATACTGAGGCAGTGAGCAACCGGGTACCTATTGCACGGGTGGCCGCGAGACCACTGAGGTCTCTGTTATGGATGATAGTTCGCTTAGCCGGGGCCAAGAGTCAGCATGTGGCCACCAAGGCCCAGTTGTTGTTAGCACTAGATTGTATGCAGCCCCAGGTTTTTGACTGGTGCGAAGGTGTTGTCCGTCAGGTTCGTGTAGAGCTGACAACGTGTAAGACCCGGACTCAGAGAGAGTTTGGTTATGGGACACTGGTTGTTTCCTTCCTACTAGAGCAGGTGCCGTTATGAGACCCAGGATGATTACGGATGTATTGGGCGGCGGGCCCGCAAGAGCCGAGACAGGCTCGATGGGCAGCTTTGATACCGTGGACGGGAGAGGGTCTCATCCGTCATTTCATTGATGATGGGTTCTTTGATTGGCTTAACCACCAGATCATCATGATTGAGGACTATCCCTATGCGGGGATGAACTTTACAGGAGATCCAGAGTTAGTGTTGCCCCTAGGCACTCAGTGGGATCTAGATGGTAAGAGAAGGATTGATCAGTGTAGTTGGAAGTATTTTTTGTCTTTTGAATGTTTATGCAGTTTTTTTTGTTTAAAATGGGTGAAAATATATTTTGACATGAAGTTTGTTTGCTTGACACAGATGTGGCACTTGTTCGCCTAGTCGGAGCCCCTCGTTATGCACGGCGAGGACTACAGCTACCCGGGGCTGGCACAACAGCAGAGGATGCGGAAGCCGCCGAAGAGAGTGATGATACCCAGATTTTGCATGAGCTTTCCAGGAACTTGGAGGGTTTAAGCATGGGTGTACCACCTCTTCCTATGAGAGAGATTCCAGTTCGTCTGCAGCGGCATATTGTGGGTGTGCCGGAGAGATACCTGGTGCCTCTCAGGAGGATAGTCAGGGCAGTGGTTTGCTATTATGAGCATCAAGCGTAGCTGGAGGAGGAGATGTGTAAATGCCATAACGAGGCTTAGTGTAGCCAAATTTTGTAAAACACCCAAGTTTTGGGAGATTTTTTGATGTAATTTTAATCTGGACACGACACACACACACACACACACACACACACACACACACACACACATATATATACATACTTTTGGCGATTTTGTTTGTTATGTGTTTTTTAATGTTTATGTATTTTCTATGGGCAAAAATATATATACTCGTGTAAATCTTTTTATAACAAATGTGACAAATGCCAATCTAATACATAGTTTGCCAATGAATGTGCTAATGCATTAAATTCTCTAGGGATGTGTTCAAATGAGATGATTTGAAACTGACGTTCTAAAAGTCGTACCCTTAAAAAATAACGTAACAAGACTGGATGACGAACGTGATAATGATTGTTCAACTGCATAACTACGAGTTGGGAATCTAACCTGACCACTAAATTGGAGATGTCGCGAGATGTAGCTTCCGTGAGGAGTTGTATCACCGACATGTACTCGGCAATGTTATTGGTGGCGCTACCTAGGAAAATTCCCCCAGAATCAAGAAGTTCTGACTCGGGTGTATAGAGAACCCAAGCAGCTGAAGCAATGTGTCTAGTGTGACGACTAGCACCGTCCGCGTATCCGACGTATGATAAGGAGGATGACGACATCTGTGTGAAAGAAAAAGATTGTATATGAGAAAAACACTTCAAAAACCCAAAAATATCCAGAGACATCAAAACAATAGGCAAAACTTATATACATAAAATTACAAAGTATATGCCTAGTGGGAAACTAGGCAAAATACTTCTTCAGATAGAGCCCGTTGCAGGGCTCTGCGAGCGGAATTCCATTGCAGTCCTGAAGTTCATAAGCTCCTTTTGAGAGGACTTTGGTGACTACGTAAGGACCAAGTCATAATGGTTGAAGTGTTCCTGCCCCCAAGAGGTTGTGTCTCTGATCGTAGAGTAGTACAAGATCACCCTCTTGAAAAGAACGAGGCTTGAAAATTTGTCATATTGAGCTTTGACTCGGCGTTTGTGGGCTTCGAGTGCTAGTGTGGCATCTCGACGAGTCTCGTCCAAGCGATCGAGCAAGAGCAAGCACTCTTTTGTGGCGGTGGTGCCGGGTAGGAGTTCAACAGCGAGCTTGAGTGATGGAATTTCACACTCGATTGGAAGTACTGCCTCCAGGTCGAATGTGAGTTGGAATGGCGTGAAGCCTGTGGCAGTTTTGACTGACGTACGGTACGCCCATAATGCGGAATATAACTTTCGATGCCATGTGGTTTTATGGTTACCTACTAACTGATGAATCATGGTTTTGAGGATGCCATTTACGGCTTCGACTTGGCCATTCGCTTGCGGATAGTAGGATGAAGACTGATCTTGTCGAAATCCTAGCATGGAAGTTAATTCTGTCATCTATGGTTCTGAAAATGTGATCCATGATCAGTGATTATTGAAACGGGTACTTCGAAACGACAGATAACCTGATTGAACAGGAATAAAGCAGCGATTTCTCCATCGGCTCTGAAAGTGGGAATGGCTTCTGCCCATTTCGTAAAGTAGTCAACCGCCACGACAATATAGTTGTGTCTGTCAACCGAAGTGGGGTTGCATGTAACGAAATCTATTCCCCATTTAGCGAAAGGACCAATGGAGATAATTGGGTGGAGGGGGGCGGGGTGAGCATGCATTTTCCTCGTGAAAATTTGACATGGATGGCACTTCTGGACTGCCGTGATGTAGTCTTTAAACAAAGTGGGCCAATAATAGCCTACACGCAAGATTTTCTGGGCAGTAGCTATGCCAGAAAGATGACCGCCGCACGCCCCTGCATGACAATCATTTAAAACGCGTTCTGCTTCGTCAATGGTGAGACAACGCCGAAGAATAGTATCGACACCACGATGATATAGAGTATCGTTGAGTACAAGGTAGTGTTTCGCTTGGTGGCGAATACAACGACGATCGTCCGATGTGAGAGTTGGGCGGAAGCGTTGAGTTTGGAGGTAGACCAAAATGTCTCCATACCAAGGATCAGAAGAATCGATTAAGAAGACGGATTCATCAGGAAATGGATCATGAGCTACATCTCCTGGGTCGATTCTGGAAAGATCCGACAGTAATTCAGCGAAGACTAGAGATTTCTTTGCTTTGGCAGCAGTGAAAACCATGTCAAATTGTTGGAGGATCACTATCCATTTGGAATATTTTCCTCCGATAACTTGGCGAGACAAAATGTGTCGCATGGGATTCTCCAAAGCAATAATAGTAGTCTGTCGTAGTAATATGTAGTGTCGGAGTCGAGTGGCAACGAAGACCACTGCGAGGGAGAGTTTTTCCACATGTGAGTATCGTAGTTTGGGTCCGATGAGACCTTTTGACAAGTAATATATCACATGTTCACTATCGTCATTGTGAACTTGAACCAGAACCATGCCAAGTGAGGATGGTGAGGCTGCCAGGTAGAGGAGAAAGTCGTGTGAGTAATCGGGGGCACTAAGAAGTGGGGTGGAAACGAGTGCTCGTTTCAAGGCGTCAAACGACTGTTGAGCTTGGTCATCCCATAAATATAGTGTTCCCTTATTTAATAATCGCATAAAGCCTTTCGTCATCTCGGCATAGTTCATGATGAAACGACGTAAAAAGTTTGCCTTCCCTTGCAAACGTTGGAGTTGCAAGATGGATTGTGGTGCGGGCAATTCAACGATTGCCTTAACTTTATCGGGATCAACCCTAATCCCGTGCTTGGAGACAATAAAACCTATAAGACGTCCAGACTCGACAAAAAATACGCACTTATGTGGATTTAGACGTATATTGTAGAACCTACACCGGGCGAAGATTTGTTTTAGGTGCGCGAGGTAATGGGATCGCTTCTTGGAGTGAGCCGGGAGGTCATCCAAGTATGCTTGTACAATATCGTCATTGTGAACTTGAACCAGAACCATGCCAAGTGAGGATGGTGAGGCTGCCAGGTAGAGGAGAAAGTCGTGTGAGTAATCGGGGGCACTAAGAAGTGGGGTGGAAACGAGTGCTCATTTCAAGGCGTCAAACGACTGTTGAGCTTGGTCATCCCATAAATATAGTGTTCCCTTATTTAATAATCGCATAAAGCCTTTCGTCATCTCGGCATAGTTCATGATGAAACGACGTAAAAAGTTTGCCTTCCCTTGCAAACGTTGGAGTTGCAAGATGGATTGTGGTGCGGGCAATTCAACGATTGCCTTAACTTTATCGGGATCAACCCTAATCCCGTGCTTGGAGACAATAAAACCTATAAGACGTCCAGACTCGACAAAAAATACGCACTTATGTGGATTTAGACGTATATTGTAGAACCTACACCGGGCGAAGATTTGTTTTAGGTGCGCGAGGTAATGGGATCGCTTCTTGGAGTGAGCCGGGAGGTCATCCAAGTATGCTTGTACAATATGCCTAATGTCGTGAAAAGCATAGTCCATAGCCCTTTGAAAAGTTGCTCCAGTATTCTTTAGACCGAATGGGAGTTTGCGATACACAAATGTGCCCCAAGGACGGATGAAAGCAGTTTTATGTTGGTCGTCTTTTTTAATTGCAATCTGGTTATACCCCCAGAAACCATCCATAAAAAAAGACTCACATCCGGCGCAATCATCAAGGATCTGATCTATGAACGTCGTAGGATAATTGTCTTTGGGACAAGCAGCGTTCAGATCGCGATAATCAACACAAACTCGGATGGTGCCTTGTTTTTTGTCTACGGGGACCGGATTGGAAACCCATTCTGTCAAAGGAATGGGATAGATGAAACCCGCATTCAAAAGTTTTTCTACTTCAGTTTTGATGGCGGCCGCTTTGCATGGGTGGACAGGTCAGAGTCGTTGTCGAATGGGTTTAGCATTGTCATAAACTTTGATTTCATGCTCGACTATAGATGGATCTATGTCGGGCATTTCGTCATAAGACCAAGCAAACACATCGCGGAATTCTTTAAAGAGGGATGTGAAGTGTGCAATTTCCTCGGGATTGCAATCTGCTCCAATCTGAATGTTTTCCATGATACCCGTTTTGACTGAGATATCTATGAGCATTGTCTTAGAAAGATTGCCCATGTTCCCTTCCGAATCGATGGTTTGAACAGTCATGTAAATGGAAGGGACTATCTCAGGTGGGTCAAAGGATGGGATTTGAGTAGTTATCGCGTCTGAATCAAACATCGAAGCACGATGGTGGAATTCTCCCCAAAATCGTTCTTCTAGAGACATGATCTCTCGAATAGCTTCGTCCGTAGGTAGGATTTCATCTAGGATATCTTTAGAAGGAACTATGATGGGTGGGGAGTTCGTACCATTGGTCGAAACCATAGCCATGGAGGGTTCAGATGTAATTTGGATGGTTTGGTAAACCAACTCGGCTGGTGAGAGCGGCATCTGATCTCCATAGGAATCAATGTCTGAAGGTGTCGGTAGGATCCATGGGTCGATAGAGGCATCCAATGTGGTGGATATCATTGCAACTGTATTTGGAACCTCAGGCGGCGGGAGAGGAAAACAACCCATTAGGGAAGATGCCTTCAGAAGACCGGTACCAATACTGACGTATGAGTTAGGAACGCCTCCTATTAGGGGTACAGTGCTACTTGGTAATGTGGAATAATCAGGGGTGCAAAAGGATAACTGATCCACTGTGACTATTTTCCCATCCAACGGAAAGAGGATGAGTCGGAAAACGGAAGAAACAATGGCAGTCATTGCATATGACCAACTGCGACCCAGCAATAGATTATAGTCGAGATGACAATCTACGACTTCAACGTCCACCGTATTGTTTTCCCACTAAGTGTAATGGGAAAGCTAGCAAGGTAGCCTTTTGGGAGGAAAGTGTGGCCATCGAAAGCTTTCAAGGAATTCGACGGTGGAGACAAAGTGGGAGAACCCAAAGCGAGCCAGCAAGTAGTTGACATAACACAGGTTGAAGCACCTTTGTCAATGACAGTACGATGGATTGGTCTCCCTTTCGACACAACTTGTATCGGGAATGCAAGCTGGTGTGAGAGGCGGGGTTTAGATTTCTCCATGTCAAAAATAACTAGTGTAGAATCGTGGGGGTCAATCCCACCAATGGCCGAAAGCAAGGCTTTCCTTTGTGCTGGACAAGTTTCCAATACTTAGAGAGCAGACATGGTTGATGGTGCCTGCGCGAAATCTTCTACATTGTTGTAGTTTTGGGCAGCACGTGCAGAGGTGTTATGAGTCGTGCGTCGAAGTGTCCCTTTAGGGGACGAATCGCGGGGTCAGCAGTAGGCCGTTCGATATGCAAATCGTTGGCTGGCGGTGGATTTGAACTGGAACCAGGTTCCTGAGTATCTATGATAGGATTTCCATAAAGTTTGGCTCGTGTCTGAAGTTCAACACTTTCTATGCCATAAATGGCGGAGGATCATTCACTGGAAGGATGTGAACCACCATTGCCCCTTTGCGGGGGTTGTGGCGGGTTTGCAACCACGTGTTGCTGTTGCTGCTATGGATTAGGGAAGGGATTATGTAGGATGGCAGGTGTCCTTCCAGAGTCCTTGTTTGCGATAAAATCTGTGCATTCCTGCAGTCGAGGGCATTTGTATGTCAAGTGGCCCTCCGCACAGATTTTGCAAGGAAATTTCATGGGTTTTTCCTTCCCTTTGTCATTTTTAGCAGTGTTTTTCTGATTGGGATTATTCTGATGGTCCGGCTGCTCTTCCGAAGAAGATGTCTTTTTCTTGTTCTTCTTATTCTTTCCACTAGGTTTTTGTGAAGTTTGCACAGAATTTACCTCAGCGGTAGGAAGAGTAGTCGTTTGATTAGGGGCAGTGGTAGCCAAAGAGGGCTGGGAGGTTTGACCCCGAGACTATTTTGTGGCTACACCAGAGATTGTGCCAACGAGACCGTTGGCGTGGACTCCGGGTTTCTAAGTAGCGGGAAAAGTTGGATTACTAGGGGCATGGGGGAATAACTCATATAACGTGCCAGATTGCGAATAGATTAAATCTAAATGCTGGGCACGACGAATGGATTGATCTTCTGTGACCGCACCGAATAGGCCAATGTCTTTAGCTAGGGTTGGTAAGAGATATTTACAAAACCAATTAGCTAGGAGATGATCCGGGATTGGCGCTTTGACCAACCTCCTCCTACGCCTCTATTCATGAATGTGATCGGAGATGTGGGTGGCAGTGTCTTGGCGCAGCGAGGTTAAAAGTTCCGTACCAGTTTCAAATCTGATAGGTAATTGAAATTTTTTTAGAAATTCCGTAGCTAAGGCGACAAAAGTGTTGATGGCGGCGCGTGATAATTCAATATACCACTTGGCAGCATTGTCGGTGAGAGTGCGGGGGAACAACCGAAGCCGAATACTATCATCCACCATGGAATTAGATACAGACCATAGATGAAAGGTGGTGATGTGTGAAGCCGGATCCTCCCCTTGTTTTCTGTCGAATTTCAGGATGTCAGACGGAATCTTGTGCGGAACTAGAGGCCAGAGCGGGTTGTGATTGATGGGATCATTAGTCAGTTTATAGATGTCGGGGATGTCTAGAGCTGCAAAAAATGGCAATTGTGTGTTTGCCCCCTGATCTGGCCAAGGAAGTATTGGCTGAATATTTGGACCATAGGGTCCGCCCATCAACGTGTTACCAATAGGATAAGTAGGACTTTGTTGATAAAAATTTCCTATGGGTAGAGGTGTAGGGATATATGGTTGCTGTCCGTAGGGTATATTGTATTGTGGGGCGAACGGTTGCCCCCCTTGTCCAGATGGATGTTGGGGTGGATTGGCCCATATGGATGCAATAGAGCCGATCGGAGGCATGCTGCTATGTGCATAATTAAGCAACGACGTGGATCCTACACCTAGATTTAGACCACTTAAGGGAATAGTGTTAACAATAGGTTGTCCAGTTTGTCCTAACGATTGCAGGGGTAGCGAAATGTTCCCTGTTATTTGCGCACTGGTAACACTGCCCCCTGGTATGGAGGTCAAGGGGTTTGAACTCAGCAAAGGATTCCAACTGAAAGGATTGCTAAAAGGAACCGAAGTAGTCCCACTCGTGGGAGGGGGAATCGTGGGTCCCGTTGTGGTCATCGTAGGAGTAGATCTCGAAGGACTCGAGGATCCACTGACAGTTGTGATGACTGTAGGGTTGGGACTAGGTAGAGGTTGACTACTGGGGTTACCGATTGTTGGTATAGAACTTACTACCGGTGGGGAGGGTGGTGGCGAACCGGGGTTGGTTGCCATTGGTACCGACCCCATAGGTGCTAGTTGTGAAATGGACGTTGGTGTGGCCGAAGACATTTCTTGCGGTGTAATCTGAACTATCACAGGTGCCAACGGACTAGTGAGTGGAGGATTGTAAGGAGGTACGACGCCTTCTATAAAAGGGTCCTCTAGAAATTCCGTGTGATACAAGGCTATGTGAAAATCAGGGATTTTCAATGGAGACTGCTCTTCCGTGGAAGGCACAGGTTCACCAATACTCAGTTCTTCCTCTGGTGTCAGAGGAAGGAGACCTTGCTGTCGTCGAGACAGACAGCGATGGTCGGAAGATGCCACAGTGACCTGTTTATTTTAAGCAAATAATGATTTGTGATGTATTATAAAGTCTCAGTGATAGTAACCACACACCTAAAAAAGAAAAAAGAAACAAGGACTCTCTAAAGATCAATCAACAAGTAGCCAGAATAGGGTACCCTGTTTGAGTACTACCGTTTGCTGGAGATGAAACTCAATATCACAATAGCATACAGAAAGGGTTGGTCGTAAGTACAGTTACGGTTACTCTAGAGCTTCGCTCGAACCTCAGATGATAGGTGTAAGTACTCTCGTGGAGACAAGTACCCTCCTAAAGATCGAAGACAGAGTAGGTCCATCTGTTTTAGGTACCAGGACAACCCGTCCCAATCACCTTCTGTAAGTCCTTAAAAAGTTTGGCCACTAAGGATACCTCAAATCACAGACATCATCAGGGGGGTTACGGTCGTAGACAGCACGCTATATGGGCAGAACACCTAGATCCCCGATCTAGTTTCGACATCCCTGAAGGGAACCCCAATATATAGAATGCCCACTGAATGCACTTGAAGGCAGGCTACCTTCGCATGCACTTGAGTGTTGTCTCGCGCTTAGCTCTAGTAATGGAGTGGTCCTGATAATATGAGTGCAGTAGGATTTCGCTCATTAATGACTCTAGTTTCAAGTTTGGAGATCTTGGGTGATTTTCTCACTTTTCCTACCCCAAGATCTTAGCCTAAACTACTGTTGGTGTGAGCTCAGAAAAAGTTATATGATTGATTTTATTATCGCTTGATTCTTAGTGTACTTTGATTATTAGTCTTGCGGAGGGGGAGTGGACGTATGAAATGTGATGAGACTCTGACTCAAAAAACCATGCAAAAACATGCTCTAAATATTCAATTCGATGAAGAGTATTTCTACAAGGAGAGGTTTCTTTTCAACATCCATGCACCAAACACTCAAATAGAAAAGTTCAACCTTAAAGATTCAGACATCTATTGATCTCGTCTTAACAGTCTTTTAACAAAAAATATTCAGAATTAATTTAGTTACGTTCAGAAAATAAATAAATAAAAAAAATTTCTCTTCAAAAAGTAGATGCGTTTGACATTAACCTTTCAAATGAGAGTAAAAGACAGAAATGCTAGCTGGTAAACAAGCACAGGGATCCAGTAAGAGAAGGTATCCTGATAACCAAGAACTTTACCACCAAAAGGAAACACAACACAAGTGTGAACAACAAATTTTTCGCTGGGTAACGCACTGTATCTAAGCATGGACCGCGTTAATGCAGGGACTAACACATTGGTTCTAAGCCTAGACTGCGTTATAACGCACTGGAAGACCAACAATGGCAGCGTTAGTCAGGGTAAAATTTTTCAGATGGCTAAGCAGGGTCTGATCTGAACTCTATGAGCTTTTAATATGTCTACTGAGCATATAACTTGGTCAGAAGGATATGTGAACAGAAGGAAATAAAAAAGGAGAGTGATAGGAATAGTTCGGAAACTTGGGGTTTACTCCCCAGTGGAGTCACCAATTCTACTATAGGGTAATATGCTTGGGTAGTGGTTATCGAATATCCCTCTCTAGGCTTTCCGGTGCCCGAGGCAAATAATCAGATTAGCTGTATAGTTCACAAAGATACTGCATACATGTTCAAGCTGATTTATATCAATTAGTAAAACGAGATGAGAGATTACCTCTTTTCTGATTCCAAATCCTTTGGAAAACTCTGAGCAGCGAAGCAGGGATCTTCCTTCACTAGTTCCAAATTCAGGTCCTACGATCAAACAAAGCACTCGTGTAATCTCTACAACAATATACTATTTATTAACTCAAATCAGCATATAGTAAACATAAAATAACACAGATCTAAGCCATTCATATCATGCTATATTAACAATTGGAAAATAATGACAATATCAAAGCATAGAATGGACAAAACAGATACAGTTCTATTGATTTATAAAAAGGAGGATTACAACCATCGGTTGGACCAAGCTCTCCTCAGTCTTCCAATATTTCTCTCTCTTTCCTTGTATGTGATGGTGATCAAGGTGGCAAGTTCTCAATGTCACTTCACCGGACCTCAACTACCATATAGTAATGGAATCGCTCCACATGTATTCGAAACCTTCTCCACCTTGGACCCCGAAAGCAGTCACAACCGATTTTTCATGACGGATTGAGAGAAAGGCGTATCTTTTGCCCAACTTCAGAATCACCAGTGTTAGAAAACTAAGACAAGCTTTCGTTAGTTTACACGTTTTTGCCTTCTTTCTTGTCCAGCCGCCCTTGTGTGCGCCCCCACAAGAGGCGTTAGTGACTTCGCTCGTTTTGTACCGACTCTCCATGAGAAAAGTTGCCTACAATTCGTCGTCCGCGGATTCTTTCCGCGATGTTTAAACACGGGTAACACTCGTCCTTCCGGGCCAACCAGAGCGTTGTTCCTAGCCGCTAACGTTACCTTACATGGACCAAATAGCGTTACAACGCAGCCTTAGTAGTTTCCGGGTGCGTTTACCTCGTTAAATAGGTTTTTTGACCCGTGTCACTTTCTTTCTTCCATATTACCTTGTCCTCTGAGCTGATGAGGAGGTCATTTTTCCTGTAACAAATGCCCCCTAAAGTGTGAGGTCAGAGACGAAGACGATGGCTGAAATACTTGATAATATGTGTAGTAGAACTAGAGAGATTGGAGGACTGAGGAAAACCTGAAACAACAACATATGTCAGAAAAGATAGTGTCTGTCTTGAGTCGGGCATTCCCATGCTCAGTAGCTAATCAACATGATTTCTCTAAAACAGAGATATGAACAGTGTGTCCACTGATAAGCGTAACGTGGAAGTATCTGTCAGAACAAGATCAATACTGAAAGGCTGTCTCCATAAACAATATCGCAACTTGGGGAAGGAAACACAGCTATAATGATGTAACCTTTGCCCCAAGGTCTTGGCTGCCGCTTCACTTAAACTGCATATTTCCTTACATGTGAATAGAGGATCTGTCGTCGAACATGTGGGAAATCGTCTGATTACCAGTCAGTAATGAAAACTGTTAACAGATGTGAGGGTGGCCACCGATAATGATGATGGTCCCCAAGATGCACAGTACAATCTAGCGAGTGTGAATAAAAGGAGTTGATATCGAGCACTCGTAGAATCATTTGATCGGGAGCCAATAATGAAGACCCCTAATCAAATACAAGATGACCTACCACTGATGTCTGCAAGTATCTGGGTACTGATGTGTTTCTAGGTCCACTTCCTAGATAAGATGTTACAGTCGATAGGAAGAGATCTGTCAAAAGGTAGGCACTGAGGCGTCCTACATCAGTGAACACGAAATGGGAAAAGATGATGTTGTTTTTAATGGAGAATATGAAGAGTAAATGGGAAGTCTGCATTTGAATTTATTTCAATATTTAATTAAAAGATTTCCACAAATAACTTATTTTTGAATAATAAGTAGAAGAAATAACATTAGATAATCCAGTAGGATTTCAATTTGAAATTTTCATAACCCTGACATATAAACGACCCGTGGAAATTGTATATGTGTTGGAAACCTAGCTATGACCTTTGGAAATTGTATATGTGTTGGAACCTTGCTATAGGGTAATATGCTTGGGTAGTGGTTATCGAATATCCCTCTCTAGGCTTTCCGGTGCCCGAGGCAGATAATCAGATTAGCTGTATAGTTCACAAAGATACTGCATACATGTTCAAGCTGATTTATATCAATTAGTAAAACGAGATGAGAGATTACCTCTTTTCTGATTCCAGATCCTTTGGCAAACTCTGAGTAGCGAAGCAGGGATCTTCCTTCACTAGTTCCAAATTCGGGTCCTGCGATCAAACAAAGCACTCGTGTAATCTCTACAACAATATACTATTTATTAACTCAAATCAGCATATAGTAAACATAAAATAACACAGATCTAAGCCATTCATCTCATGCTATATTAACAATTGGAAAATAATGACAATATCAAAGCATAGAATGGACAAAACAGATACAGTTCTATTGATTTATAAAAAGGAGGATTACAACTGTCGGTTGGACCAAACTCTCCTCAGTCTTCCAACCTCTGTCTCACTTTCCTTCTATGTGATGGTGATCAAGGTGGCAAGCTCTCAATGTCACTTCACCGGACCTCAACTACCATATAGTAACAATGTAACTCTGCTCCACATGTATTCAAAAAACCTCCGACCTTGGAATAGTAACCCACAGCTCCATTTTATAGGAGATGGAGAGGGCAGATCTTGCCCAACTCTTTCAACCAGTTTGAAAAGGAAAAAACCAAGATGTTTCCTTAGCTTTACATGATTTTTCCTTCTTTGAGAGTCTAGTTGCTTTTAGTAAGGCCTAATAAGAGGTTAGTGCCTTTCAGTTTCTATTTTGTACTGACTCTCCATGAGAAAAAGCTGGGTTTGCTAATCATTGTCCGCGGGATTCTTCCTGTTTTATGTTTAAACATGGGTAACGCTGTCCTCTGGGCCAACTAGAGCGTTGCCCTAGTCACTAACGCGACCTTTACATGAATCAGTAGCGTTATAACGCAGCTTAGTAGTTCCTGGAGTGCGTTACCTTGGCAGAAATAGGTTTTGTCTAGGTCACTTTCTTTCTTCCATATTACCTTGTCCTCTGAGCTGATGAGGAGGTCATTTGTTTAGTAACAAACCCTAACTATGACCTGTGGAAATTATACGTATGCTGGAACCCTGTGGAAATTGGATCTTTGATATAACAGTGAAACATGACATGGCAGTATATACCTCAATATGACAGTATCCATTGTTGCACGACAATTCCCTTGATGTATTTGTCAGTGACTGATGTGTAACAACGCCCTAGGATAGTGATAGTGATTCATATGTATCTAGATGATAGTGATGACAAAAATGTTCCCAACACTATTGATGATAGTAATTGCTTTAATGAGACAGTGATTTATGACAGTTCCCTATGTCAGTTGTAACAATACCTTTGGATTGAGATCTACATGTATGGTAGTTACCTTTGTTGACATGGAAGTGATCTTGTATGACAATGACCTTGTTGACGATTGACGAAGCCTGTGACAGTGACAATACACTAAATGTGGCAGGAACTCACTTGGACTTGTTTTGAACTGACACTGGTTGGCCCTATGAGGGGTGATGTGTTTGATGATGATGCCTCATGATTATTGTACTTTGTATCTTAGCTGAACAATTGATGATTATCTAATAGAAGAAGAATTTGGATGGGTTTCCCCCCTTGTGGTGTTTTGCCTTTGTCTCTGACCAAAATACTGGTGTCCCGTTTGTTCATGCTTTTCTTCTGTTGTTCCTTTACGTTCTGCTGCATTATTGATATTATTGTTCTTTCTACATAATTGCTGATAATGCTAAGATGTTATGGGGTAATACAATATGTAACTGATGAAGAAATTTGTAAGTGCAATTATATAAAGCAAAGAACAATCAAAATACAATATGTAAATGATGAAGAAATTTGTAGATGCAATTATCTAAAGCAAAGAACAATCAAGCCCTAAGAACGTTAACAAGTTGCAATTGCATTTGTGGACCATTAACAGGGTTCCTTTGTTTTTTCTTCAGCTATTATTACACTGGGTTTCCTCCAAATTCGTTCTACAGCACTTAGCCAATTGGTGGCCAAATCTATTCATTAACAAGCTGAACTCATTGGCATTCTTGGGCAGATTTATCAGAGATCCGTAGCTGAGTTTGGTTGGGTATTTTTCTGCTCATTCGATGTGGCTGAATTGCATTACCCAGCTGGGTTATTAAGAAGGGCATCAAGCTTCATTTTCCAGCTCAAAATTAGATCAGAACTCAATTGGAGCGAGTTCCAGGTTCCACCGTGTTATTATCCAAGTTGTAACTCTATCATATATTTAATGAAAGGCTGAATATTATTGGACTTGCATTGTATGAATCTGGGCTGATATTTAATAAAGGAAAAATGATCTTATATGCTGTCCCTAATAGGAAATGGTGGTGCTGATCTTCCCTCAGTTATTTTCTATCATTTATTATTGCTTTGGACGCTCATTTGGGAAGTATTTAGCATTGTATATCTCTGTTGGGAATGGAAAAGTCTTAAAAGAACACCTACAGCAGTATGCCCATGATGTGTTTAACAAAATCTCTCTCTGAAAATGCTCATTAAAACTCAGAAATTTAGAGGTCATTTTGGGATATTTCCTAGTGGGAATATTACAATGGTTTACATGTGATGAAATATTACTAGGGTTTCTATTTTGTTCCTTGTCTAAATGCAAATGTTCATTGGAAATTCTTGGTAATTTGTTGCATTTTAAATCTATTATTCTTGAACTCCCTAGAAAACCTCATAGTGAGCCTTTTCTTATGAACTTTTCCCCTCATAAAAGATGGCTATGTTTAGAAAGTGAAAATTATGGTCACCCTCCCACTCCATGAAGTGGGGAGACGTCACTAGGATCCCTTTTGATGATAAAACTTTGAAAAGCTTTATCGTTTTCCTGTCTCTTGTCTAATTTGGCCCTAAGGCAAGCCGCTAGGGGTACACCAAGGGCCAAATTCAACTACGCATTTCCTCAAGGTAACGTTGGAGCTAATTTGGCATTATTTCACCTTGTTTGACCTCATCAACTCAAAATCTAGATTTTACCTTCATGAAAATTTTGCTATTAGGGGTGATGTCATCAACCCTAGGCAATTTAGGGCCTCTTGAAACCTTAGTTTGGCAAGAAGGCTTCAAGTTAGGGCTTGTTGAAGGTTTATCATTCCATATTGTTGATCATATCCTTCAAGAAAACCTTTTCCTTGTGCTTGTGTGCCTCAATGCATTATTACTAAATCACATCTTTAAACCTTCGACTTCAGGTTTTATTTGCTAAGCTTCTTCATTGGTATGTTGTTCCTTTACATAAAGAGTTGTGGCCTAATCCAAGTGAGAAGTGTTGAGATTTTGAGGTAGCATCGGGTGTGCTCTAGCCCTGAAATTTTGTGGAGGGGCTAAGATACACATCACCTCCAAAACCCAGAAAACGTTTGGAGAAATTTCATCTAGTGTGTGAGGTATTAAAATAATTAATTTTTTTAATGAGGACCCTAAGTCTAACTTAGGGAATTAGAAAAATTAGACTGAAGTAATTAAACACATGTGATGAAATGTTCTAAGTGATGCAGATCAAGAAGTTTTTTAATCTAAGCCGTCGATAAGAGATTATATCACAACCACTGATGTCTCAACGAAAAAGTATAAGAGAAAGGCTTGGGGTCAGTGGGTGTAAATTTTTGAAGATGTTCTATGCTTGATGCAACTTTACTTTTATCCACAATGTCAGTCAGCAATCACATAAACAAGAAAGTAAAGTGTTGATAGAACATACCAATAGATCGACAGAAGACAAGCCAGAAAATATAAGTGTGTTGGTGCGTTACGGCGGTCAACAGGATGCTTCAACCAACAAAGTCTCAATATGGTCAGCCAACCAGAAGTGTCACACACAGCCCTTAAAGTCAGCTCATCAAAAATCAGCATAATTCAACAAAAGAATTCCACATCCAAATTTCCGGTATCATCCAGATTTACGAAATCATCCATATTAATGACATCCAGATTTACGGCATCCATTTTCGGCATCATCCAGATTTACGGCATCATCCATATTTACGGCATCCAGATTTACGATCATGAGGATGTGTGTGATGAGATGATTGAAATGTCCTCCAACGTTGACTCTATTTATATCCAATCACTGAGGGTGTGTGACACATTTGCTGGGGGTGTAAAACCTTAAGGCCAACCTGCACATATTTTGAAAGTATTCAAAATAAATTCAAAATAAATGTTCTGCTCATTGGATCAAGATGATCTTTAGATTGATCTTGCACCTCTTCGAAAGAGGAACCCAATAAAAATATTGGTGTCTTCATCTGAGCATCACAACATGGAGTTTGGACCTAGTTGTCTAATTTTAACACTCCCTCTCAACTAGGGAGAACTCCATCCACCTGTGCAATCAAATATCGTGCGCCATCGTAACTTGCTTTGCTGTCCTCGTTATTTCAGAACACTAATGGGTCAGTCACAAAGACATCATTCCCGGCTGACAGATTCAGCCCAGAGGTCCGAAACCTCTATAGGACTCACAAAGAGTCTCATACCAACCCGAAGTTGGTTTATCTGACCCGAAGTCAATAGGAGGTTCGAAATTTCACTTGGACTCAAGAGAGTCATATATACTAACCCGAAGTTAGTCTCATTGACCCGAAGTCAGTAGGAGGTCCGAAACCTCACTTGGACTCAAGAGAGTCACATACCAACTCGAAGTTGGTTCATCTGACCCGAAGTCAGAAGGAGGTCTGAAACCTCACTTGGACTCAAGAGAGTCATATATCCTAACTTGAAGTTAGTCTCACTGACCCAAAGTCAGTTGGAGGTCTGAAACCTCACATGGACTCAAAGAGTCACATATACTAACTCGAAGTTAGTCTCACTGACCTGAAGTCAGTTGGAGGTCCGAAACCTCACATGGACTCAAAGAGTCACATACCAACCCGAAGTTGGTTTATTTGACTCGAAGTCAGTAGGATGTCCGAAACCTCACTAGACTTGATCACAGATCAAGTGGTTGGACACGTGTCATCCTAGATAGAGAGTACGACAATCTCTGATGCGTCCATCAGTCTTTGCTACTAGTAGCTAGCTTTTCCCACCTCATGGGCCAAATGAGAGGTACTTCCCATGAGTCCGGAACTCAAATGGGTAGGATGCATACGGGGCATAGATCATGAGAGGCGAACCAACTCAATCATCATAACGGTGGGGGCCAAGCACACCAACAAGGTTCGGCAAGCCTAGTCTTGTGGTTGCTTATAGCTCCGAGAAGCTATCCCTAAAACCCCCCATAGCTCCCAGAGCTCATCGTCCAATAAAACCATCAGAATAGGGTCATTCCACGATACCAAGATTCTCACGGAAGGTTAGGAACATGATCTTCCCCAAGGGCATTGTGAGAATATCTGCGACCTGCTCATCAGTTCCTATATGATCGAGCCTTACGATGCCTCGTTGTACCATATCTCGGATAAAGTGGTACCAGCCATCAACATGCTTGGATCGTTCGTGGAACACGAGATTCTATGACAAACGAATCCCCCTCTAGTTATCACAAAGGATAACGGTGGCATCTAGCACATGCTCGAACAACTCACTGAAGAGCTTTCGCAACCAAGTGACTTCACAACGGGCCATACATAAATGTACCTGCTGGCCACGCGGTTTCGGCTACTCAATCTTTAATCCCCGGCTCAAGCATCGGAGAAAGTAAGCAGATCCAGACAAAGTTAATGCATCCACCACACTGCCAACCCAATCGGCATCAGTATATCCATGGAGTGTCATACTCCTGGCAGTGTATCTCAGCCCATGGTCTATCGTGCCTCAGAGATATCTCAAAAGTTTCTTGGCACCAACTCAGTGAATGTTATGATCAACCATGTGTTGACTCAAAGTGTTCATTGCACAACATACGTCCGGACGGGTGTTCACTAAGAACATTAGGGCCCCTACGAGTTGAAGATACTCAGTAGGATTTGCTAGCACGGGCCCAGCAGCGCTGCCACTCAACTTCTTAAAGTTGAGCTCCATTGGAGAAGCCTAGCGACGACTTACACCATCATACCAAATCTTTCTAAGTTTGGCGGCCCATTTTCTCGAGAAAGGAAAATCTCGCCGTTGTCTCCGCCGCACCTGGTGAAGATCCCCAGTGCATCAATCCTAGGTCCTTCATCTTGAACACAACAGCGAGCTCCCTCTTACACTGATGAATGAGAGGGACAGCACCTGTCAAGAAGAGGTCGTCCACACACAACACCAAAATGAGAGGCTTCTCGCTATCAACCTTGAAGTAAAGGTTCGAATCCGCATTACTATGAGTGAAGCCTGGCTTCATCAGGTAGCTATCTATCCTCTCGTACCAAGCCTCCGGGGCTAGCCAACCCGAATTCAACCTATAGAGGGATTTCTTCAACTCGCAAACATGGTGCCCCAAACTCGACTTAAATCTCAGTTGCTCCACATACACCTCTTCCTTTATCGCACCATGCGTAAATGCGTCCCCATATCCATCCGATGAGACCATCCTTGCGTAGCAGCAAGGGCTATGATAGATTGGATGGTGGTATATAGGGCCAAAGGTGCAAATATATCATCATAGTCTATGCCTTCCTTTTGAGAGAAGCCACGGGCAACGAATCTTGCCTTGAACTTTTCAGCACTTCCATCAGATCCATGCTTGATCTTGTAGAGCCATTTCGAGGTGACAATTGCTTTGTCCTCCAGTCTTGGAACCACATCCCAGACATCATTCTTCATTATGGACTCATACTCTTCGTGCATAGCATCCTTCCAGACTTGATGCTTTACGACTTCCTCAAAAGATCCAGGCTCAGATTGTACAATAGTACTCATGGCTGCTAGATACCCTTGGTATCTACTTAGCTTCTTGCTTTCACGAATGTCCCCCTTTGGGGCCATATGTCCCTCGACATCCTCGAGAGTGTCCCTGAGCCATGATGGTCTCTTCCCTATTGAAGGAGGTGGATCAATCGGGTCCATTGGTCCTTCAGCATCGGGCATCGTCTCATCCTTCGGTTTTTCTTGATTTCCAGGCCTTGCTTCATGATCTTCCTCAGATCTCGGAAGATTGACTACTTTCCTCAGGGAAACATCTTTGTCAAAGCTAACATCGTGGCATATCTCCACTTCCCTTTGACCATGCACATATACTTTATAGGCCTTCGAAGTTTTGCTGTAGCCCACAGACATTGTGGTCTCCCTCTTGATGCTAGCTCCTCTACAAAAGTTCTTGAACTCGTTTGTCTCATATAATAAGATCATCCTCCCAAGGATGTCATGGGCGGAATACCAGACAGATCAGAATGTACTAATTGCAAGACATTAGATGTCTTTGTGACACTTGAGGGGAAAGGTCCCCTTGTATTCTTTCCTTCGGCACAACCCTGACATACACCTTCATGATTATTTGAGAACTCAGGCATCCCCGTCACCACCTTCCTTGCTTCAGGAAGGGCCTTGTAGTGAAGTTGTTCAAACCTCCGGTGCCATAGTTTAGTTTGTCGGATAGTATCACATGTCATCGCTCCCAGTGGACTTCCTCCAACCTGGTAGAGTGTACCAACTCTAAACCCAATCGTGATAGCTTCCTTGAAACTCTTCTTCCACATGCGCACCTTCCATCAATGAATGCCACATTGAAACCTTTGTCTTCCATGGTCGAAACAAACACAAGGTTCTTCTTCAAATCAGGTACATATAGTACATATTGCAGGTTGAGGACTTGACCTTGAGACAAGTGGAGGGTCACAGTCCCTGTCCCTTTCACGAGGTATGTGGCATTATCTCCAAGGATAATTTGTAGATTAGTATCCTTATCAACCATATCAATAAGTGCTTCCTTGAACCCAATGATGTGCCTTGAGGCACCACTATCTATCAACTAGACATCCATAGTGTTGGGTGGAGATGCAATAGAGAGGGCAGATATAAGAATGAATTCATTTCTTTTATCATAAAAAACATTTGATTCCTCATACCTGGAATTTCTTGACCTTTTGAAGGGTTGCCCATTTGTGCCGGAGGGAGCCTTCCTTTTCTTGACCTTCTTGAAAGGGCATTCTCTAGCATAGTGACCTAGCTCAGAGATGTAGGCAACCACACTCTTATGAATTGAGTCCTTGATCATCAGCTTTGCTTTGATTTCCCCCTTCCTGTACTTTGATTTGGCAGCAACAGTTGCAGTGGATGGAGGCTCTTGGATTTTACCTAGTACATAGTCCATGACATCTTGGTCTTCCAAATTAAGATCCAATGTCATCTTCCAAGCATGGAAGTCATCCTTCCCAGTCAATTTTTCATCAGCCTTAAGGCCATTGTAGTTTGAGGAACCCATTCTCTTCTTCAGTGATTGCTACAAACTAGGGCTTTGTCTTCACCTCAGCTCTGATACCATGTAAATTTTTGAAGATGTTCTATGCTTGATGCAACTTTACTTTTATCCCCAATGTCAGTCAGCAATCACATAAACAAGAAAGTAAAGTGCTGATAGAACATACCAGTAGATCGACAGAAGACAAGCCAGAAAAATATAAGTGTGTTGGTGCGTTACAACGATCAATAGGATGCTTCAACCAGCAAAGTGTCAATACAGTCAACCAACCAGAAGTGTCACACACACAACCCTTAAATACAACTCATCAAAAATCAACATAATTCAACAAAAGAATCCCACATCCAGATTTTCGGCATCATCCAGATTTACGACATCCATTTTCGGCATCATCCATATTTACGACATCCAGATTTACGATCATGAGGATGTGTGTGATGAGATGATTGAAATGTCCTCCAACGTTGACTCTATTTATATCAATCACTGAGGGTGTGTGACACATTTGCTGGGGGTGTAAAACCTTAAGGCCAACCTGCACATATTTTGAAAGTATTTAAAATAAATTCAAAATAAATGTTCTGCTCATCGGATCAAGATGATCTTTAGATTGATCTTGCACCTCTTCGAAAGAGGAACCCAATAAAAATATTGGTGTCTTCATCTGAGCATCACAACATGGAGTTTGGACCTAGTTGTCCAATTTTAACAGTTGGAGACACACACACACACAGAGTCTAAGAGATCAAATTCTTCTGACGGAGCAGTGCTCAGACGAAGATCAGATCCGATTGACTCAGAGTTGTAGCGAGGGGCAGATCAGTGATTGGTCAGGAGGGCCAAGAGTACAGTGCAGGGCAAGGGCAACAAAGACGCAATGGAGGCAGTGCAACTATCAGAGGGAGTTGTGCAGTCCCTCAAGAGGGTGATGTAGGCCCACGCAGGGCCCATGCAGGGCCCACACAGAGGCAACGCGACATCTCCAAGGAAAAGTCCTGAATTTTGTTGGGAGGAGGGTTTCTAAGCCAGGGGGCTAAAACCGAGATCCAGGAGAGGCAGATCCACGTAGAGCTAGGGTGACACAGTTCTTCAGCCAAACTACGCAGGCTTACATAGTTGCTGCGCAAAGCCAGCTGGGGTTACACCAGTTGATCATCCAGATCAACCGAGACTTGCGAGAGTGAGGTATATCTCACATTTTCTCTGATTGGTGAGGTTTTCTCTGTTGGGTTTGCCGAGTTTATGGCACATGTTATGGCTCATTTGCATTTACCTTTGAAATATTTTTCAAAACAACAAAAAAGCATATACGATAGAGAATGTAAAATTTTGTGTGTCATAGAAAAATTTTGATTTATATATTGGTACATTAACATTACGTGATGAGATGTGAAGGTGGGTCGAGTCGGGCTCATTCATGTGCAGAATAGTTCAATAGCCAGACCGATGGGCACATTCAAAACATTGCACACCGAACATGGTCGAGTCGGGCTCATTCGCAAGCTCAGGAGGGACCAGTGTAGCAGAACACCAGATAAGCTCAGGAGGGTTACACCGTGGAGCAAACAAACTAATTTCCCAAAGGCGTAGGAAGTGCGCATTTCCCTTAAACACTTAAGAGTTTTGGAGGAGGCGAAAAGGGAAAAACAGATGGTCGGGATTAAAGCGCAGAATTGGAGCGGAGATATAGACGACGAAGATTAAATCGCAAACCGCTAATTGCAAGTTTCAAAGGATAGGCGCGGGAAGTAAGTGATAAAGTTGCCAAAGTGTGACGTGCGATGCCAGGTGGGACTTGATCGCATAGCGCACATCCCAGGTTTTAAAAGATAACTGTTAAGGAAAAGTTACAGTCAGCGAAATGCAAAGTGCGACGTGGCAAGATGACGTGGCCCTAGCCCGCATACCGCACAGTGCAAGTTTTAAAAGTTAAGGGCAAAGGGTAAGTGTTATAATCGTCGAAGTGTGATGTGCGATACAGGGTGGGACCCGATCACATAGCGCACATCACAAGTTTTAAAAGATAAACGCTAAGGAGAAGTTAAAGACGATGAAATGCGAAGTGCGATATTGGCATGGATGCGATGTGGTTCCAAGATAAATCTAAAGGATTTCAAGTCTGGGCTTATGCGGTTATGCGCCATTTTATGAAGAAATAGGTAGAATGCGACAGAAAAACTCGGGTAAGTGACCCGACACAGATCAAAGGAGAAGAGGCAGAGTCGGGTAGCAGGTGATATGATTGACAACGTTTGAAGCACAGGGGCATAGGCAGAGTCAGGCAGAAGAGCGTATAGCGGCCCTATTGGGAGCATGACAGCTGGGTCAAGACGCATCAACAACATCAGATTCAACAAAACGAACAATATTTCCAGTTTTAATTTGTTTTCTCAAGTATGATTGCATAAGTAACCTTAACAGTTTAGGTAGTCGAATAGTTTCAAGAAGTTCAGGACACGAACCTCTGTGATGTATTTAAGTAGATAGAAATAAAGAAAAGGGGTTCCGAGTTTTGGACCTCTGGAGAATTGTTAATTTGGTAATGAATTTTCTGAGAAAGAAATGAAAGAAGATCAAGTTTCTTGCAGCTGTTGATGTTGATATGTCTTTCCCGTTTCGCTCTGTGTTTATTCCCCTTTGAATGAAGTGAAGTAATGTAGCAGCTGATCTCTTAATTACATATGTGAGTAAGAGTTAAACAACCATAATTTGCGCTCCTTCACCTCATCTCTTCTTTCTTCACAAAATCCTGATCAAATTTTAAAGTAATAGATTCCTTGTTCGCAACATATTATATCGAGTTCCCTCTTTGTCCACGAATTTCCTCAGAGACTTAAAAGTGATAGATTTTGTTTCTCAGCATATCACTTCAAGTTTCCTTTACAGTTCTTCTTTTCATTTCATTCGGATATCAACAGTTTATGGCATTGAGAGTGCAAGCTTCTGTGATCCATAATATTTTAATTATAAATCTTCCGGGAAATCACATAAGGAATTTTTGGAACGACGCGTTTCAAACTACCAATTGTAGTTCATTATCTTGATGATGAACTACAGTTGGTAGTTCGAAACGCGTCGTTCCAAAAATTCCTTCTGTGATTTCCCGGAAGATTTATAATTAAAAAGTTTATGGCATTGTGAAGGCTTTCATTATATCAGATTATTGAGTGTCTTAAATAATTAGATTTCAAAGGTATTAAGCAAAGGCCATTTGATATTATAATTGTGACATACATTTACAAAATGTCTTAAGCACTGATTCCTTACCACAGTGAAGGGATTGTTTCTTGAGATACAACATTTTCTGGTGCCGTTGCCGGGGACGAAGAAACTAAGTTTATTTTCCTTGGGTTTTTCACATTATTTCCTCTGGTCGTTCAGTGAGGAGGAAATATTTGGCTGTGTTTGTTATTTTCAAAGTTCTGGCTTTCAAAAGGCCTCACACGAGGTCAGATACCTCACATCAGATAGTCCTTGCTTTGCCAGATCCAGAAAGATTGGTTTCTAAAAAGGCTCAGAAATCCGAAACTCCTTCAATACCCGATCTTGCATTGCCTGCTCCTGGTAGCAATTCTCATAACCCTTTGTTCGAAGATATTCCCAAGGAACTCCCTTTCTTGGAACAAGATACCCCTTCCACACCCATTTATTTTCGAGAACCTCAATTAGAAGAACATTCTTTCGAGTCTGTTTCTTTTACCTCCACTCGAGCTCAACCAAATATAGCTACTAGTACCTCTGCTATTGCCCATCAGCCTACCCCCATATCAATTTTGCCTCCACCTTCATCCACTTTCACAGTAGTGTTGGAAATGTTGTCATTGATGGCAAAGGAGATGGCAAAGGAGGACCACCTGAGGCAGCAACAAGGCAAAGAGAGCAGCATAGCAGCAAGATGTAGAGAGGGTCGAGCAGCAGAGACAGGGCCATTTAAATAAGCAGGGCAACAAAAAGAAGCAGCCCAGGTTACAGAGGCAGCAGAGAGGTAGCAGAGGCAGCAAAAGGAGAAGTAAGAAGTAGCATCAGTCAAGGAGCAGATGAAACAAAGAGAGAAGCAAAGTAGCAGAGAGACTGAAAGGAGCATGAACCCGTGAACAGTCAGAATGGTTACAAGTCGCAGAGGTATTAGACATCAAAGCAATGGAGAAAGTGGAGAGGATTTTATTGAGCAAATTGATTCTATGGTCTAGCAACAGAGGCAGAGGAAATAATCATTTGTATATAACGAAGGCAGAAGAGAATGTCGAAATGCAATAGTCAAACAGCAGAACAGAAGCAGAGGCAAAGACAGAGACAGACAAAGAAGGCAGCAGATGCAAAGGCAGAGGCAGAAGTCGAGCAGCAGTAGCAGCTAAGGCAGAAGCAGAGGTAGAGCCGTTATCACATCAGTAGAGGTAGAGGCAGCGAAGGTACAAAACAGAGGCGTAAGAGCACAACTCTTATTCCAATTATCGCCACCCCACCTCCGGAAGATACACTAAAGGTTGAGCAATAACGTAATGCATATATATATATATATATAGACAAACCTTATTCCCGGAATCGTATACCCACGGGCAAAGTATTGTGCTTATATTCAAAGGACCAAAACATATATATATATATATATATAGCCATATGCAAAGGCGAGATTCAAAGAAACATAGTAATATAAAGTGGGACCCTTTCCCACCCAACATCGCAACATCACAACATCTCGCCATCGCAGCATTGAAACATCGCGAAATCGCAATATCAAACTATCGCAACATCGCACATCGCAAATGTTACATTGCGCGATTTTTTTTTTGATCTGCCGATCGCTGTTGCGACGTGTTGTCCGCCATCAGATGTGGGGCCCGACCCTTTCATATATTAGAGGTTGTGATTCGATTTATTGGATTGTAATATAAGACCAAAGGCTTAAGGTGGAGGGCGATTGTTTATATAAAATGATTGCTGTTAGATATATAAAACATAGTTGCGGTTGTATTAAAATATGCCGCATGGGCTGTGAACCCACGGGCCTCGGCTTAATGGGAGGGAGATTATTAATATACAACCACTGTGATATATGTCCGTTTCGCTTGCGGAATGTTCCACATCAACAAGACACTCGTGGCATGAAAAGCGTTGGAATATGGCCCAGAATTACAGTCAACATATTCATTGATATATAAAGCGCTGATATAAAAATGAAAAATGCAGTTACTACAGAAGTTACGCAGCAGCCATAAACAGAAAGGCATACAGAGAAGAGAAAGGGACAAAGACACAGTCAGAGAAAAGACAAATGCGCAGCAAGCCAAGAGACAAAATGAGTGAGCTGGAGTTCTCATTTGTAATTTGAATGTAAATGTTTTATTTAAATTTATATTGTTGTGATGCATTGGCAAGTCTTCGGAAGAGAGCAAATATCCCACTGTAATATTAAAATAAGCACCTACTGTTATATTTTCTGAATGAGCGGATAAAAGAGATGAGAAGGCAGAAGGCAAAGAGACATGGCCGTCCATTTCAAATTCCCAGTGGAAAACAAAAAGGCATGAAGCTATTTTTGTATAAAACAGGGTAATATCCAAGGGGAGAATGAGTTGACGAAAAAGAGTGAGAGAAGAAGAGAGTGTGCAGCAGAATTAAAGAGAGTTGAAGAGAATAAGCAAGCTGCAAGAAGAATGTGAATAAGGAGGAGCTGAGCAAAGAAGAAGAAGGGGCTGAGCAGAGATGATGCAGGTCTGATATAAGAGTTGATGAACAACAGAGAAGAAGGTACATAACAGAGCTGATATCCAAGGTAAATCAGCAAGTGTTTTTCTTTTGAAAGAGTAAGGAAGTTGGAGCTTCCCTATCAAGTTGTAGCTTGATAGAGGTTAGTTGTAGCTGACTGAGGTAGGAGCCTCCTGTAGGTTGGTGCCTGCAGAAATTGATGGGAGTTGGTGCTTCCACATCAAGTTGTAGCTTGATAAAATGTCAGTTGTAGCTGACTGAGGTAGGAGCCTCCTGTAGGTTGGTGCCTGCAGAAAATAGATGGGAATTGGAGCTTCCTTGCAAGTTGTAGCTTGCAGAATTGAGGTTGGAGCCTCCTGTAGGTTGGTGCCTGCAGAAAATCAGTGGTGAGAGGGAGTTGGAGCTTGCCTTTGCATCACAACAATAATAAGATGTGGTTTTCTCCCTTTATGGGTTTCCACTTATATCTGGTGTCTCTGTGCATGATGTCTATGTGTTGATGTGATTTATCTAATCTGCTTAATACTTGTTGCTCACATATTAAGACTGTTGTTACATTAACAAATCTGTTTGATACTTGTTGCTCACTAATAAAGATTGCTCACATATTAAGTTGATCATGAAGTGAAGGTGTAAATAAATTTTAAGAGAAAAGTTTAAAAGTCCATGTATGTGTTAAACTGATTCACCCCCCCCTCTTAGTTTAACTAAGGGTTCAACAATTGGTATCAGAGCTGGTTCCTTTGGTGTAAGCCTAATAGCTTGAAGGAGATCTGGTTGAGTCATGGACTATCAAAATGTACCTGTGCTAAATACAACAAACTTTCCTAAATGGAGAGATAAGGTTAAGACAGGTTTAATGGATGATGAACCTGAGGTATGGAAGCTTGTTTGTGATGGTTACTGCACAGACTCCCCCACAGTGAAAGAACAACAGAGGAATGCCAAGGCAAAATGTGTGATATATAACAATCTTCATAACAAGGACCTTGAGTTGATAATGGATTTAACCTCTGCAAAAGAAATCTGGGACAGATTGCATTTCATGCATGAAATAGACACAGAGGACTGCATTGTCAAGAAGGAGAAGAGAATTAAGAAGAAGAAAACTTCAGGTCAAAAGGAAAATATTCAATCAAATGAGGTACCTGCTAGTGAGAATGGTAGTAAGAACCATGAAGAAATTGCAGCTGAAGAAAAGGCCAAACTAGACATAGCCTTGACTGAAATAGAAAGACTAAAGAATGAAAATAAAGACCTTAAGACACTGGTGCAAATATGTGATGAGAGAGAATTTGAAGATAGGAAAGAAATTATTGGCCTAAAGACACAGCTTGAAGAGACAAAGAAAGTAGAAGACACTCTGCTGCAACAAATGAGAGAGAAAGGTCAGGAACGTGAAAGATTGGAAGAAGAAGTAGTGAGCCTGAGAAAGAAATTAGAAAAGGCCCAAAGAGATTTATTAATGAATACTCCTCAAATGAAAAGCTCTGGATAGTTGGACCAGATTCTAAAGGCTCAAAGATCACCTCTCATAAAGGCTGGGATAGGATATGAAGGTGAAACCAGTAAGTCCAAGGTTGAAGATAACAAGAAAATCATTTTTGTAAAAGCTGTAAAGAACAGTGAAACAACTCAGCAAATTCCTACAGAAGCATAAACCGACATGAACATGAGTTGCAGAGGAACAAATAGAATCAAGCAGCAACATGAAAAGACAGAGAATGAGAGGATGAAACAGACCGCTGGAAAGGGCTCTCACACTCTTGAATATGATTTGAATAGATTCGGAAGATGTCAAAGGAGGTTCTACCCTCCTATGAAAAATAGCACATGTTTATCTTGTCATAAACCAGGACATAATGCACCATATTGTAAGACAAAGCCAATCCAGTCCAACCAGCAAAGGATGCAGCAAAAGAGAAGAACCCCTCAAGCAAGCAAAGGGAAAAGACAATCTTCCATCAGGTACACAAATCATTTCCATGGCTATTGTTATGCATGCAATAATTTTGGACATAAATCTGTTGAATGTAAAATGTATTCAAGAAGGGGAACAAAGCATTATACATCAGCTCAAATGCACATTGGTCAAATAAGATGTTATGTATGCCTCAAACTTGGTCACAAAGCAAAATATTGTAATCTGCCATATACATTAAAGAACTCTAGACATATGATGGAATCAAAACAGATCAATCAAAACTATGAATCAAAAGGAAGAGCAGTCATTATGAAGAACCCCAATAAAGTATGGAAAGAAAAGAGAAAAGAGGAGCCTATTATCTCCATAACATAATGAATCTAGCATAGTCTCAGGGGGAGCTGCTCTAGGAAACAAAGCAAATATCTAACCAGTTACAAATATGAAGCAACATCCCAGGGGGAGAGCAGTTCATATATAGACCCCATGGAAGTAGTCTAAGAAGAGCTTCATGTAATGAGAACAGCTATGAGATCAGGAAGAAAAAGGAATTAGAGACAGAGCAGTGGAGTTGAAAAGGCCTGAAGGAGTGTAATACAGAGGTTTATTCATGAATTAGGGGTGTAATACAATTTGCAGATGAATTATTGAGCAATTATTGAGCATAGACTTTGATTGAAGACTAAAACCCTGTGGTAAAGACTTAATATGCTTGGGGATGAGTTGGAGCAGTGCTTAAATGGCAGAAGAGGACTGGAGAGGGAGCCCGAGAGCTGCAAAGAGACAGAGAACCCCTTCAGTAACAGAATAGGAGAGTATTGGCCACCGAGCTGAATATCTGGCTGGTTATGAATTGTAAGAATTGTGAATAAGTTCCATGTATAGCTTTATGTCTTCTTGGTCGGATTATATGAGGAAATTATCTCAGTGAAGTTGTGCATTTGTCGTCTAAACCCTGTGTGAGGAATACCTTGCGTATTGTGCATTTGCTGATTATTCCCTGCAATTATGTATAGTGCGAATCTCTGTACATGAGACATTGAATTAATATTATTGTGTAATGGTTGAATTAACTCCGTGTGAACACATGAGCTCTTGAGGAGTGGTTGTGTGCACTCTGCATAAGGATAGACGGAACCGAGGAAGTGGCGGAACTCTGAGTCAAAGTATAAAAGAACCCTTTAATGTATAATGGGCGGAATCTGAGGTTAAAGGAGGAGAATAGAACCCGGAGTAAAAGTGTCCGACCGGAACCTGGAGCGTAGGAGGAAGTGGAACCACGACCAGATGAACAGTGAACGCGGATTGCCGAAAACCACCCTGCCATTTCGCATCGCTTTTCTGGAGCAAGTGGTATTTTCTGAATTGGAGCGATTCCATACAGGAATCGACACGTGGCAAGGGACCCATTTCAAAACCGCCCTTTAAAGTGCGCCTTCGCGCGTTATATATCGTACCAGGACACGGAGCGAAATGGACAGGAGCCGTCGATCTGATGGGCCGACATCTGACGGTGATCGCTCGCAGGACCCGCACGAAGTTTAAAGGAAGAGCCCGGGGGTTAACAAAGGTACAGTGCGCGCGTTTGATTGGTCCTTGATTGTACTGTGGGCCCGGGGCGGAGTCATATACAATGAATTTGGTCTATATTGTTTATTAAAGTCTGACGGGTTATTAATATACGGTGGAAGACTAAGGTTTCTAATTAATAAAAGATTTCCGATTATCTAATAATATATGAGTGGATATATTATATATAATGACTGTATATGTGAAGGGCATCATAATATGTATATGGAATATGCATATATGGTTAAATATGCCGAGGGTCAATTTGCATGATTTTAATAACCAAAGTATTATGTTGATTATAATAGCTGTATATGGTTAATTGGCACGATATGAAATATGAAATATGTGAACGGGGCCTAATACATGTACATGTAATGGACTGTCGGATTATAACTGAAGAATTGAGATATTAAAAATGACCAGACTTGTTTTTATTAAGTTTGCCAGTGTGGAATAAAGAGAACATGCGAGAGTGCCCGAATTGGGAAAATGACTGGACAATGAAATTTTGGGATGCATTTACACACAGTTAAGTGAAATATTGGAATTTACTGGGATAGTGAACAGATGAATAGACACAGAGGTGAACCAAAATATATAGAACAGTTGAATTGTATGTAAAGCAGCAATGGTTCTAGAGCAGTCCTAGAAAAGAAAATGCTATGACTTCCTCTGAACATCATGACAGAAAAAGCAAAAGATTAATAAGACCAAGATCAGATTCAGTATATTGATGATTGTTGTTGAAAACAGTGGAGAGCTCAATAATAAATGTCTTAATTATGGGTAAATGTGCAAGCTGAAGTGAAACCTCTGCATGGTTTACCAAAGTAATATCAATTGGTGTTTAGGTACAAGCAGCATGCTTGTAAAGCATTATCAGCGGAGCAGCAGTATGATACAGGGCCACAGGATCAAAGGATTATGGCAAAAGTGCATCAAGGTAGTATTCCCAGGGTTATCTGCATTCAGCATGAAAAGGTCAGTAGCAGTGCTAGAGGATCAGTATCTGACTTACACTTGAAGGAATATATTATGCATTGAAGCAGTATCTGTCTCTATATATACAATTGCATGCCCTCCTGAAGTTAGTACATATATCTTCAAGACCTCTTTTTGAAGATTGTTCACAAACTGGGTGAACCCTGTTGGCTAAAATCTCAAGTAAACAACTTGAATATATTCGTGTGAAAGATCATCATGATAGAAAAATTAAAGTATCGAAAGTATGAAGGATGAGTTGTGACAGTTGAAGCTCAAAAATATGTCATTGATTTATCACGAACATACCTTAGCAGTAAAGGGAGTTTATTTCTTAGATCAAATTTTGGTTGATTCATTGATCACATCTGGAACAATAACCATCAGCTATTAAGGGTAATATTTTTTTCAGCAGCCTAACACAGATCACCAACAATAGGCAGTACAAGTGAATCACAGCAATAAAAGATATATTGGCATCATCACAATTGAACATATGTTGTACTGCAGATGATTATAGCAGAAGAAGACAGACTCCAACTACAACCTTCCTCAATAGATATGCATCGCAGATGAAGATTATAATATAGACTGAAGTATAGTTGAAGCAAGCTTGATATGTCACATGGGGCATTCACAATCTTTAAGGTTTGATCCAATGATGCATTTATGATTAGATAAGGTTGATACAATATGCTCTATGAAGTGTCATTATCCTCACTCTCAGCTTTATACAAGTGAAAGGAGTCAGTGCTTTGGGATTGTATCCACTTGTAGTGTATATTCAACTCCAATAATCCGCAAAGTGTTCTCTCAACAAATCTTGTACACAAGTTTAGAGCAGCATGGTACAAGGTCAGAAGAAGAAGGCCTAAAAACATCTCAGAGAGAAGAAATGAACTGATAGAATGCACACTAGGAAATGAGCAACCCTTTGCCATTGATGTCAAAGGGGGAGGAAAAGCAAATAGGTAGAGGAAGCATTGGATTATTGGTGGAGGTATTGCCATCAATGCCAAAGGGGGAGACTGTTGGAAATGTTGTCATTGATGGCAAAGGAGATGGAAAAGGAGGACCACCTGAGGCAGCAACAAGGCAAAGAGAGCAGCATAGAAGCAAGATGTAGAGAGGGTCGAGCAGCAGAGACAGGGCCATTTAAATAAGCAGGTCAACAAAAAGAAGCAGCCCAGGTTACAGAGGCAGTAGAGAGGTAGCAGAGGCAGCAAAAGGAGAAGTAAGAAGTAGCATCAGTCAAGGAGCAGATGAAAAAAAGAGAGAAGCAAAGTAGCAGAGAGACTAAAAGGAGCATGAACCCGTGAACAGTCAGAATGGTTACAAGTCGCAGAGGTATTAGACATCAAAGCAATGGAGAAAGTGGAGAGGATTTTATTGAGCAGATCGGTTCTATGGTCGAGCAGCAGAGGCAGAGGCAGTAATCGTTTGTATATAACGAAGGCGGAAGAGAATGTCGAAATGCAATAGTAAAACAGCAGAACGGAAGCAGAGGCAAAGACAGAGACATACAAAGAAGGCAGCAGATGCAAAGGCAGAGGCAGAGGTCGAGCAGCAGTAGTAGCTAAGGCAGAAGCAGAGGTAGAGCCGTTATCACAACAGTAGAGGCGGAGGCAGAGCGACAGAAGCAGCAGAGGCAGAGACACAACCTTTATTCCGAGAATCGCCTACCCCACTGGAAGATACACTAAAGGTTGGAGCAACAATGTAATGCATATATATATATATATAGACAAACCTTATTCCTTTGGGAATTTATACTCAAATGGGAAAAGTATTGAAGCCTTTTATCTAAAGTATCAAACATATATATATATATATATATATATATATATATATATATATATATATATATAGCCATATAAATACAGACCAAAGAAACATAGTAATATAAAGGGACCCTTCCCCAATCGCAACATCGCGCCATCGCACCATCGCGCCATCGCAACATCGCACCATCGTAAATGTTACATTGCGTGATTTTTTGTTTGATCCGCCAATCACCGTTGCGATGTGTTGTCTTCCATCGGATGTGGGACCCGACCTGTTCATATATTAGAGGTTGTGATTCGACTTATTGGATTGTAATATAAGACCAAATGCTTAAGGTGGAGGGCGATTGTTTATATAAAATGATTGTTGTTAGATATATAAAACATGGTTACAGTTGTATTAAAATATGCCGCATGGGCTGTGAACCCACGGGACTCGGCTTAATGGGAGGGAAATTATTAATATACAACGACTGTGATATATGTCCGTGCTGGTTGCGGAATGTTCCACATCAACAAGACACTCGTGGCATGAAAAGCGTTGGAATATGGCCCAGAATTACAGTCAGCAGATTCATTTATATATAAAGCACTGATATAAAAAATGAAAAATGTAGTTACACAAATACAGAAGTTACGCAGCAGCCATAAACAGAAAGGCATACAGAGAAGAGAAAGGGTCAAAGACACAGTCAGAGAAAAGGCAAATGCGCAGCAAGCCAAGAGACAAAATGAGTGAGCTGGAGTTCTCATTTGTAATTTGAATGTAAATGTTTTATTTAAATTTATATTGTTGTGATGCATTGGAAAGTCTCTAGAAGAGAGAAAATATCCCATTGTAATATTAAAATAAGCACCTACTGTTATATTTTCTGAATGAGCGGATAAAAGAGATGAGAAGGCAGAAGGCAAAGAGACACGACCGTCCATTTCAAATTCCCAGTGGAATACAAACAACCATGAAGTTGTTTTTGTGTAAGACAGGGTAATATCCAAGGGGATAAGTTGTTGATGAAAAAGAGTGAGAGAAGAAGAGAGTGTGTAGTAGAATTAAAGAGAGTTGAAGAGAATAAGCAAGCTACAAGAAGAATGAGAATAAGGAGGAGATGAGCAAAGAAGAAGAAGGGGCTGAGCAGAGATGATGCAGGTCTGGTATAAGAGTTGATGAACAACAAAGAAGAAGTAAGATAATGAACATATCCAAGCAAGAAATCAAAGAAGTGTTTCTTATTTTGAAAGAGTAATAAGTTGGAGCTCTCTCTATCAAGTTGTAGTTTGATAGATGTCGCTGTAGCCGATCGAGGCAGGAGCCTCCTAGAGAGCTGGTGCTCGTGCAATTGATGGGAGTTGGTGCTTCCACATCAAGTTGTAGCTTGATAAAATGTCATTGGTGCTGACTGGGGTAGAGCCCTCGTAGGTTGGTGTCACAGAGAAACAGATGGGAGTTGGAGCTTCCTTGCAAGTTGTAGCTTGCAAAATTTGAGGTTGGAGCCTCCTGTAGGTTGGTGCCTACAGAAAATCAGTGGTGAGAGGGAGTTGGAGCTTGCCTTTGCATCACAACAATAATAAGATGTGGTTTTCTCCCTTTATGGGTTTCCACTTATATCTGGTGTCTCTGTGCATGATGTCTATGTGTTGATGTGATTTATCTAATCTGCTTAATACTTGTTGCTCACATATTAAGACTGTTGTTACATTAACAAATCTGTTTGATACTTGCTGCTCACTAATAAAGATTGCTCACATATTAAGTTGATCATGAAGTGAAGGTGTAAATAAATTTTAAGAGAAAAGTTTAAAAGTCCATGTATGTGTTAAACTGATTCACCCCCCCCCCTCTCAGTTTAACTAAGGGTTCAACAAGTAGGTTCATCAACCTCAACCACCCAAGGAGCAGTTAACCAAGTTGTTAATATGGCAGCACCAACTTTCTTAATGGATAGATATGCACCACTAAATATTCTGCAACCAATGAATGCCATGCCTCAAGAATACCTCAAATTACTTGTTTCACTAGAGAAGATGAAGTAATTGCAAAACAACATTTACCTTTGTTTTGCACTCTTGCTGAGAATTTAAATGTAGAACATCTTGATGTTGTGATGAGACTATTTGTGCACTCTCTAAGTGGAGAGGCTAGGAAATGGTTCAAAGGTTTACCAAATGATTCCGTAAATGACTGGGAAGAGTTAGATACTCAATTCACTCAGAGATGGGGAGAGAAGAGAGATCATGGTTACTCATTGACATAGTTTAATGCAATTAAAAGAAAGCCTAATGAAAACATTTTTGAGTTTGTAAAAAGATTCAACAAATTGTACAATAGTTTACCTATAGAGATGAACCCCCCCCTGGTAGGAGAAAAGGTAGTTTTTGCTGGGGCTTTTGACGTTGATTTTAGCTGAAGAGCCCCTACTCTTGAGCAGATACAGACAGATGCTTTAGAGATTGAAGCTAATCTGACTATAGCTGGAAAGGCGAAAGGGAAACAACAAGTCCAAGAGAAGGGGTGTAAACTTTTGTAGATGTTCTATGCTTGATGCAACTCTACTTTTTATCCCAATATCAGTCAGTAATCACATAAACAACAAAGTAAAATGCTAATAGAACATACTAGTGGATCGACAGGAAGACAAGCCTAAAATATATGTGTTGGTGCGTTACGACGATCAACAGGATGCTTCAACCAACAAAGTCTCAATATGGTCAGCCAACCAACAATGTCACACAACCCTCTAAGACAACCAAAACGGTCAACTCAAAAGTCAACCCAAAAGTCAACGTTGTCAGTGAACGGTCAATGCAAACAACAGTAGCAACTAGGTCAACGCAGCAAAGTCAAAGTCAATGTCTAGCCTCGGGAATAGTGCCAAAAAATGTTGATTTGAAAGATCAACATTTAGGGAGAGTTTCAGGTCCGTTTGACCTTGTGTTGACCAAAGTCAACGTTGGTCAAAGCTGCCGCAGAAACCCTAGGCCGAAAACATAAAAGAGCTGCTGCTGAAATTTCCAACATGTGGAGAGAAGAGCCTCCAAGGTCATCGAACCAATGAGATGAGGAGAGAGAAATGTGTGAGGATCAGATGAGTGAAAATGTCCTCCAATGTTAACCAACTTATATCCATCAATGAGGGTGTGTGATCCAACTGTTGGGGCACAAAACCTTAAGGCCTACCTGCACATATTTTTAATAAATTCAAAATAAATGTTCCGCTCATCGGATTAAGATGATCTTTAGATCGATCTTGCACGTCTCCGAAAGAGGAGTCCAATAAAAATATTGGCATCTTCATTTGAGCATCAAAACATGGAGTTTGGACCTAGTTGTCCAAAATTAACACTCCCTCTCAACTAGGGAGAACTCCATCCACCTATGCAATCCAAACATCGTGCGTCATCCCACCGTAACTTGCTTTGTTGGCTTCTTTATTTCAGAACAGAAGTGGGTCAGTCACAAAGACATCATTCCCGACTGATAGATTCAACCCAAAGGTCCGAATCCTCTATAGGACTCACAAAGAGTCTCATACCAACTCGAAGTTGGTTTACCTGACTCGAAGTCAGTTGGAGGTCCGAAACCTCAGTATACTTGATCCTAGATCAAGTGGTTGGACCGTGCCATCCTAGATAGAGAGTACGACAATCTCTGATGCGTCATCAATCTTTTCTACTAGTCTCTAGCTTTTCCCACCTCATTGGCCAAATGAGAGGTACTTCCCATGAGCCTTAAACTCAATGGGTAGGAAGCATATGGGGCACAAATAATGAGAAGTGAACCAAATCAATCATCATAACGGTGGGGCAGAAGCACACCAACAAGGTTTGGCAAGCCTAGCCCTGTGGTTGCTTATAGCTCCGAGAAGCTATCCCCAAAGCCCCCGAGAGCTCCCAGAGCTCATTGTCCAACATGACCCTCAGAATAGGGTCGTTCCATGATACCAAGATTCTCACGGAAGGTTAGGAACTTGACCTTCCCCATGGGTTTTGTGAGAATATCCACGACCTGCTCATTAGTTCCTATATGAACGAGCCTTACGACGCCTCGCTATACCATATCCTGGATAAAGTGGTACTTGATATCAATATGCTTGGATTGATCGTGGAACACAGGATTCTTGGACAACCGAATCCCACTAAGGTTATCACAAATTATCACAGTGGTATCTAGCACATGCCCGAACAACTCACTGAAGAGTTTTCGCAACCAAACTACTTCACAACAGGCCATACTCGTTGCAATGTATTCGGCCTCCGCGATGCTTAAAGCCATCGACTTCTGCTTTCTGCTCATCCATGATATCGAAGAAGAAGCAAGTGTGAGGCAACATCCTGATGTGCCCTTACGATCCACCACACTGCCAACCCAATCGACATCAGTATATCCATAGAGTGTCACACTCCCTTTAGTGTATCTCAGCCCATGGTTTATCGTGCCCCGAAGATATCTCAACAGATTCTTGGCATCAACCCAGTGAATGTGATGAGGCTCAACCATATGTTGACTCAAAGTGTTAACTGCAAAACATACGTCCGGATGGGTGTTCACTAAGAACATTAGGGCCCCTACGAGTTGACGATACTCAGTAGGATTTGCTAGCACGGGCCCAACAGCACTGCCACTCAACTTCTTAAAGTTGAGCTCCATCGATGTCGACACAGACTTACAATCCACCATACCAAATCTTTCCAGAAGCTTCACAATATATTTTCCTGGCAGTGAAAATCTGACCTCGTCACGTACCTGCATAGAAAGTAATGCATCAAAAGACTAGGTCCTTCCATTCCCGAACTTAGCAACGAGCCCTCTTGCACCGATGAATGAGAGGGTCAACAATTGGGTCAGAAGAGGTCGCTCCCACATACAACACCAAAATGCGAGGCTTTTCTCTATCAACCTTGAAGTAAAGGTTCAGATCACACACACAGAGTGAAGCCCACTTCATTGTGGCAGCTATCTATCCTCTCGTACTGTTTCCGGGTGCTTGCTTCAACCCATAGAGGGCTTTCTTCAACCTGCAGACATGGGTGTCCCGATCCTGGACTTCGAACCCCAAAGGTTGCTCCACATACACCTCTTCCTTTATCGCACCATGCAGAAATGCGGTTTTCACATCCATCTGATGAAGACTCCATCCTTGTGTAGCAGCAAGGGCTATGATAGATTAGATGGTGGTATATCTAGCCACAGGTGCAAATATATCATCATAGTCTATGCCTTATTTTTGAGAGAAGCCACGGGCAACGAATCTTGCCTTGAACTTTTCAGCACTTCCATCAGATCCATGCTTGATCTTGTAGAGCCATTTCGAGGTGACAATTGCTTTGTCCTCTGGTCTTGGAACCACATCCCATACATCATTCTTCATTATGGACTCATACTCTTTGTGCATAGCATCCTTCCAAACTTGATGCTTTACGGCTTCCTCAAAAGATCCAGGCTCAGGTTGTACGATAGTACTCATGGCTACTAGATACCATTGGTATCTATTCGGCTTCTTTCTTTCACAGAATGCCCCCCCTGGGGCCATATGTCCCTTGGCATCCTTGAGAGTATCCTTGAGCCATGATAGTCTCTTCCCCATCGAAGGAGGTGGATCAATCGGGTCCATCGGTCTTTCAACATCGGGCATCGTCTCATCCTTCGGTCCTTCTTGATTTCTAGGCCTTGCTTCATGATCTTCCTTAGATCTCGGAAGATTGACTACTTTCCTCAGGGAGCTTCTTCGTCAAAGGTAACATCGTGGCATATCTCCACTTCCCTTTGACCAGGAACATAAACTCTATAGGCCTTCGAAGTTTCGCTGTAGTCCACAAACATTCCCTTCTTCCCAGAAGCATCTAGCTTGCTCCTCTTCTCTTTCGGCACATGAAAATAAACAGGACATCCAAAAACTCTAAAATGTGAGACATCAGGTTTCTTACCCTTCGGGATTTTTGGAGTCCAGAGCGGAATGCGGGCATCGGCTTTGTATGTACACAACAATGTTCGCAGCTTCTCCCCATAGAAACTTCGGTAGACCCTGGTCACATAGCATGGCACGGGCAGCTTCCACAATGGTTCTATTCTTTCGTTCAGCAACGCCATTCTGCTCAGGAGTATAGATAGTTGTGGTCTCCCTCTTGATGCCAGCTTCTCTGCAAAATTTCTTGAACTCGTTCGTCCCATATTTAGTGCCATTATCGGTCCTCAATATCTCTATCTTCTTCCCTGTCAGATTTTCCACCAAGGCTTTGAAGGTACGAAACCACATGAAAGCCTCATCCTTGTTCTTCAAGAAGTATATCCAGGTTTTGCGAGAGAAGTCATCTATGAACGTTATATAATAAGAACATCCTCCCAAGGATGCCACGGACAACATACTAGAGAGATCATAATGTATCAATTGCAAGACATCAGATGTCTTTGTGATGCTTGAGGGGAAAGGTCCCCTTGTATGCTTTCCTTCGGTACATCCCTGACATACACCTTCATGATTATTTGAGAACTCGAGCATCCCCGTCACCACCTTCCTTGCTTCGGGAAGGGTTTTGTAGTGAAGGTGTCCAAACCTCCGGTGCCATAGTTCCGTTTGTCAGATAGTATCACACGTCATCGCTCCCAGTGGACTTCCTCCAACTTGGTAGAGTGTATCAACTCTAAACCCAATCGTGATATCTTCCTTGAAACTCTTCTTCCAGATACGCACCTTCACATCAATGAATGCCACATTGAAACCTTTGTCTTCCATGGCCGATATAGATACAAGGTTCTTCTTCAATTCAGGTACATAGAGTACATCCTATAAACGAAGGACTTGACCTTGAGACAAGTGGAGGGTCACAATCCCTGTCCCTTTCACGGGATATGTGGCATTATCTCCAAGGGTAATTTCCATATTAGTATCCTTCTCAACCATATCAGAAAGTGCTTCCTTGAACCCAATGATGTGCCTTGAGGCACCACCATCTATCGACCAGACATCCAGAGTGTTGGGTTGTTAGGTCCCTATATTACTAGTATAGTCCCTTATTATTGTTAGTGTAACCCCCTTATTGTTATTATTGTACCCTTGTAACCCCCATTTTGTTATTATTGTGCCCTTAAATTATTATTGTTAGGTCGGCTAGGATTACATTGTGGCCCACCAGGATTACATTATGGCCACATGGACTCCTATATATAGAAAGGAGGTTTTGTAAATTGTATCATCCAAGAATTGTTCATTTATGTAATGTATTGGAGGTTGCCCCCTCGAAGTGGCTTATTTCTAAGGCGTTGATATCTTTTTTCTTCTATTTTTGGAGCTGGTTACACAACATTTGGTATCAGAGGCTTTGGATTCTAGGGTTTTGCTGCTCCAAACAGGTCATCGTGGCATTTTCGCTATAACGTTTTTTCTACGAAGTTTCAGAAGCTGAAATTTTTAGGGTGCGAAGCTGAAATCCTGAGGAAGATTGTCTAAAAATTTCAGAGTTTGGTTCGCCATATTTTTGGAGATATCATTTGTGGAAGTTAGGTCTTTTTTCAAGCTCCTAAACAGGTCATCGTGGAATTTTCGCCATAAATTTTTTTCTACGAAGGTTCAGAATTTGAAATTCATATGGTGCGAAGCTGAAATCCTGAGGAAATTCGTCAAAAAATTTCAGAGCTTGGTTCGCAATATTTTTGGAGATATGATCAGTGGAAGGTAGTGCTTTTTCAGACTCCTGAATTTCATCTCAAAGAGGTGATCGTGGGAAAAGTTCAATAACTCTCTCTCTGGGCAGTGGATTTGAGTGCCGTAAAAAGTGGTCGCAAGTACACGAATTGTAGTTTCTTGGCTATCAATTTCAGAGAGAAAGGACGAAAAAGTGACACGTGGCAAGTCCTACCAGTTTGCTCTACTGAACCAGTCCAAAATTAGGTCATTGTGGGAGATTGGAGACAACTTTGTCTTGGGGAATCCAAATTAGATCAGACCGGTGGCATTTGAAAGAAGCTTCAGAGGGCTACTACAGGGCTGAATTTCAGGTATTGAAGATTTTCAATTACAGAGATAATTCAATTTCAATATCGAGCTCCTCAAAGCAAGTAAAAGGTGTGTATTTTTTTTCCGAATTGCATAAGTCTTGTTTGAAGAATCAAGTTGAATTGATTCCAAGGGAATATTGTAGAATAGGTATCAATATTGGATTCTAAAATGGCACCTAAAAAGAATTCAACACCCATTAAGCCTTTAGAAGGCTCTACCATGACTCATGAAGATGAAGAATTGCAACATGATCAATCAAAATTACAAGAGCAAGTGCAACAAATTTCACTCTCGCAAAGAGCAACAAAAAATGAAATGGAAGTTTTGAAGAAAGGCGTGGAAGTGAAGATGGACGGTTTGAAGAAAGGCATGGAAGTTAAGATGGATGGCGTGGAAGTGAAGATGGACGGTTTGAAGAAAGGCGTGGAAGCTAAGATGGATGGCATGGCAGCTAAGATGGATGGAATGGAAGCTGGCATGGAAGCTAAGATGGATGATCTAAAATCAAACATCGAAGATTTGACAAAGTTGATACAAGAAAGGTTTCCTAATGGTGAAAAGATAGTAGAAGAACCTCATGATGAGAACAAAATAAATGTTAATCGTGATTTCATAAACTCTAATGTTGGCGGGAAGAACCACTATATTCCAAAAATGGATATGAGGAAGTTTGATGGAAAGGATCCTGTAACATGGATACTACAGATGGAGCAATATTTTGATCTCCATAACGTGCAAAACACACAAAGGTACGCATTGCAACTTTACATTTAGAACAAAATACATTTGTATGGTATCGATGGCTTTGCTCCCGTAAAAAAATTGTCACTTGGTCAATTTTTACGAGGAAATGATAGCACATTATGAGGATACAAAGAGCAACACCTTCTTTAGCCAATTGATAAATCTCAAACAAAAGGGTTTAGTGGGGCAGCACATTGAGGACTTCCAAAAATTGAATATAAGGGTAACTGATATTCCAGAGGAACACAGAATTGATCTCTTCATAGGTACTCTAAAGGATAACATCCAACATGAAGTTCGTGTTTTGGAACCTGATTCATTGGAGAAGGCATTCAGGTTGGCAAGAAAAGTTGAATGCAAAATTATGGCAACAAGGAAGCCTACCACTCAATTCTATAAAGAAGGAAGTGTTGCTACGCCTAGATTTCCACAACCTACAAGGTTGACACCACAACAATTGGAAGAAAAAAGGGCAAAAGGGCTTTGCTACAGTTGTGATAGAAAATACACTAAAGGTCATAAGTGTGCTGAGAAGAAATTATTTTACATAGATTGTGAAGAGGAAGAATAAAATGAACAAGAATATTCAAAAGAAGAGGGTATACACCACGAACCAACCCTAGAAGAGGAAGAAATGAGTCTGACCATATCGTGTAATGCATTGGCAGGAATTACCACTCCTCAAACTCTCAAGATAGAAGGACATATCAAGAAGAAAAAGGTAATAGTGTTGATTGATTCAGTAGCACCCATAATTTTATTCATTGTAAGGTAGCCAAGGAATTAAATTGTTTCCTATACCCAGCACCAGAATGTCAAGTGATGGTTGCAAATGGAGGAACTATAAATTGCTCTGGAAAAAGCCATAATATCAAGCTAACCATGGGGGAATATGTATTGACTAGTCCAATGCTTGCCATTCCTATGGGAGGTGCTGATGTTGTACTAGGAGTACAATGGTTACAATCTTTGGGGACGGTAGCTTTTAATTTTCAAGAACTTTTCTTGAAATTTTTTTCAGAATGAAAGGAAGTCGAATTACGGGGTATTGAAGGGAAGCCGGGAAGGATAATAAGCTCTAATGTCATGACAAAGCTTCTAAAGAAAGAACAACAAGGCATAATTGCACAATTATGCTCACTAGAAGTTCCGACATCAAAATCATCTATTTCTGCAGATCTCCAACAAGTCTTGGACAATCATTCCAAGGTGTTTGAAACTCCCAAAGGACTCCCACCTATTCGTGATCATGATCATGCTATTCATTTGATTCCAAAAAGTGTTCCTCCAAACATCAGGCCTTATAGATATCCTTACGTTCAAAAGAGCGAAATTGAACGTATGATTGCAGAAATGTTAGAGGCTGGTATAATTCAACCTAGTCAAAGTTCTTTCTCTGCTCCTGTAGTATTGGTACACAAGAAGGATGGATCATGGCGAATGTGTCCGAATTATAGGGAGCTCAATAAGCTCACCATTAAAGATAAATTTCCCATTCCTGTGATTGATGAATTATTGGATGAATTACATGGAGCAATTTATGTTACCAAGTTGGATCTTCGTTCAGGATATCATCAAATTAGAATGAAGACTGAAGATATTCCAAAAACAACATTTCGAACTCATGAGGGTCATTATGAATTTGTGGTCATGCCTTTTGGCCTTACCAATGCACCTTCTACATTTCAAGGGTTGATGAATTCCATTTTCAAACCCTTCCTTAGAAAATTTGTGCTAGTATTTTTTGATGATATACTAATCTACAGCAGTCTTGGAAGGATCATGTTGAACATGTTGACAGGGTGCTCAAACTATTGCAGGAGAAACAATTATATGCAAAAACATCCAAATGTTTCTTTGGAGTACAAGAGGTGGAATATCTTGGTCATATTATATCTCACGAGGGTGTGAAAGTAGACCCTAACAAAATTAAAGCCATTAAGGAATGGAAAGTCCCCAAGACAATAAAGCAGTTGCGAGGATTTCTCGGGTTAACAGGTTATTATCGCAAGTTTGTTAATAATTATGGGAGAATAGCAGCACCTCTAACAACATTATTGAAGAAAGATGCATTTTCATGGACTCCTGAAGCAACTAAGGCCTTTGAACATCTTAAAGAGGCAATGTGCCTAGCACCTGTCTTAGCTACGCCAGACTTCACAAAAACCTTTATTGTGGAATGTGATGCCTCAGGAAATGGAATTGGTGCTGTTTTAATGCAGGAAGGAAGACCCATTGCTTTTGAAAGTCGTCCAATCAAAGGAAAGTATTTATAAAAACCTATTTATGAGAAGGAAATGTTAGCAATACTGCATGCACTAAAGAAATGGCGAACTTACCTAATGGGAAGACACTTCAAGGTAAAAACTGATCATGATAGTCTTAAACACTTTTTGGAACAAAGACTATTTTCAGAAGAGCAGCAAAAATGGGTCACAAAGATGTTGGGTTATGACTTTGAAATAATCTACAAAAAAAGGAAAGCTTAATGTTGTTGCAGATGCACTCTCAAGAAAGAATGAAGAGGTGGAAGCATTGCTTTGTGCCATTTCCATTATCCAACCAGATTGGATAACCGAAGCAAGAGATGAATGGAAGAAGGACAAAGATGTATGGACACTCATTCAAAAGTTGCAGCAAGATCCTAGTACATCTGATACATTTAGTTGGAAAAATGATTTTTTATGGTACAAAGATCGCTTATATCTTTGTAAGAATTCCCAACTAAAACAAAAGATTCTTCTGGAATTGCACACTTCTCCTTTAGGAGGACACTCAGGATTTTTAAAAACTTACCACAGGGTGAAGAAAGAATTTTTTTGGGATGGCCTTAAATCTGACATTCAAAAGTTTGTGGCGGAATGTTTGGTTTGCCAGCAGAATAAAGTGGAAACAATTAAGACCCCAGGACTTCTACAACCTTTATCCATTCCAAGTCAACGTTGGGAGAAGATTTCAATGGATTTTATCACAGGTTTACCTAAGTCCGAAGGAAAGAGTGTCATCATGGTGGTAGTTGATAGACTTACCAAGTATGCACACTTTGTGCATTATCTCATCCATTTAAAGCAAGTACAGTTGCTACTACATTTATGGACAGAATTCAAAAGCTACATGGAAGCCCAAGGGTTATTGTGAGCGACAGAGATCCCATTTTTACTGGAAATTCTTGGACGGAGTTATTTTCTTGTTTGGGTACTCAATTAGCTCATAGCTCATCTTATCATCCTCAATCTGATGGTCAAACTGAGATAGTAAATAAATGTTTGGAAGGATATCTTCGTTGTTTTGTATCCGATAAACAAACACAATGGGTCAAGTGGTTACCTCTCGCTGAATGGTGGTATAACACTTCCTTCCATACCGCAGCAAAAATGACCCCATTTATGGCACTTTATGGATATCATCCACCATCCATCACATCATCTTTAAGGGAAAATTCGAAGGTTCAAGCAGTGGAAGATCACATCGAGCATCAGCAATAAGTTCTCCAACTCTTAAAGGATAACCTGAATTTGGCACAAAATCGAATGAAACAACAGGCAGATCAACATCGTAGCGAGAGAAGTTTTGATGTAGGAGATTGGGTATTTTTACGGCTACAACCATACAAACATATGTCCCTCAAGCAAGCAAAGAAGGATAATAAATTATCGCCAAAGTACTATGGTCCTTACAAGGTGTTGCAAAAGATTGGTACTATGGCATACAAATTGGAGCTTCTTGCTTCTTCGCGAGTACATCCAGTTTTCCATGTTTCATGCTTAAAAAAGGTTATAGGTGAAAATCTTCCAGTTCAAACAGTATTGCCAGAACTTGATGGGGAAGGGAAGATCATATTGGAACCTGAAGCAGTCATAGAAAAAAGAACTCGACAACTACGGAATCGATCAATTTCAGAGTATCTCATCAAGTGGAAGAACTTACCCACTGAAGATTCTACATGGGAGGATGAGAATTTTATACAGAAGCACCCAGAGCTACTCAAGCGCTGAGGACAACACTTTTTTGAAGGAGAGGGGCATGTTAGGTCCCTATATTACTAGTATAGTCCCTTATTGTTGTTAGTGTAACCCCCTATTGTTATTATTGTACCCTTGTAACCCCCATTTTGTTATTATTGTGCCCTTAAATTATTATTGTTAGGTCGGCTAGGATTACATTGTAGCCCACTAGGATTACATTATGGCCCCATGGACTCCTATATATAGAAAGGAGGTTTTGTAAATTGTATCATCCAAGAATTGTTCATTTATGTAATGTATTGGAGGTTGCCCCCTCGAAGTGGCTTATTTCTAAGGCGTTGATATTTTTTCTTCTTCTATTTTTGGAGCTGGTTACACAACACGGGTGGAGATGCAGCAAAGAGGGCAGATACAAGAATGAATTCATTTATTTTATCAACAACATTTGATTCCTCATACCTTGAATTTCTCGACCTTTTGAAGGGTTGACCATTTCTGTCGGAGGGAGCCTTCCTCTTTCCCTTGAACCTGTTGTTCCTTTGATTGCCATTCCTTCGGTTGTTGTTGTTGTCATCATCATCAGGAGAATCCTTCTTGAAAGGGCATTCTCTAGCATAGTGACCTGGCTTGTGACAAGCGTAACACTTTCCCTTCCTTCCTTGGGCCCCTGCTCTTCCTTTGTTCCTTGGACCACCAAAGTTCTTCTTTCTAGAATGAGCAGCGAAGGCAACATTTCCTTCATTTTCATATTCCTTCATCCTTGTCTCTTCTTGTACACATCTCGATAGTACTTCTTCAAAGTCAGGTATGACATTGTTATTGAGAATGGTAGTGTTGAACACATGCCATTCGGATGAGAGACCTCCAAGTGCGGTGAGAACCATCTCTCGATCAACTATTGTCTCCCCAATAGCCAGCAAATTATTCCTGATTTCGGTTAGCTTCAGAAAGTATGATTGAATAGATTCATCCCTGCCTTTCTTCAGATTCTTCAATTGATTCTTGAAGAATAGTACTTGATTCGCATTGTTGGCCTTGAACATGTTGACCAACTTGTCATACATCTCCTTGGATGTACCCAGCTCAGAGATGTAGGCAACCAAACTCTTATGAACTGATTCCCTGATCATCAGCTTTGCTTTGATTTCTCCCTTCTTGTACTTTGTTTTGGCAGCAACAGTTGTAGTGGATGGAGGCTCTTGGATTTTACCCAGTACATAGTCCATGACATCTTGGTCTTCCAAATTAAGATCCAATGTCATCTTCGAAGCATGGAAGTCATCCTTCCCAGTCAATTTGTCATCAACCTTAAAGCCATTGTAGTTTGAGGAACCCGTCCTCTTCTTCGGTGATTACTACAAACTAGGGCTTTGTCTTCACCTCAGCTCTGATACCATGTAAATTTTTGTAGATGTTCTATGCTTAATGCAACTTTACCTTTTATCCCAATATCAGTCAACAATCACATAAACAACAAAGTAAAATGTTGTAGAACATACCAGTGGATCGACAGAAGACAAGTCAAAAATATATAAGTCTGTTGGTGCGTTACGGCGATTAGCAGGATGTTACAACCAACAAAGTCTCAATATGGCCAGCCAACCAACAATGTCACACAACCCTCTAGGACATCGAAAACGGTCAACTCAAAAGTCAACCCAAAAGTCAACGTTGTCAGTCAACAGTCAATGCAAATAGTAGCAGCAGCTAGGTCAACATAGCAAAGTCAAAGTCAACGTCTAGCCTCAAGGATAGTGCCAAAAAATGCGGATTTGAAAGATCGAAATTTAGGGAGAGTTTTAGGTCCGTTTGACCTTGCGTTGACCAAAGTCAACGCTAGTCAAAGCTGCTGCAGAAACCCTAGGCCGAAAACATAAAAGAGCTGCTGCTGAAATTTCCCACGTGTGGAGAGAAGAGCCTCCAAGGTCATTGAACCAATCAGATGAGGAGAGAGAAATGTGTGAGGATCAGATGAGTGAAAATGTCCTCCAACGTTGACCAATTTATATCCATCAATGAGGGTGTGTGACACAATTGCTGGGGCACAAAACCTTAAGGCCAACCTGCACATATTTTTAATAAATTCAAAATAAATGTTCTGCTCATCGGATTACGATGATCTTTAGATCGATCTTGCACCTCTCTGAAAGAGGAGTCCAATAAAAATATTGCATCTTCATTTGAGCATCAAAACATGAAGTTAGGACCTAGTTGTCCAAAATTAACAAGGGGAAGGCAAAAGAAGAATCATCACAAGATCTAAGAATTGAAGATATGACAAAGGTGATAAAAAATTTGACAAATAAGCTAGCTAAGATGGAATTGGAAAAAACTTCCAAAGACAAGTACAACAAAACCGAGGGGGGTTTAACCCTCAATTCAGAAGACATCCCCTGCAAATCTTGCAGAGGGAAAGAAGAGATCAAGATCAGGTTTAAGCTCCATTGTATATAGAAGCGACACCTGGAGAGCCAACAGAATATGACCAAAGGGAGGTCGAGGATTAGGTATCTGCTATGTATGCAATAGAAGAGGGTGAAGAGGAAGATTGCGAGAGAGAATATGTTGAAGCTGAAGTTTCTTTTGATCAAGATGAAATGGATGAATACTGTAGGCAATTCACATATTTTATGCAAGCCGAGTTACATAAAAAGTATGATTTGAGGTCTAGAAAGAGATCTAGAGTGCAGGATAATGAAGGTGAACAACAAGGTTCCATTCCTCCTCCAATGGCAACTCCACTACAAAAGGACCCTACGAAATAGGTCAGCAATAAGAAACAACTTGTAAATTCACTTAATAGAACAAATGTCTAGCAGGGTGAATATTCCCAGAACAAATCAGTTGACACTAATATCTTGGAGAGAGTTGTTCTTGTGACCGAACAAGTAGCAAATTCTAGAAAGAGTGAGGAAGAACCTAAAAAGAACGTTAAGCAAACCATGCCTTCAATTTGACAAAAGAGTTGGAGAAGGTCAAAATTCTGGTGCCTCTTCTAGAATTAGCCAAAATACCAGCTTACAAGAAAGAAATTTCAGAATTTATTAATCTCACACAGGTGGAAGACATAAGTGACACAGTGAACTTACAAGAAGAAAAGCTAGTGGTCACCTTTGGTCCTTATGTAGAAGAAATAGATCTCTATGTTCCACCCTTCTATATTTCTCTATTGCTTCATGATTATACTCTACATAATTGCATGCTGGACTTAGGAGCATCCCATAATCTCATGCCACTGTCTGTTACAAAGGAACTTTACTTGCAGATTACCAAACCTTATAGGGATATGTATTCATTTGATTCCAAAAGGGTGAAATGTGTTGGGTTAATTAAAGATGTAGCAGTTTCGTTGGCACAAATCCTAGCAAAGAGTATAGTCATGGATGTAGTGGTTGCTAACATCCTAGCTAGGGTTGGAATGCTCCTGTCAAGATCTTGGGGAGCAAAGTTGGGAGGTGTACTAAAATTATATTTCACTTATGCTATCATTCCGGTTTTTAATGGGGAAGAAAGGAGGTTGTACAAGGAAACAAGGTTTGTGAAGACTACCTCCAAGAAAGATGCAGGAAATTCTCCCATTTATAGTCAAGAAACAAAATACCTTTCTTGTTTCATGCTCAATGAAGATGCAGAATTTGCTGAAGACACAGGGAAGCAACTCTCTTCAGCAGTTGTAAATAATGAGTTACACTCAGGACGATTTGGAAGTACTACTTTGATGGTCCCTACTCCAAGGAGGATGCAGGTGCTGGATTCTTGCTGATATCACCAGAAGGTAACCTCATGCCTTTCTATTTTAAACTAGAATTTGATTCAACAAACAATGTGGCTAAGTATGAGGCCTTAATCTCAAGCCTTCAAGTTGCTAAACATATGGGAGTTCAATGTATTTCAGTTTTGATGACTCTGAATTGATAATAAGGCAGATTAAAAATCATTGTCTGATTGAGATCATATAGGAATGAAGTGTGGGATCTGGTAGAAAACTATTTTGCAGCATTCAATCTTCAGTATATTCCGAGGGAGGAGAATAGATTGGCCGATTCTTTAGCAATTGTAGCCAACACCTTCAAACCTCCAATAAATCCAAGGTTAAGGTATGAGATTGAAATTAGGCATAGACCTTCTATCCTTGATAATGTGAAACATTGGCAGGTGTTTGATGATGATGAACAGATAAGTCAGTTCCTGACCATGATTGGAAACTTTGAAGACGCTGAGATAGACCAAGAGGAAGAACAAACCGATCAGAAAGCAGAAAGAAGAAACCTTAAGTAGTCAATAGGTGAACACAAGATTATCCAATTGAAATATAATGTGCTCCCCAAAGGGTTGGTTCCCGTTGAAAGATTATTTGATGCTAATGATGTTGCTGTTGATTCAAATAAAACACATCAAGAAGAAGAGATGGAAGTTTGTAATTTGGGAACTCAGCAGGAACTCAAAATAGTGAAATTGTTCAAAGGTATTCCCAAAAACTACAAAGAAAGATACATTGATATTTTTAAGAGATATATGGATGTGTTTGCTTGGTCGTATGAAGACCTGAAAACATATGACAAAAGCATTATTCAACATAAGATTCCATTGAAGGAAGGACTCAAACCACACAGACAGAAGATCAGACAAATCAATCCATTGTTGTTAGCTCCAATCGAAAAAGAAGTGAAGAAATTGTTGCAGGCGAAAATTATAGTCCCTCTCAGATATTCAAACTGGGTTTCTAATCTAGTCCGTGTAAGAAAGAAGAATGGAGAGATAAGACCGTGTGTAGACTTCAGGAACTTAAACCGATCATCTATAAAAGATAATTATCCTTTGTCGAAAATGGGTTATGTCTTACAGAAGGTGACAGGAGCTCACAGGTTATCTATGGTTGACGGATTTTCTGGGTATAATTAGGTAGTAGTAGAAAAAGAAAATTAGAAGAAGACTGCTTTCACTACGCCTTGGGGTACCTTCATGTACGGAAGGATTCCATTTGGCCTTATGAACGCAGGTGCAACATTTTAAAGGGCTATGGACATAGCCTTCATTGGTGACATGTTTGTAGTTATATATATGGATGATGTTTTCTCAAGGTCAGATGATGAACACTTGGAGCATTTGCAAAAACTTTTCAAAAGTGCAGAAAGTTTGGTTTGTCATTAAATCCCAAGAAATCTTTATTTGCCTTAGAAGAAGGTAAATTATTGGGTCACATAGTTTCTAAACAAGGAGTAAAGATTGACCCAGCAAGGGTGGAAGCCATTCAGACTATTCCTTTACCCAGAAGCAAGAAGGATATCCAGAGATTCCTGGGAAAAATAAACTTTCTAAGGAGGTTTGTGCCCAATTATGCTGAAATCATGAGAAGTATAACAAATATGTTGAAGAAAAATGCAGAAGTGAAATGGGATAAGGAAGCAAGAGATGCATTTGTTAGAATAAAGGAAGCACTGCAGGAAGCCCCAGTTTTGATTAGCGCAGACTATCAAAAAGCCTTTCAGGTATACTCATTTGCATCCCCCACTACTATTGCTGTTGTGTTGTTGCAGAAAAATGAAGACAATAAGGAGCAACCAGTTGCATTTTTCAGCAAAGTTCTCAGAGATGCTGACTCAAATACAATATTGTAAAATCTCTTTCGGTAATAATCACATGCAATGGAACATTGTCGGCGCGTTTCAAACCAACCAGTGTGGTTCATCATCAGGGCTAGGTGAGAGATCAGATCAAGTCAATAAGTTTAAATAGATGTAGAGATGGTTAAACTAGTCGTTAGGAAAACGTCTAGTTTGACTTTTTAAAATTTATTTAACAATTTTTAATTATATATTATGTTTTTTAATTAATTAATAAAGGCTAGTTCCATTCTATTATTAAACTATTTGATTTATTTATTCAACTAATTAATAGATTAATAAACTTATATATATATATATATATTTCTTATTTAGTTGATTTAATTATTTAATTATCAATTTTATTTATTTATTAAAGTGCGAGATTCAAATAAAAAATAACCAATGACCAAAATGAATAAAAATAATATATATATATATATATATATATAATAATAAAATAATAATAATAATAATCAAATTAAATAAAGAAATAAATAAATAAAAGTAAATAAATAAATAAAGGAACAATAGGCAGGGTAGAAATAAAAGGCAATCAAGAACATAAGGCAAGTATCCATCACCTGCTGAGGCTCCAACCATCATCTCTATTGAGGTTAGTAGGTCTTTTTTCGATTTCTAAGGCCTCTCTTAACTTCCAATGATCGAAATGGTCGATCCTAGCAATGACCTTCGCTTCTTCGATGCAAATATGATGGTTAGTCTTTTCTGCATGCTCAGCTAGGGCAGACAAGCGAGATCTTCCATGTTTAATGTCATCAGCATGCTCACAAATGCTTTGATTTATAAACCGACCAGTTTCACCAATGTAAGGCGTCCCACAGGAACAAGGAATGATGTAGACACCTTTCCCATCCCTAGAGTCAATCAGGTCTTTAACCGATTTGAGAGAGCTGTGAATCATGTTAAGGGGCTTGAAATATGAAGACACCCTATGCTTCCTAAGGAACCTAGCAATTTTATCAGTGGTTCCCTGAATGAACGGAAGACACACATTGCGGGACCATTGACTAGCGTCTTTATCCTTTTTAGTTAGAGGACCTTTTTCTGCTTTAAGGAAAGCTTTAAGGCCTTGCGACCTACTATAACCATTTTTACAAAAGACACTTAACATATGGGACTTTTCCCCCTCAAGGTGAGACTCATCAGAGATCCTCAATGCCCTTGTGGCTAAGGTGTTTAGGACACCTAATTTTTGAGCAAGGAAATGGTGTGAACTAGCGTGAAGGTATTGCTCAGTATGAGTTTTCTTCCGAAAAACTTGATAGGAGAAAGAACCATCATCCTTTCTAGAGATAAGAACATCAAGGAAGGGAATGTTGCCATCCACCTCATATTCCATGGTGAATTTTATGGAGCGTGATTGATCATTAAGATGACGGAAAAAAGATCTAACTTTTCTTTGCCATGCGGCCACATGAGACAAGTATCATCTACAAACCTTTTCCAAAGCTTCGGTTAGAAAAGCGCTGAGGAAAGAGCCTTAGATTCAAAGTCCTCCATAAACAGATTAGCAACAATCAAGGAAAGGGGAGAACCCATAGCAACACCGCATGTTTGCTCATAGAATTCGCCTTCAAAACTGAAGAAAGTGAAGGTTAAGCAGATCCCGACTAAATGGGCCATATCAGGATCAGTAATGCGATTAATGACATCAATAGCCTCATTGATGGGGATATTGGTGTAAAGAGAAACGACATCAAAATTGACAAGCCTGTCCTCAAGATCCATTCTAACGTCCTTCAACTCATTAACGAAAGAAGCAGAATCTTTAACATATGAGTCTATACGACCTACGAGAGGCTTGAGCTTATGGGCTAAATACTTGGCGAGAAGGTAAGACAGATCACCAATGGTATTAACAATGGGTCGAAGGGGGGCACCATCCTTATGGATTTTAGGAAGACCATAGATTCTTGGAGTAAGAGGATTGCTCTCAATCAATTTCTTACTCAGAGAGCTCACCGAGCTACTTGATTTAATAGCATCATTGACAGCTCTTGAGATCTTTTTTAAGGGATTTTTAGCAAGTTTCCTGTAACTCCCACTATTCTCCAAATGATCTAACATTTTCATCCTATAATCCTCCTTGTTAAGGATGACAACAACACCACCTTTTTCAGCTTTAAGAACAACAATATCCTTATTATTATTTGAGGATTTTAGAGCTTCAAACTCAGGCTTGCTCAAGTTGCTCTTAGGGGGCTTGGATTTTTTCAAGATGACCACACAATCTTGCCTAATGATGTCCTTGGAGGAATCCGGCAAGTCTCTAATACCAAATTCAATGTCACAAATAATATCATGGATGGGGATTTTTCTAGGGGCCGAGGCAAAATTAAAGCCTTTTTCTAAGAGACTATAAACGGAAGGGTCAAAAGAGAAGCTAGAGAGATTGAAAAAATTATTACTAGGGTTATTATTAATATTATTAATCTTACTAATGGTATTACTATTTTTATTAATAAGTTCACCTTTATAATTATTACTATCACTGTTCTTGATAAAATCGTTATTTTTGTTATTATAATCATGTTTAATGATAATGCTATTTTTATTATTCTCAATATTAACATTACTACTAATATTATCTCTAATATTACTCTTGAGCCATTTATATTTTATGCTGTCAAAGTCTTCTTTAATACCTAAATGATTTTTATTAATGTTACCAAGGTTCCGATTTATACTGTTAGACATATTCCTATCAAGATTAATTAAATTTCTACTATTAGAGTCAATCCTATTCAAATTACTTTTAATTTCATTACAAGAATCTAGGATAGGGTTGCCTTGGCTATTAGATAAATTCGACCCTTCCTCAAAAGAGGACGCAAAAACTGAAGGTTCAGAAATACCTGAATTGCTATGGAGGACAGTGGATTCAACGGGCTTGCCAGACACTGAATATCCACCCACGTCGCCTGAACTCAACGAACCCTATGGTGGAGATGGAGACATGACAGGGATCGGAAACATATCAGCGTTGATAACTGAGCTTTGGCTCAATTGGAAATCTGCAGATGAATGTTGCGAAAATGAATGGGGAGATCCCAACAAATCGACCTGCCCATATCTATTAGATCCATCGACTGAGGATTCAGACAGCTGAAACGTAGGTTGCCCTGCCCCTACTGCTTCTCCGGAGAAACAAGTATATGCTTTGGTCAAAGCACTAAAAGCCTTCAGGACTTATGTGTTGCAGTCCCAAATAACTGCTTATGTTCCTAATTTCGCTGTGAAAGGCGTGTTGGTCCAAAGTGATGTTGAAGGAAAAAGGGGGAAGTGGATAGCAAAAATCCAAGAGTATGATTTGGACATCAAACCCACCAAGCTGGTCAAGGGACAGGGGTTAGCAAAGTTGTTGACATAGACAAATTTTCAAGCCTTGGGAATTAATCTGTTGGCACCAGTGGATGGAGCTGTAAATGAAGAGGGTCAAAGCAAGTTCAAAACATGTATTCAATACAAATTTTTGTGCTCTGATTGGTATAAAGATATTGTGCATTACCTGTGTTTCTTTTCCTGTCCAACTTCACTGAATAGAACAAAATATAGAGCTCTCAAGCTCAAGTCTCAGCGATATGTTATCGTAGAAGCAAAGCTATACTAGAAAAGACCCTATTGGTATTTTGCTGTTATGTTTGACCGAAGGAGAATCTATTGAAGTCACCAAACAATATCATGAAAGTCTGTGTGGAGGACATTATAGTTGGAAGGCCACTGCTCATAAAATTCTTAAGTCAGGCTTCTATTGGCCAACCCTATTTGTAGATGTTTATAGATTGGTAAGAAGTTGTCAAATGTGTCAGCTGTTTGTTGAAAATAAAAAACTTGCTCCATTACCTCTCATCCCAGTATTTATTGAAGAACCTTTCAGGAAATGGGGATTGGATTTTATTGGAGAGATCAATCCACCATCAAGCAGACAGTTCAAGTGGATTATGCATGCCATTGATTATTTTACAAAATGGGTTGAAGCAATACCCACTAAGAAGACGAATGACCAAGTGGTGATGAAGTTTCTGGAGGGAAACATTTTCAGTAGATTCATATGTCCAGTCAAAATTGTGACTGATAATGCTCAAGTATTCAACTCTGCTCATTTCATTAATTTCTGTCAAACATATAATGTAATTTTATCACATTCCACAACGTATCATCCCCAAGGGAATGGATTGGCAAAGTATTCAAATAAGACATTGGTCAGAATCTTGAAGAAAACAATCATCGAGAATCGGAAGGTTTGGGATATGAAGTTGAAGTTTTCCCTCTGGGCAGTTCGAGTCACTACCAAGAGATCTACTGGGAAGTCTCCCTCTGAACTAGTTTATGGAACTCAAGCACTATTTCCTACTCGGCTAGCCAAACCAGTGATTTCTTTCCTTCAAGAATCTCAGGAAGAAACAAATGCTCTGGTAAGAAGATTGAACAAAATAATTGAATCAAGTGAAAACAGAAACAAAGTCAGGGATAACTTGACTACTTATCAGGAAAATATGAAGTCTATATTTGATAGAAAAGCAAAAGAAGTTCTCTTTCAAGCAGGAGATTTGGTACTAAGATGGGACACTAGACGAGAAAAAAAGGGGAAGCATGGTAAATTTGACCCTCTCTGGTATGGTCCATACAAGATCTCCGAGGCAAGGTCAAATAACACATTAATTTTGGAAGATCTAGATGGAGAGACAATACATCTGCCTGTGAACGAGCAATATCTGAAGCATTATTTCCAGCATTAAAAGTCAGCATTCCACCATTGTAAATACCAGATTGCTCATTTTTCATATGTCACCAAACAATAATTGACTCCATGCCCAATGGATAAGGCACTAATTTGCGGTTCTTAGTGCTTTCGTGGAAAAAAGCACTATCCCCAGGTGGAGCCAGATGTTGTGGCTCATTTGCATTTACCTTTGAAATATTTTTCAAAACAAAAAAAACATATATGATAGAAAGTGTAAAATTTTTTGTCATAGAAAAATATTGATTTATATACTGGTACATTAAAATTACATGATGAGATGTGAAGGTGGGTCGATTCAGGCTCATTCACGTGCAAAACAGTTCAAGAGCCGGACTGATGGGCACGTTCAGAACATTGCACGCCGAATAGGGTCGAGTCGGGCTCATTCACAAGCTCAAGAGGGACCATTGCGACATAACACCAGATAAGCTTAGGAGGGTTACACCGTGGAGCAAACAAACTAATTTCCCAAAGGCGGAGAAAGGGCGCATTTCCCTTGAACACTTAAGAGTTTTGGAGTAGGCGCAAAGGGCAAAACGGATGGTCGGGATCAAAGCGCAGAACTGGAGCGGAGAGATAGACGACGGAGATTAAATCGAAAACCGCAAATCGCAAGTTTCAAAGGATAGGCGCGGGAGGTAAGTGATAGAGTGGCCGAAGTGCGATGTGCGATGCCAGGTAGGACCCGATCGCATATCGCACATTGCAGGTTTTAAAAGATAAGTGTTAAGGAAACGTTAAAGTCAACGAAATGCGAAGTGTGACGTGGCAAGATGACGTGGCCCTAGCCCGCATATCGCACAACGCAATTTTTAAAAGTTAAGGGCGAAGGGTAAGTGTTATAATCGCTGAAGTGCGATGTGCGATGCAGGGTGGGACCCGATCGCATAGCCCACATCACAAGTTTTAAAAGATAAACACTAAGGAAAAGTTAAAGACGGTGAAATGCGAAGTGCGATGTTGGCACGAATGCGATGTGGTTCCAAGATGAAATCTAAAGGATTTCAAGTCCAAGCTTATGCGGTTATGTGCCATTTTATGAAGAAATAGGCAGAACGCGACATGAAAACTCAGGTAAGTGGCCCGACGCAGATCAAAGGAGAAGAGGCAAAGTCGTGTAGCAAGTGATATGATTGACAACGTTTGAAGCACAGGGGCATAGGCAGAGTTGGGCAGAAGAGCGTATAGCGGCCCTATTGGGAGCATGACAACTGGGTTAAGACACATCAGCAACATCAGATTCAACAAAACGAAAAATATTTCCAGTTTTAATTTGTTTTCTCAAGTATGATTGCATAAATAATCTTAACAGTTTAGGTAGTCAAATAGTTTCAAGAAGTTCAGGAATTATGAACCACTGTGATGTATTTAAGTGGATAGAAATAAAGAAAAGGGGTTCCGAGTTTTGGATCTCTGGAGGATTGTTAATTTGGTAATGAATTTTCTGAGAAATAAATGAAAGAAGATCAAGTTTCCTGCAGCTGCTGATGTTGATATGTCTTTCCCGTTTCACTCTGTGTTTATTCTTCTTTGAATGAAGTGAAGTAATGTAGCAGCCGATCTCTTAATTACATCTATGAGTGTAGTTAAACCTTAATTTGCGCTCCTTTGCCTCATCTCTTCTTTCTTCACAAAATCTTGATGAAACTTTAAAGTGATAGATTCTGTGTTTGCAACATATTATTTTGAGTTTCCTCTCTCTCCACAAATTTCCTCTGAAACTTAAAAGTGATAGATTCTGTTTCTTAGCATCTCACTTCAAGTTTCCTTTACAGTTCTTCTTTTCATTTCATTCGGATATCAACTGTTTATGGCATTGTGAAGGCTTTCATTATATCATATTATTGAGTGTATTAAATAATTAGATTCCAAAGGTGTTAAGCAGAGGACATTTGATATTATAATTGTGACATACATTTACAAAATGTCTTAAGCACTGATTCCTTACCACAACCAAGGGATTGTTTCTTGAGATACAACAATACTAAGAAACTGCTGCTGAATAATAATAAACCCTCATATCTGCTGCACCAATTTTCCCGAATTGGGTTTTTCCGGGGACATTTGTCCGAAAAATCTGTGTCACTTTGTCGAATGAGCGTACTATTCAGTAAATGATCTGTATGTGTGTAGGATGCTAGTTGTGTTTACTTCGATATTTTATGAATATTTTATGAAAATAACTTGTATACTTAAATCACAAGTAGGGGAAGTAAATCAAGATACTGCAGTAGGATTTCTGTAATGTTGTATTCGGAAATTTTCACATGGTATCAGAGTGATTGCAGATCAAGTTGAATCTATAGCAAATCAATTGAAGACATATTTGCTACAGGGTAGCAGCTGAAGCAGCAGATAATTCGGAGAGGGCAGCACAACACCAGGAGGATGCAGTCCCAACAGAGGTCACGTAGGGGCTGACGCAGTCCTAATTGGGTGATGCAGAGACAACTTAGTGCCTTCCAGAGGGACACATGAGGAGCCTGCGCTGCGTAGAGGCTGCGCTGAGCCAGTCTGCTCACGTAGAAGGCAGAAAGAGGGACGAAGTCCAATTTTTGGGTTGTTGTGCAGTATTGCCATGGTCCGGAAGTAATGCTTTAGATCTTTAGTAGTTGCTGGTGTGGTGGATATTCTTCTAGTGCATAATCGTGCTTAGCTGAGTTGACAAAGAGTGAGAGGAGGACAGTTACTCAACAGATCTGTGCCAAACAGATCTGAGATTCGATCAGGAGGGTGATCGTAGAGAACTATTTAGTTGTATTTAGCTGAAAATTTCCAGGAGGGAAATCAGTTGTCTGAGGGAGCAAATACTATAGAGGGTTTTTAATCGCCAAGAAACCCAGATCCAATATTTCTATGGAGTATTACGGCAGAAAGAGTGAGAAGAGTATCTGTTCTGACGGATTTGAGCTAGATGGCTTCTCATGCACTGAGAGATCAGGACAGGTTGGACAGCGTGTCTAACTTCGTCATCTGGAGAGCCAGGATACTGATAGTAATGGATGAGTACGACATCAAGAACCATGCAAAAAATATCCTAGCTGTGCCTACCGATCCAGATCCTCTGAAGAAATTCAATGAAAATCAAGCGCGGGCTAAGCGCTTGATAATGGATGGAGTCAAAGATCACGTCGTGCCACATATTTACAGGAAGAAAACATAAAATGAGATGTGGACTACTTTGGAGACGATGTATCAGGGAATATATGTTAAAATAAAAATGCTTCTAGAGAATCAGATGCGATTGTTCCAGATGCAGAAGGGTGAGGAGGTAGATCCCTTCCTTTTTCGACTTTAGATTATCTGGGATCAATTGATTGCCATGGGTGCAACACCAGATGAAGGGCTCTTGGTAAGGACTGCCCTGAATGCAGTCACTGAGGAGTGGGAAACGTTTGTCCAGAGCATATTGGGTAGGGCAGTGTTACCATCCTGGGCAGACATGTGGGCAATCCTCCGTCAGGAGGGAATCAGGAGATGCACCAAGAGGCAAAACAATGGCAACAGAACTGTCAAGGTGAAGAAAGAAGAGGAAGATGATGCAACTCTGGCATCAAAGGAACGAAGGCCGCAAGGGAAGAAGACAGGGAAAATTTTAAGAACCCCCCTAAATTTATATATATAATAAATAGGCGAATCCCCATGATACATAGGAAAAATGGAAGGAGATTTTATTAATAATATAATATGTATATATAATTTTTTGGCGAATCTCTCACGAGATTATATTATCTTGTAAAATCATGGCGAATCACCAGTACAAATGGCGAATCACTACTACAAAATAGTGAATCGTTGTCTAGTGGAGTTCGGATTGTTGGTTCCAATGAAGATATGGTAGTTGAACCAGGAGTAGAAGGAAGAGAACCACCGAGACCAAGCATGCCACATGGTGACTCGTGAGGGAAGTAGTTCTCGTGTAGTTTGGAAAACGTGTTCTTCTAGTTCTGCTAAGCATAGTGTTGTTGTTCATGCTACTACTAGCACTGATATTGAGGTTGGAGAGGAGTTTGAGGAAGCATGGAAGGTAGCAGTGGTGGAGAATTACAAAAAGTACCCCATGATGGGCTCCATTTTGCCCTTTGGTATTTGTGCCTGCAAGATCTTCTATCCATTGAACCAACAAATAATCGTTCAACCAACAATCAACTTGACTGAGTTGATTAGGTACGAGTCAACTTAGACTAATCTTCAAAACTATGCTTTGCACTATCCCATATTTATCAAACTAATGCTACACAACATTGTGCATTTGCACCCAACTCTCATGCATGCACACAAAATTTTCATTAACATCTATAACCCTAACCAAGTGAGAATTGATCAACAATTTGCACCAAAGTTTGTTAGTGTTGAAAGTTCATAAGAAATTTAGATCCATGGGACCTTAAATAAATTTTGAAATAACCTCCACAAATTTGACCACAATAGAGAAAACTTGTGATAAATTTTAAACCTACAAAAATTAGGATTCATGTTCCTACGAACGATCATAAGAAGTAGTTGGCATATAGGTCGAGTTTTGAGCCTTGACACATTGATAATGCAATGGCTTAGGTCAAAACTCACACATTGAAAAGTCATCAATGAAGAGAAGACAAGATCATTATGAATTACACATACTCCAAACTTCCTACCAAATTCTACTTAGTTGTCCGCAACTCAGCTATACATAATCTTATAGTAAATAAAAATTCCACAAAGCCTTCTTCACATAGCTAATAAATGGCCATTGGAAGAGCACCCCTTATATAATAGTAATTGTAGCAATCAAAAGATTATTTCATATTGAACTTCATAGCCATAGCACTCCTATGTATTGTATGATGTATTCAACTTGCATTATCAAATATAGATAAAATCATACTTTTGATTAATCCATTTAAAACATACTTGTGCACAATGTTGAATGCAATGCCAGTCAAGGAGTAAAGTCAGTTTAACGTGTAATGATCTATAAAATAATGGAACATAGATGGAACATAGACTGATTTCATTTAGATATAGGTAACCCTCTGAATGTAGACCATTCCTTGAAGAACATTTTTATTGATGAGGAATTTAATACAATATTCAATTTTCGAACTAAAAATATTATTTCTATAGATTTGTGTATGGGGTAAACAATAAATAAAAAATTTAACTATCCTTGGGGTGGTCAATATTTATAAATTTTATTTATACTTGCTTTACCATGTATATCATATACCTATCAATCACAAACATGAAAAGCTGTGGAATTCACAGTGATGATCTGCTCTGGAAACACAACCAACCTTTATTATTACCAATATTAACTTTTATATAGTAGCACATATGTAGATAAAATTTCCAGCTTCCAAAGAAACAAACTTGCTTCTCCAACATGATAGCACATTCTTAACTACTAACATTTCTGATTGCTGAATGTAAGAAAGCTTTCTAAGTACATATAATCTATTGCGAGGCTCGAACTCCTAGACTATGTTCTTTTTTATCATGTATCTATAGGCTGTAGCCTTCTTCTTGTTTGAAGAGGAGTTGTCTATTATCAGAACTACCTTCCCTGCCTCTGATGCCTTGAAGGAATTGCAAATTGACTCATCAGATGAAGACAACTTTCTGTTCTTGTCAATTAGAGTTGAATAGCTTCCCTATGCACTCAACGCAAACTCTGACCAATAGGAAACATCCCACCCACCAACTATGAGGTCCCACAGAATTGTTGCTCCCGCCTGAACAACAGACAACTTGAATGTGAGAATTCAAAAACAAAGAAAAATCCCAATCGCATATATCTTGAGGATGAACTCGATCTCAAATCCAAAACCCATAAAATTTATATCCAAAACTAAAACTCATCAAATTTGGAAGTATATTGGAAACAAAACCGAGGCAAAAGAGCTAAATTTGAATGCAGGAACTGACACAAAATCTGCAAACTTGAGAAATTTTTGACGTACATTATTTTGTTTGACAAAATAGATCAGGGAAGAAAGGCCTCAGGGAAGATCACACTAGACTAGGGGTAAGTAAAAATCACCAAGGTGAAGCATGGGAACAAGAATACAACCAAAAATGATCTATAATTTTGTTCAATCAGTGATCCATCCATAGGAAAAAAATTTTCTCCTAGGGGTTACCCACTTGGGTGTGTAACAAAAGCCCATCAAACAGTTTATGAAGCTGTTGACCCTTCTCCTCTAAGAGTGAAAATAAAATGACATAGGAGCGATAGAGGAAAGAGAGATATTTGGTGTAGAGGATTTTGGACACCCTTAATCTTCTCATTAACCTGAAGAATACCAGAAGTTAGAGATTCGTTTTCAAAGCAACAGTAAATTTAAAGTGGTCAGTCGAGGATATGATAGCTGCTCAGGTGAAAGAGAATTTGGAAAGGATCAAGAAGATAGTAAAGATATGCTTTTTAGCATAGATTCTACCACAGAAGCTCAACAAGAATAATGGACACTGGTAGGGATTAAAGAGGAACTCCTAGCATCAGGGAAGAAGCCACAAGCAGTTATCATTAAAAGAGAAATCATCCTAACTACTGCCCTCTAGATTTCTCAACATTTTCTAGCCGTCTGATGTTTGGTCAGACAAAAAGCCTGTGGCTTGCCAGTTGTGGTTCTATTATTTTATTGAGCAACAATTCTGTACATTTAAAACAATAATAAAAAGAAGATTTCAATTATAAAAAAGAACAGACTCTTGATTTTTTAATGCTCAGTGTCTTTCTTATTCTTTAACTTGAATACAGTGTGACTATTGTCATAATAATCTGCTAAATATGAACATAGGATGCATCACTGCTAAAAAGGTCTGGCTAAGGTGAATAACAACCTTTCATCTTTGACTTTCCGATTGTTTGGACTCTTGAGGGGAAAGATTGGAGAGGCAGGGGCTAGGCTTGGTTCAAGAGAGACAACTGGGAATTGGATTGCATATTTACTCTGTGATATTATAATTTATAGATGAGACTAGACAGACAGACATCCTCGAAGGCTTACTGTTGCTCTGTAGACTTTCAAAAGGCTCTTGGCACTGCAATGTTCCCAGGAATTTACCCATCAAGCAGCTTCATGTCCTTGGACTACTTGAGGACATTGTTTCTGGTGTGATGCAGCTTTATGATAGAATGATTGGCAATTTTTGCGATTACTGCAGATTTTCTGAAGGTATCACGAGTATTGGGGGTGTCAAGTGGGTGTGTGTTCTCTCTTCCAGACTAGTTGGGATCTACATTAATTACCAGCAATTCATCAGGGAATTTACTCAATCTCAGGATAGTTGCCTACTTCATCAGATCCTGGGTTCATTCCTTTTATTTGTAGATGTTGTTGTATAATTGGCCTCCACTCTAGAGGGGTCATAGAGTCAACTCGATGCATTGGATAGATTTTGCAATAATTGATAACAGACAATTAACCTTGGGAAATTATGATCTCTAATATCACCAAAGAGGCCCTCTCGAAGTATATCATTTTCCCTTTCTGTGGAAGTTAATGGAGATGACCACATTTTATGCTTAGGGGTCGAAAACCATTATTTTTCGAATACTGAGAATGAATTAAAATGGATGTTATATTTTGCATAGTGATCATCAAAATAATGGATGTTATATTTTGGACAGTGATAGTCAAAATCAATCTTGTGTTTCATGCTTGTATTGAAAATGAATGTTGTATTTGAGGCAATAATGATAAGTAGTTCTACCAAGGAATCCATCTCAATCTCATCCTTTTATTATGTATTCCTTTGCAGCTGTACTTATGTAATTACAACAGGTGACCCATTAAATTGCAAACCTATCTGAAATGAATACCGATCAGTGCCATACAGGAGAGTTTAATAAATATAAAGTTTTATGAAGCCTTCAATATAGCAGTCTTTCCAGATTTCGAAAACCAGGCTGATATTCTGTCAACTTAAAATACTACCTGCATTAACAAAATAGAAGGATAGCTGTTGTAGAAAGCAGAAATTGCTTGCAAAATACTCTGCCAACCATGTGGTGGTCAATGTCAACCTTTATGTAACAAAGATAAGCGTTGAAAGATCGGTAGACCAGACACAATTTTGTGGATTACAGGCTAATGAGATTGCCTAATACATCAACACTTAACTGTGACCTCAGGTGTTTCAATATTAAAAATGATTTCTAACATAGACAATTGAATTGATTTTATTGTTGATATATTATTGTTATTTAACTGAAATTGTAGTAGGAGTCAATTATGGCATCTGCAAGATACTCGCATTTGGATAAAGGCAACCCAACCAAGGAGATACACCCATCCTTTGTCAGGTAGACATGCCACTTCTTTGTCATGTTCTCACTCTGTTCGAATTGAAAAGCTGTATTAGGGCAAGAAACGGTAAAACCAACACTGATTAAAAAATATGGAATTCTGAAATGGTGAAAAGTTACCGAACATTTTCTTATGGCGTCGTCTACCCAACCTTTAAATTTGCCCAGACGGCCAAAAATGGTTGGAACTCGGTAAAAAAAATTCAAAAAATCTGACAGTAGGAATGTTTGAATGAGTTTTTAAGGGTGGAAATGGATTGAACACCATCAAAAATTCCCGGGACACCCAAAATCTTTAAGTTTGACAACTGTAACCTGGATTTACAAAAATTCTTGCTAGATTTTATCAAAATCCGGTAAGAATTTCCATAATTTTCCAGACAAATTTGAAAGCTAGATAGACTACGACCTTTCTTACCTGAGCCTTGTTAAGACCTGTGAAGGAAAACATGCCAATCTGTCTGAGGACAAAGGACCAATCTTTCCCATTCTTATCCTTTACAGAAAGATTATCATACAGTCGCTGCCTCACACCCTTGATTCTTCCAGACATAAGTTCCATTTTTGATTTCCATTCATCAAACATGGCAGGATTGCCTACAACATTTGCCACAATTTGAGTCCCATGAACTGGAGGATTCGAGTACATTGGTTTAGCAAGCCTTTTAAGTTGGCTTTTCACCCTGCTAGAAGTGCATGGACAAATGCAGTTAGCGTTCCATTTAAATAATGCTGGAAGTTGAAGATATTCCAGTAATAAACATATCCACTAGAAAGAATACAATCCAAAGTTTATTAGTGGTACCTATTGGCAACATCTGATGAGGAGCACACAACATTAATAGCTCCTATCCTTTCTGTGTAGAGACCGAGGTTCTTGCTGTAGGATTGAGCAACAAAAACTTCCATCCCACGAGCTACAAACAGCCTCACAGATGATGCATCCACATCAAGACTGCCACTTGCAAATCCCTGCAAGTTCAGGTAAAATTGCATATTAAATTGCAAAAATAGGGGTCCTTTCAGACCAATTGTCAGTTCATTACAACAAAGGATTACTAGACACACAACAACAGAGAGGCTGCACAGAGGAGGAGAGAGGAAGGTGAACCAAGCAAGCATATTCACCCAGGGAGGGCCTCTATGGATGCCCATTGGCATAAAGGCCAATACCTCATGAATGGCATTTTGGAAATGCTTCTAAGACTATAACATCACAGATCTCTTCCACTTGGGCTGTAAGATCACTTAGCTTCTTTCAATGTAATGAGTATAAACAATAGAACTGTGAACTCATATACATTTAATAACCATAAGGTCATATCAATAAAACCCAAATTCTGGAGGTTTTTTTCATAAAAATAATTGCATTCAATAAAGGATTACTAACCATGTCAAACGATTTTTTCCATTTAAAGAGGGCTTTTAATGCATTGAATTCTGAAGGTATTTCCATTGAATTCATCAAGGCTTCAAAATGAAGAAGCAGTATAACTTAAAAAATAATCGAAGTAAAAAGAAACTGGCAAGGTAGAAAAATGCATACAAACGAATTGCAAAAAATAATCTACACACTGGGCAATTCATATAAAATATGAAAGCTGTAAATTTAACCTCCATATTAGTGAATCATCACGAACCTGATAAGCAACATCAAAGAAAGTATTATGATTCTTTTCCAGAATGGCATCCGCTATTTTCTCCCACTGCTTGGGAGTTGGATCAATTCCAGTGGGATTGTGAGCACAACCATGAAGCAACAAAAAAGAACCACTTGGTGCAGCCTGCAACAAGTCAAATAATTAGCAGTCTACCATCAAAAAATTAACAGTGTATTTACCTAACATCTAATTCTGTGAAAAGGCAGGTAAAATAAACTGTCATACTTTAATGTCTACAATCATCCCTTCAAAGTCTAATCCTACAGTTTTAGGATCATAGTAACGGTATTCCGACCAAGGAACCCCAACATCATTGAAAATGTTCTTGTGATTTCCTGGTAAAATCAATCTAGAATAAAAAAGCTTTCAAATGATGGAATATTATTTTTCATCAAATTACGTTACAACTGTAAGATGTTTTTGGAAGGATTTGTTATTTATTACATTGTGGTCTTTTCTGTCGTAGCTTATACTGTTTTATTCATTCTTGGTCTTGGCTCCTATATCATAGTGGTGACAAGGTTCAGGGAGGTCCTGCCTAGTATAATTTTGGGTAAACTCTCGAAGATACCTCTGTCGGGCCGATACTTGTCTCCTCCCCTCACCCCTACCCCCATCACTATGGGCCACTATCACTGTCATCATATATGTTATTTTTTATATGGCCTAAACGAGGTCCAGCACAACCTTCTATAGGCTCAATGTAGGGTGGCAAATTCCACCATGAGATAGGTTCAATGGCAAGAGGAATGTGAACACAAGTTACAGGCAGAGAGCATAGTTTCATGAGGACTGGGCCATGGAGACAACAACTCAACTGTTGGAGTTGAGAGAAACTGAGAAGGAATTCTCTACCTTCGCAATCATTTCTCATAGGCATTATCTAGAATTAGATGCTCAGCTTGGAGAACTGAAATCTTTGGTTAACAGAGTAGTGGGGTATTTGCAGATTCCCCGAGAGGTAATTCATCCTCCTCCTCTGGTTCTAGACCCTACTTGCAAAGGTTTCTCTTGGACTCTAGTTCCATGAACTCCTGATCTGGTTATGAAAGACACAGTAGGAGCTATCAATCCTCCATACCGAACTGCAGTAACCATGCGCAGTAAAGACACAAGAATGGAGACATGGGTGGGCTGAAATGGGGAGATTTTCCAGTTTTTATTATCAATCTTAATTGTCATAATGTTTTGTCTAGTAGCAATATTGCTATTCCAGTTCGTAAGGTAGTATACCTGTCAGGACTACTCATATAGAATAGGATAGGGTCCAATCAAAATATTTGGATAAACAACAGTATTTTTCATCGCTGGCTATGGCCTTCCTATCTATTTTTTATATTAGACTGCTAAGATTTGGCATCAAACTTCTCTAATTTAAAATGAAACAGCACTTGTGGAAAAAAATAAAATGAAAATGTAGTAATTAACTAATTTCACAATAATGTGTGGTGCCATCTAGTTGAAAGTTGATAGCCTATAGAATGTAGATATTTAAACTAGAATTTGAGTAGGTAAATTTTATTGAGCCATAAATCATTGAGCAATTTGGTGTTAATGTACAAAATAGACTCACATAAACACCTAGATAACAATAGTTCTTACTATGCACCAATAGTAGCCTCTAGAAATCAGAATGTCAACCATAATCTATAATGCTATTATATAGATATCACTTTCTGCCCATTTTCCCTTTTTATTTGAAAGAGGAGGACGAAATTCCAGCTTTAAAACTCTTAACTTATGTGACAAACAAGTCTATGTGTCAAGTAACAAACCTTTGGCACCATTTGTTATTGTTCTGCAACTTTAAACAAATTTTGATGCTAAATCACAGTTGAACATAGATTATTTGATGTTGTGATATGCAACAAAGTGTTTTTCAATGAATAAACATATAGAACTATATCCAGTGAGATGACCCACATGCTGCCAGCCAGATAAGTGTAATTGTTATTTGATCATCAATGACAATCAGAATATGATAATTCATAGCCAGAAATGATCAAGAATTGGCACAGATAGGACAGTCAAACCATGGTAGTCTATTATAATAGCTTAATGGTGAATATCAAATTTTTTATTTTAAACCATGAAGCAAAGGCAACAACTTTCAAAAGGGTCAACAACAACTCGGGAGTAAACAATACCAGAAAAGACACTTTGAACTGAAGGTGAAAAGAAAAACCTCTGAAAGTCGAAAGGTTCTATGGACAATTGGCTATTCAGTCAAAATTAATTGTATCTTTATGTTAAAATTCCAAGTTTCTATAAATACCAACATGCAATCTACTAAAAGTATATACAAGGAACTTAAGAGAAAACATTACAAATTTGATATTTGTTTTACATGTGAAAGAAGAAACTTTAATTAAAGACAGAAGATCCGATCTCTATATGTCAGATTTATAATATGGTTAGTCCCAACAGCAACATTACCCTTCTGCAAAAGCATCTAAAAAAGCAGCATAATATTTGGGCAATGGGCAATAATTTTACAAAAATTATGCAAGTCTATACCTTCCAGAGGAAAGCTGAGAGCTATTTACAGTTCCCCTCGAACTACTCAATCGTCTTGCTCTTTGATCATGCTCCTTATCAATCCTCATTGAAGCTACCTCTTTCTCCATGGCAGCTACTTCTCTACGCATTTTCTTTGCCTCCAACTCCATTGCTTTTTTCAAAGTATCCACTTTCTTCGCTAGCATCTGAATGAACAATTTAAGTAATTTATTTCAAGTGTAAATGTGAGTCTTCATCTATGCTTCACATCGGTGCAAAAGGAATGGTCGAAAGTGATAAACAGTGTGACCTATTGATTGAAAGTGAATGTACCTCAATTGCATCATCCTTGTCTTTAAGACTTTGATCCTTTTCATTGGAAGCTTTTCTCAAGGCTATCACCTCCTTTTGTAGCATGTCATACAACACACCTGAAACATAATCTTCAGGCCCAACTTCTGTAAATTTAGGTGGTTTGCTATCTGAATTCTCTTTCCCAGCATCATGTGATTCGACATTTCTGGATATCCCATTACTTTTATTAGTTGTGCGGTTCTCACTGAGTCCATTTGTAAATGTAGTGTTGCGTTCTATTGATCTCCCAACATCAAATGATCTTCCACCATAAAATGACCTAGATGTTCCTTTTGCACTCTTTAAAACTGTACTGGCATTACTGGATAGTGAAGACCTCATTTGAGAAACTGATGATCTCCTTGGACCAAAACCATTTGACATGACTCTTGATGCAATCTCTGCACCACCAATTGATTGGAGGCGAGAAGGACCATTGCAAATGCTTCGTCCATCGGAGGAGGATGATCGAATAGCACCATTTGGTGATCCTCTTATTCCTTCTTCAACTACTTTCAACTGTAGTTGAAACTTCTCTTGCAAGCACACGCTTGTTTAGCAACAACGACCAAAGATATAGATTGGAAACCAAGGTATAAAAAAGAAACAATGAAGAGAATCTATTTTTTCCTACTTTAAGTGCTGCTTCAGTTTTCGCAGCCCACTCTGTAATGGCTAATTTATCATGAAGCTACTGCATTTCACCCTGCATAAAAAAATATAGTAAACAATCTGAAGGGAAGAAAACTATAACAACTGAAAAAACCTGTCCAAATTCAAGGATTCTTGAACCATTACAATATAATGCTTCAAACTACCTACAGGAAATGATGCTCTTCAAGCCACTGCTTTACAGGCATGACTTTGTCATTCCCATCCTTCCATTCATTGGCTCATTGGCAACAACACAAGCAACTCGATTTGCCTTTATCTTTGCCCGAGCTAGTTCTCTCTCGAGTGTCTTATTACCTTCCTGAAAACATGCCAACACATGGATATGCATGCAAATTGAACCATTTGGAATGGTTATTTAACCAAAAAAAGTAATGTTTCAACTTTCATACAATAGAAAAATTGTAAAAATTCATGGCATGGCAGGACTTACAATCAATTCATTCACTTGCCGCTGATAATCACGCACAACATTGGCAGCAGCCCCGCCTGAAAGGACAACCTCCTCTAGCTCACGAACTGCTTGACATAACTTCTCGACTTCTACAACCTTTTGCCGATGCAATTTTTCCAATATTTTGTTCTCCTCTGGTAACACAATAGACCTCAACAGTCAAGACAAAGGCATACCAGCCAACTGCCCAGTATGTTTTATCATATAAGAAACCTAAGCACCACCAAAGCAACATTATTTTATCAAACTAAAAACAATAATCTAAAATCCAATAAGCAAAAAGGAAACCTGGAAAATTTCAATCTGTTTCATCAACTCCTGGTTCCTATTCTGTAAATAATCGACCATCGAAGCTTTTGCCAGAGAAAACTGCACTGTCCTCTCTGCGTCAAGGAGGGCTGCTTCTTTGGACTTTGTAAGTCTTTCTAAAGCCCTGTTATCCTCCTGCAATTTTGAAATCTGCCAAAACCAAGAACCTTCATAAACCCTAGATGACTAAGAGCAAGTGCAAACATAGGAAAATTCCAATGCATATAAATAACAGAAGAAATTCTGTCTGCTAAAAGAGAAGCATTCAACGTAACTTTTTTCACGACATTGAGCACATAGGGTTGAATATCCTCTGTTCTGTAAGCTCCAACACCAAGGTTCAACTTCAAATCATTTGCATCTGCTTTAAATGCTTCTGAAACGCCTAGAATTGGATCTGGACGTGCCATAATCACTCCTCCAAAGCAAGAGACATTTGTTGCATCGGCCATATTTACTATGTTTAAAGCCTGTACGCAAAATTAAACAGTCAGAAAAATAATTCGAACCATGGGAACAAATACTAATTGAAGTCATTTGATTTTCATATACAGTTAGATTCGTGAAAATAAATGACGAGGCAACTGTATGATCATAAATTTTTTCTCTAAAAGCCTCACGGACCAGAGAGGGTCGGTCAAGTCTCTCGCTCAGCCAGCAAGAAGATCGGTGTGCACAAAGCTCCAGCCACGTCTCCTAAATTTTGGTGAACTAGTGAATAAATGGGGCGAATCACTCTAACCCCTCCCTCCGACCCTGTAAATCCAGGCGAATGCCATGGAAATCTGCTCCAAGCAAAGAAAATTGGGGCGAATTTCATTTTTTCAGTGTTATGTGCGTTTTTTTTGCTGGACTAATATTTAATAATTAATTATTTTTAAAATAATTATTGGGCTAACTTTATTAAATTATAGAAAATGGGTTTTATATAAAAAAATTTCCCTATTAAAATTTAAAATCCCTTAAAATTCGCCTTTGGGCTAAAATTCACCCCTAAAATTTTCCCTGGAAGAAGAAGAGGGACCTATCCAAGGTCCGATGCTTTAATTGTGGCGAACTTGGACACTTCGCACCAACACTTTAGAAGAAGGACAAAGGATCTTTTGAATCTAAGGCAGCAACAACAAAGGACGATGGGAGTTGATGATGATGTAGCCATGAGTGCTCATGAGCCACGTAAGTGGGGCGATGTGTATCTGTAGAGAAGCTAAAAATGTTGCTAGCAGGATCCTTGAGTAGCCCAACTCTTGGATCACAAACAAGCTATGGGAGCCTTAAGATGGTAGCAGGACAAGTAGAGAGATTGTTGCAGAAAATCACAGAGAAGCAAAGGGCAGTGCTGAGACGCTGTAGAGGGAGCAGTGCAGTGCAGAGGCAACAACAACGTAGAAGCATCAACACAGAGGGGTTTATGGGACTTCAGCAGCGCAGAGGGTGCAATGCTTATGCAGTGCAGAGATGTAGTAGAGCAGTGGCTTCAGAAGGACAATGTCGAGCAGCAGTCGAGGGAGCTTCAGTGATGAGATGTAGCCCGACTGACTGGTCTGTCAGTGATTGGGCAGGGGTCCTTCAGTTTCTTACCTCTCAGCAACTGAGTTGCAGTGCAACAGTTAGTAGTGGCAGTGCTATGGGCAACATGATGCAACAATTTGAGAGGGAGCTGCAGTACATATGTGACAATGACATGGGCAACAGTACATAAAGCAACAACGCAATAGATGGAGGGCAACATGCCAAGCATCAACATCGCAGAGACCGATGCAGAGATCTTGTGATACATGGTGTGGATGTATTACTAGAGCACACTCCATGCTAATTGGGAGTCTTGAGATTTTGAGGTAGCATCGAGTGTGCTCTAGCCCTGAATTTTTGTGGAGGGGTTGAGACACACATCACCTCCAAAACCCAGAAAGAGTTTGGAGAAATTTCATCTGGTGTGTGAGATATTAATTTTTTTTTTTTTTTTAATGAGGACCCTAAGTCTAACTTAGGGAATTAGAAAAAGTAAAGTGAATTAATTAAACACATGTGATGAAATTTTCTAAGTGACGCGGATCAAGCAGTCTTTTAATCTACGCTGTCGATAAGAGATTAAATCACGACCGTTGATGTCTCAACGAAAAAGTATAAGAGAAAGGTTTGGGGTCAGTTGGAGACACACACAGAGTTTAAGAGATTGAACTCTTCTGACGGAGCAGTGCTCGGACGAAGATTAGATTTGGGTGACTCAGAGTTGTAGCGAGGGGAAAATACAGTGATTGTTTAGGAGGGCCAAGAGTACAGTGCAGAGCAAGAGCAACAGAGACGCAGTGGAGGCAGCACAACCATCAGAGGGAGTTATGCAGTCCCTTAGGAGGGTGACTCAGGCCCACGTAGAGGCAGCACAACATCTCCAAGGAAAGGTCCTGAATTTTGTTGAGAGGAGGGTTTCTGAGCTAGGAGGGTTGAAATTAAGATCTGGGAGAGGCAGATCCACACAGAGCTAGGGTGACGCAGTTCTTCAACCAGGCTACATAGGCTTACGTAGTTGCTGCGCAAAGCCAGCTGGCGTTTCACCAGTTGCTCATCCGGATCAGCCGAGACTTGCGAGAGTGAGGTATATCTCACATTTTCTCTGATTGCCGAGGTTTTCTCTGTTGGGTTTGCTGAGTTATGGCACCCTAGATGTACTAAGAAACTGCTGCTTAATAATAATAAACCCTCATATCTGCTGCACCGGTTTTCCCGCATTGGGTTTTTCTGGGAACAAATGTGTGTGTCACTTTGTCGAATGAGCGTGCTATTCAATAAATGATCTGTATGTGTGTAGGCTGCTAGTTGTGTTTACTTCAGTATTTTCTGAAAATAACTTGTATAATTAAATCACAAGTAGGAGAAGTAAATCAAGATACTGCAGTAGGATTTCTGTAACGTTGTATTCATAATTTTTCACAAGAAGTACCTTGATCAAGCCTCTGTTAGACTACCTTGATCCAATTGACTTAGAATACCTTTAGGTGATATATAGTAGGAAGTCTGCTGCGTGGTGAAATTTCACTAAAGAGTTGGAGGTGGAGTGCTACGGTTGCAGTGGAAATCACCTCATTGTTGTGTCTTAGTCTAGTTCTCACCTTGTGAGGTCACTCCAAAGGCATGTTAGATTTTGGGGCAACACTCCCCTTAGTAGGCATCTTTGGCACATATTTGGAGGTGTGGAGATCCTTTGCACAATATTCTAGGTTGCTCCATTTGTGCATCCATGGTTTTGTAAATGAGTTCATGGTTTCTCCTTGCAACACATGGTTTTGGATATATTATTCTTAGTTTTGTGAGGATGTAACTACTTATGCACCTATCCCTATGCTGCATGTGAAATTTTCACTATTGTAGAAACTGAAAATTATTCTTCTAACAAAATATTATTATGTGCAATTTATTTTCTATTACAACAAAGAATGAATAAAATCACTACTGAAATTTTCATCAAAAATAAAATGCACTATGTAAGTAAAACTGGAGTTGAGAAAATAATGCACACACACAATAAAAATGACACTGTTGTTTTTGGACAAGTGTCCCCGGAAAAACCCAATGTGGGAAAATCGATGTGACAACTAAGGGTTTATGTTATTATGCAACAATTTATGGAGTACAACTGGGTGCCTAAACTGGCAAGCCCCTTTTGACAAAATACTGGCAAAATTACTGAGGAAATTTCCTTTCTCCATAAGCAATCCGACCACTTGAATTGGCTATCCAAGAACCCTTGCGCAGGCTTCTGCGCAAACACTGCAAAGCCTGTTTCTTTTCCACGACCTTGGTGTCTGGGATAGAATCTTAAATCTATGACACTACAAAACCAAGAATCACAAAGATACTACTTTGCACAACAGAATATAAACGACAATAAATCTACAAGTGCACAAAATATAGTCAACTTTTTACAATTTTTGAACCCAACTTCATTATATTAATTTAACCGAATAATACAACAGTCTAGGGCTCCCGTTTTAGGGATAATGGCCCTCATACATCCACTAGTACAAGAATACAAAACTGGGGCTTGGTGTCAATATATCGACAACCAATCTACCCTCAACAAGATACTTTGACCATCTGGATGATGTAGTTGACACTCTCATGTCCTCTCGGTCATAACCTATACCTGCCCGGTCCTTTGACTCCCGATCTGCAACACTGCCTCTATCAACGATCCAAGTCCATCTGGCGACTGAATCTAGGCTATCAAATATGCTCACTAGTTGTGCCTTAGTCCTAGTCCATCAAGGGCACAACACATTGAGACTCTTGTCGAGTTGTTCACAACTTTGTTTGTGAACAACTCTCAATCTACCCAATGTTGCTCCTTAGCTACTCAGGGACTTCAATCCATAATGAACACATGCTAGGAGGATTTCCAAACATCTACTGTAGAAGTCCTTCTCCACACACAAGTCTAGGGCTGCTCAACTACTCCTCTGTCTCGTCAACCCTTGAGCTCAACAACTGCCACTCTAGTAACCACCTAAGTCCAAGAAGATGGTGCACACCGGGCTCCAACTTGGGCACTACCATATTGTCCTCCAGTAGACCATAAATGCCTAATCCACGTCCACACTGGGTCCACTCTCACACTGCCCTCCAATAGACCATGAGTGACTAATACTGTTGTAGCATATGCTCCTAGTTAGGTCATCCAGTCATCTAGGAAACCCTTCCTCTTGGCTACCAATAGACTCCATCAAATTTTCCTCTCCTAGGACACCCATCTAGCCATCATCCAAGAGGCCATCTGCAACTCCTTCTACTACTACCCTCTTTCCTAGGGATTTGTGCTTCCTATTGTAGCATCTGCCCAATAAGAAACCCTTTCTTCTGGCTGCCACAGTCATCCAACAAGTGTCCAATTTAGACACTACATCCCTAGCATCAAACTTATGATCAATACATACCTCTAGGGCTGGTGTGATACCAATGTAGGTTGTTGCTTCTGGTTAGGGCTTATGCCATCCCTAATTCACTTCTCAAACAACCTATCTCAAGCACATATTTCCTTCCCTTCAACGCTACCTCAATATGCCAGTACCCAAGCTAGCATGTACCCAATTCTATGTTGAAAAGTGTAACTAGGTTCGGTCTTCGTAATGACGTGTAATTATGATTTTATGTAATTGATAAAAAGAAGAAAAATAAAATTATTATTGTAAGGATCGTCTCATGGGTTTCATGAGCAAGGAATTTTGTTTTTAGTGATGGCTCCCATTGTGAGCCCTTAGGATTTGCCATCTAGTCATAAAAGTCATTTTGAGTCTATGTCATGTATGAAGGACCCTGGTTGGGCATGTTACATTTACATTTTGTATGAGTCATTAGATACGTGTAAATAGCCCCCCCAAGACCAAGCAAAGACTCCTCCTACAAGTCGACTTCAAGAAGGATAAAAATATCTTCACAAAGGACACGTCGACTCACCTACATGTCATGTCGGCTAATTAGAATGGGCAACAACTATAAATAGGGCATCTCAGCCTTATTTCAGACAAAATTTAAGAGATGAATTTTATGTCAAGGTCTAAATTAGGAGTGCGAAAGACACTTAGAAGAAGCCTAATCATCAACAAATATTGAAGGAAGGAAAACGAAATCTTTGGGAGTATTTTGGGACTGTTTTAAGGTTGATCTCCCTTCACACGTGCAAAGTAAAGGGACTGTTCTCTAATGCAGAAAAGGCCGAAGTTATTGTAGACCTATTTGAAGGGTAATTCAATGAGGAAGCAAGGGTATGCTACAAGCCAAGTTACCAAAGAAGAGACCTCCTACTGAAGCAAAGGAAAAGAAGACATAAGAGAAGGTCTTATGTATGATTTAGGGTTTTTGATCAAGGAGGCAAAAATAAGTCTGAAGTAGAATGAATCCAAAGTTGAAGAGAAGTCGAGAAGGAGGAAGGAGTAGAAGGTTCACTATCATTGACTAAGGATCTCTTCAGGGAAGCTTTGTGTCTTGTTCTTGGGGTGGAAGATAGGTCAAGGGTCTCGGTATTGGTATTCGTCAATTGGAATCTCTATAAGAAGAAGATTTTTTTTTGGTTTTCCTCTCAAGTGGGAGAGGTTTTGGCCTTGGCTAATAGCCTATATTTTGTGTCTCTTGTCTCTTATGGTTTATGCATTGGTAGTTGTTTGATGAAGAATACATTATAATAACATAAGCAAGAGAAGATCCTAATCTAAGAAAGTAAAAGTCCTTCACAAACATTTATAATAAGAAGAGAAATCACCTAATACTTGATGCCCTAGATTTCTCAACATGATTTCAGAGCTATGGTGACTAAGTCAAGGAAGGGCATATTATCAAGGGACACTCAAGGATCAAATCTCAAAGAAGTCTACAAAGAAATATTGGGATCATCATCAAGAAAAGAAGGCCAAAACCCTACATCTACTCAAGTTGAAAAGATATACGAATCAAGTTGAAGTGTTTTGAATATTATTCATCCGAAGGAAGCTAGATCAAAAGGCGTTGTCATCAAGAATCTAAGGCGATCTATCTCAAGAAAGATCCCTACCATTGAAGACATCATCATCATCAAAAGATCCAAGGAATCTCCCTCTCTGTGGGATCAAGGATCATTCTTGAAGAAATCTATCTTCATCAAGGAGAAGATTTTTGTCATCTATCTCATCATCAAATTCAAGGAAGCATCAAGTGGAAGGAGAATTATGTCAAGTAAGTATATTTATGTATGAATCTATCAAAATATATTTTGCAAGGAAAGCAACAAATTGGTTAGGGCTTCAAACTAACCTGCATGGAAGAAAAGGGCAGATCTGAATCTCATCGAAAATGAGGTTATGGAACATGTCAAAGGATCTATCACTAAACCAAGAAAAGAAGATCCTCAAGCTCTTGAAAAGTATATGAAAGGGGAAGTTAGGGCTCAAAGGATTCTCATAGAATCTATCAAGGATCCCCTCATCCCATATGTATTTAAACTCAAAACTTCAAAAGAAATCTATGACAAACTGGTAGAGTTGTATTCTGTAAGCACTGTTGGAGAAGTCATCTCATTAAGTCCACAACTCTACAAGTTGAAGATGTCAAGGGAAGATGGAATAGCCTCATACTTTATGAGGATATTTGAAATCCACGATCAACTACAAGATCTGGGAGAACTTATGTCTGATAGAGAAATGACTACAGTAGTATTAAATGCACTATCGGAGGAGTGGGGTAACTTTACTTCAAGTATTTACGGGAAGAAAGAAGCTACTCCATTCCATGAGTTGTGGTCACTATGCAAGATAAAATAATACAGGTTAAAGGAAAAAATTTGATGTGGGGTCAGGTGTGAAAAATCGGGCATATGTGGCAATGACAAGAAGAAAAGGAAATTTTGGAAAGCTTGGTCCTCGGAAAGAGAAGAAGAACATGGATAAAATACAATGCTATGGGTGTCAAGAATATGGACACTATATGAGAGATTATCCTAAGCTCAAGAAGGACAATAACAAAATAAGAAGAGAAGAAGCCCATATCACTGAGGAAGTGGAGGAAGCTGAAAAGAAGAAGTCTAAGAAGGAGGAAGTAATAGATCTCCACTATTGTGATAGTCTTCCTCTCCTAGTTCTTTTCTAGTTTTTGTTTCCAAGTTTTCCTGTTGTAAAGTAGAAGCATGATAGGATGCATCTTGGCATCATAGAAGCATTAGAAGCAATAGCTCGTGACATCATCATAGGGAAACATGAAGGATAGCCGGAAAAAAATCTATGGCAATCAACTATGATGGATATAGCTCTTGGGAACCTCATTAGAAACATAAGTGGCACTTTTGGAAAGGAAAAAGTCATCCATGTCATAGATCATCATACATCAGTCAAAAGGAAACATATGCTCAATGGGTATACTCAAGATTCTCCGATGGAATCTTCATTGGAAGGTTCACCGATCAAGATAGGAAGCAAGTGTTTCATCAAGAATTCCAAGTTGTGGAATTCATGGATGATGGTATGGTGACATAAAAGGTCAAGAATATCAAGGGATTGAAGCTCTTTCAATCAAGGAAGATGTTGCAGGAAGTTTGGATGACCCAAAGGAGAATGAGGTATGTGTGCTTTCATTTAAATTTGGAGTCATGTCACATGGTTGCAGGTAATATGGATCAATGCTCTATCTTGAGAGCATGATCAAAGGAAAAATGATCTTCTCCTCTGAAAGGATGCAAGAAGGCATGGGTCACACATTGTCTAGATGAAATCAACATAATATGTCCTCATCTGAAAAATGAGGTGGTTGACAAAATTGAAGGAACTATGAGCAAAAGTTCTTGGAAGAAAATGTGTGAAGAAAGAAAGGAAGAGATCGTGGAATGCACAACTATGAAGGCAATCAACATCCGAGAACTCAAATATTTGACTATGATATCTCTTGGAAAGATATGAGGGCTTTGATGGAAGTCTGAAAAAGATGGAGACCCTTGACAATGGACATCTTTGGGAGATGTGTCAATATGTATGCAGGATGCTGATGCAAACTGGAAGATGTCATGATGAAAGACCATCACAAAAGCAATTTTGATTTAATTTCCTATTTTTGAATGATATCTGGATGGGCTTATGCAGGGTTTCCTAGGGAATAGCTATGAATGTCTTCCATCGATGATGACCATGTAGTAGGATGAAAGATCCTTAAGGAAACATGGCATGAAGTAAGGCCATATATGGACTAATGGATCACTTTCCAATGAAAGGAATGATGACATGGCTCAAAGATTAAAGTGATGGATAGTCTATTCCCTATGTAGAAGTCCCAAACATGAAGACTCTTGAATAACACAAAGAAGTTCATGACATCATGAGGAGGAGTTCTTCAAGCGACTGGTTGCCCCATCATCTCCACCAGAGGAGATGCTGTAAGTCCCTAATTAAGAGGGAGCTTGGAAACACGTTTCTTACTTGGAAGAAACTTGGAAGAAAAAATCCTAAGCCAAGAGGGAGCTTAGGTACATTCCTTTATTGGAATAGATATTTCCTCCCTAATTAAGAGGGAGAGATAAACACATCATTCTTGTATTCACTTGGGAAGACAAAATGGAGGATTGAATAAACATATGACATCTGATGCACTTTGAGGATGTGTTAGGGCATCCAATATAAGAGTAGTTGTAGAGGACCGATATTCTTTAAGGAATGGGAATCCAAGGTAAGAATTGTCCTGGTGGGACACACCCTGAGAACCCGGGTGGGGTATGTTCCGAGAGAGAAAATGATGAGGGTATCTATACATCATTGGTCTTGCTAGAACTGTGCTTAGATCTGGTGGAGTGATAGAGCTATTAGTCAGGGCCTTGCTATGTGACAATGTTGGTTGATATGATGCTAAACCGATGGGTTACCATTCTGAACCTTCTTATGAGAAATTATTCAGATTGAGAATGACCAGGTACCATTATGAATACATCCCTACTTAAGAGGGAGTGTTGAAAAGTGTAACTAGGTTCGGTCTGCATAATGACATGTGTAATTGTGATTTTTATGTAATTGATGAAAAGAAGGAAAATAAAATTATTATTGTAATGCTTGTCTCATGGGCTTCATGAGCAAGGACTTTTATTTTTTAGTGACAACTCCCATTGTGAGCCCATAGGATTTATCATCTAGTCATAAAAGTCAATTTGAGTCTATCTCATGTATGAAGGACCCTTCTTGGGCATGTTACATTTTGTATGAGCCATTAGATTCATGTAAATAGCCCTTCAAGACCAAGAAAAGTCTCCTCCTACAAGTCGGCTTCAAGAAGGATAATAATATCTTCATAAAGGACTCATCGGCTCACCTACATGTCATGTCGGCTAATTAGCATGTGCAACAACTATAAATAGGGAAGCTCGACCTTATTTCAGACACACAATTTCAGAGATGAATTTTTGGTCAAGGTCTGAAATAGAAGGTGTGCGAAGGTTCCTTAGAAGAATCCTAATCATCAACAAAGATTGAAGGAAGAAAAATGAAGTCTTTGGGAGTATTTTGAGACTGCTTTGAGGTTGATGTCCCTTGACATGTGCAAAGTAAAGGGACTATTCTCTAATGCAAAAAAGGATGAAATTATTGCACACCTATTCAAAGGGTAATTCAAGGAGGAAGCAAGTGTATGCTACAAGTCAAGTTACCAAAGAAGAGACCTCGTTCTAAAGCGGAGGAAAACAAGGCATAAGAGAAGGTCTTATGTATGATTTAGGGTTTCTGATCAAGGAGGCCGAAATAATTCTGAAGTAGAAGGAAGCCGAAGTCTATGAGAATGCGAGAAGGAGGAAGGATAAGAAGGTTGACTATCGTTGACTAAGGATCTCTTTAGGGAAGCTTTGTGTCTTGATCTTGGAGTGGAAAATAGGTCAAGGGTCTTGGTCTTGGTATTCATCAATTGGAATCTCTATAAGAAGAATAATTTGTTTGGGTTTTCCTCTAAAGTGGGAGAGGTTTTGGACCTAGATGATAGCCAATATCATGTGTCTCTTATCTCTTATAGTTTATGCATTGGTAGCTGTTTGATGAAGAAAACATTATAATAACATAAGCAAGAGAAGATCCTATTATAAGAAAGTAAAAAGCCTTCACAAGTAGTTATCATAAGAAGAGAAACCACCTAATACTTGATGCACTAGATTTCTCAACATTCTAGACCTTCCAGCGTTCTCCAAAAGGCTGGGACAGAACTTCGCTTGGTCTAAAAATTTCCTCAGAGTTGCTGCCACCTAAAACAGAGACAAACCATGCTTAACACACCATAAACTGCCTAGAATTTCTTCAGCCAGCACATGGAGAAATCGACTCCTTAAAACAAGGATTCTGCCCTCAAATCCATGCATAAGCAACCCTCAGCTTATCCCTCAAGTCTCGACCTGGTTAGGGAATACAAGATCTGCATAAAATTCAAATTTTCTCCACTCTATAGGCCTCTTATCCTTGCATTCTTGCTGGAGATGTCTGTGGCCTTGTTTAGGGAGCTTAGTAGCCTACGCGATCTCCCTAAACAAGCCTTCTACCCACCTACACTTTCAATAGAGAAATACCGACTACAACAAAGAAAATACTCAATGATATTATGCCGAAAACAACCCTTCACCAACAACCCTTCACCAACTCGGCCTAGTCTCTTTCAGACCCTCTCTTCCTCGCTGGCTGCATCTGCCCAAAATCGTCCTAACAGTCATAAGAATGACTACATTCTCCTCTTCTCTGGGTCTCCTAGGGTTTTAGTTCTCTGAGGTGGACTTCGGCCTCAATCATATGCACTTGGATCTCCAAGATAGTCTAGAAGAGAAGCCACCTTATCCTCCTCACCTTTGCTTGGAGTCCTTCTCTTCTTGTTTTCAAAACATAAAGTCCTCCTCCTCAAATGAGCTACCTTCTTTTCTCTTCAAGGTGCCTTATAACTCACACAACACCTCTTTTTATATGCATCTCAAGGGTTTAACGAATATGCCCTTGTGGGTTTACGTTAACACAAGATGACCTGACTTTTCATGAGCAAACCCCAACTGTTACACATAAAAATTAATATCTCCATTTCTACATGTCAGATTTCGATGATTTTTGTTGTATTGGATTCATCTTAACGACCTCTATCATCTCCATCCATCACATGTCCAATCTCATCATGATTTTGACCCAACCATCGATGGGTGAAAAAACCCAGGCTTTTGTTTCAAGCCCACAAGAGCTCCTTCTTCCAAACCTTTGATCCTCAAGGCTTGGAGTACCTCCCAAGTCACAAAAATCAATACATTTCTCTATTATAATTGCTTGAAACTGCCTCAAATATACCTCTAACACACAACAGCTGCGCTAAAATTGATCCTTCGAGCCTCTAGAAAATCATCTTTACCTCCTGTAACTGAATCAAACTCCTCCTGAGCTGAATCAAATTGCCTCTAACGTTACTCTATGCAGGCCCCTGCACAACTCCTTCTGTGGAATGAAAAATTCCTCCGACGCTCTAGTAAAATGCCATTGAAAATGATGGTTTCCCCTGCTCCAAAATCCGCTGCCCCTCTGTTACAAAACTCCCTCATAGTGCTCAACTGCGTCCTTGTCCTAAATCATTGCAATTGGATGTTGAACACTCTTTGAGATGTGTCTTTGATGTGTCTATCTCCATCTCCATCAACTTGCTCTTATAATCTCTTGTTGGAGCACCAACGACCATGATTAGATCTCCATCAATGACTAAGATAATCTCAAACTCAATCCATGTGAGTTTCTAGAGCATTTTCACATTTCCTTAACCATTTACTATTAATTAACAAGTTTTCCTAAGTTAAACTTAGGGAAAAATTTAAAAGATGGCTAATTAATTTAATTAAGGCATTTCACAAGCTTATCTTGGGAAAATTTTTCTGGGTTTTGAATATCTCATGTTTTTAGACCTTTTGACACAAATTGTGACTAGAACACATGTCCGATACTACAAAAACTAACACTCCTTAGCGAGGAAGGTGTTTTATTGTCTTTCTCCTGTAACATCTTCCCGCACGCTGCTGATGTCTGACACATATAACAACTTGTCACTATCCATCAAGCAACTGCACATACTCTAATTCATTTGGTAACCCTATAGTTGAACCATACTGCAATTGTGCTACTGCTGACACTTCACTGTGCCTCCTGCACTGCTGCCAACTATGCTCTGTGATACAAATAATCTCATGCTACTGTTGTTGTAACTACTGCAACTGAGAACACATATTTGAATCTACTGTGTCCCTATACTAGCTTTGCAACTGTCTTTTGAGTCTCTGGCTGGAACTAGCCTTTGTACTGTCTATGGAGTAACTATCGGCGCAATTACTGGTTCTACGCCCCTCAATAACTGATTGCAATTGTCACTCAAGATCTGATTTCTCCATGCTGATACTGATCCATCTGCTATTGAAAATCTGTGGGCCCCCATAGCAAAGGTAATTTTCCTTGAGGAAACATCTGTCAGATGCTATCCTCCATGGATCCTGCCGAAATATCTGCAACTTTGGGGACTAGATTTCAAGATCTCCCCACTTCTCTCCTGGAGGTACAGTTGCGTACAAGACAAATTTGTCTTCCAACCTGTTGGACAAATTATTGTTCTTTTCCAAAGTTGTTTCCTTCTCCTGCTTCTCTTTCTTTTCCTTCTTCTTCTTGGGACACTAGGTATTGTAGTGACCAAACTCACCACATGTGAAGCACTTAATCTTCGACCGATATTTTCTTCTCCCTTTGAGCCTTGTCCGTGACTGGGACCTTTCTTCGCCTTCCCTTTAGATGAAAGGATACATTCTCCTCATCTTTTACATTCTTCTGTACTTTTCTACCGCTGCTGCTAATACTACTCTCGACTAGAGAAACACTGAACTCTTCCGGAGTGAAATCACTCCACAATCGATCACATCTAGGTAGAAGATCTCATTTAGTTATACCTTGAACGAAAGTTGCCCACTCTTTGGTGAAACTGTGGAGAGCAGTATGCCATTAGAGAAATTTTGAGGTCTAAAATGGGTCTCAAACAAAAATGTATAACCAAAACCAACTTTATAAGAACCAATAGGATTCAAGGTGATGATGTCAACCATGGGGGATGATTCACCATTTTTGAAGTAAAAAATAAAAAAAAATAAAAAAACTACTTGTTCAACTGGTATTTTCAACTTATCTCCCTACAGTTTTACTCAAATTTCGAGTCGGGGCACTAGTTGGATGCATAATTTAATTCCTCATCCAAGGAGTACATATGTTACATACTTTTGATGGACCCTACTACACGAAAAATGAGAAAAACATGAAAAACATGATTGAAATCACCTTTTTTTCATGTATTTCTCATTTTTCGTGTAGCAAGGTCCATCAAAAGTATGCAACATGGGTACTCCATGGATGAGGAATTAAATTCTGCATGAAATGAGTGCCCCTGCTTTAAATTCGAGTAAAACCATTGGGAGATAAGTTAAAAATACTTGTTGAAAAAGTAATTTTTTCATTTTTTCCCTCTAAAATTTGATAATGTAATGTAATCTTATTTTATTACTTCCACCATTATTTTATAATATTCATTAGGAGGCCCATTTTATACCTCAAAATTTCTCTAATGCACTAGCTCACTCTTAGGAGGTATCTCTCCAACTTCTACAAGCTCATCCCAGACATTCTGAATTTTGGTGAGGTAAAGAGTGACTCCACGCTTCTGCATCTTGGTGGTCCTTAGCTTCTCTTTCAAGAAGATCTTTCAGTTTTCGGAAGAATCCTGGCAAAGCTTCGCAACAACATCCCACATTTCTTTGCAAGTATTCTTGCCAGCTAGATGCAAGGCTATATGATCTCGAAGTCCATTGAGGATCATCCTCTTCGCCTTTGTCATCTCCTTATTGTAGTTCTGTTGTTGCTGCTGATATGTAGGTATGGATAAAACTTTTTTTGCATACATCTTTAGACCATACTCATCTAGCAGAAAAGCCATTCTGGTTTTCCAGATACTATAGTTAGAGGCTCCTTCAAGCCTATGCTAATCTCGAAGTCCTACTGAGGCCATTTTTGCGAAACTCAAATCTGGAAGAATAAACAAGAATCTCCTCCCTTTCTTGCTCAACTTCCTACTCTGCTACTCACTCTCTTCTGAAATGCTCATATTTTCCCTTCTACTATGGAAATCTTGGATTTCCTCCAGAAAACTGGATCTGAAAACCCTCAGAAAAATTCCTTCCTTTGTGTGATTTTCTCTTCTTCCTAGCGTTGATCTGCTGCTACAGAACCTGTTACAAAGCAACTCCACCCAAATATGCTCAACGAAATCACTAATCTGCTGAACATAATTACTTCCCGGCAACACCACTTCCTGCAAATCACTGCAACTGAGACTCTTCAATTATTCTGCTGTCGACAAACTGAAGATCGAACACTGCCCCTACTAATTTGCACTTCCTAATGGTGGTCTGCGCAGTCCAGAAATTTTGCCCAACGACTCCTTTTTAAGCTACAAAATTTCTCCCACGTCATTGAGCCACTCATATGTATTCAAGATGGCTTTGATACCATGTGAAATTTTCATTAATGTAACAACGGGAAATTATTCTTCTAATTGAATATTATCATGTGCAACATCAAAGAACGAATAAAATCACTATTGCAATTTTCACCAATAATAAAATTCACTGCGGAAGTAAAACGAGAACTGAGAAAATAATGCACACACCCAATAAAAATGACACGTTTTTTTTGGACAAATGTCCCCAAAAAAACCCAATGTGGGAAACTAGTGCAATAGTTGAGGGTTTATATTATCATGTATCAATTTATGGATTACAATTGGGTGCCTAAATTGGCAAGCCCCTTCTGAGAAAATAGTGGAAAAAATCCTGAGGGAATTTTTCCCTTCTCCACAAGAAATCTGGCCATTCGAATTGGCTATCCAAGAACCCCTGCGCAAGGCTATGTGCAGATGTTGCACAGTCCTCTACAACTAGTTGGAATTGCCTAGAATCTTCCTTTGACACACCAGTGTTTCTCTGGAAGTGATCCTCTGTCCCTCTGGAAAATTATCTCAACCTCCTGCAACTGAATCAACCTCCTCATGATCTAAATCAAACAACCTCAACTATTTCCCTGCATAGGCCCCCGCACAATCCCTTCTGTGGATTGAAAAATGCCTTTGACACTCAGCAAACTCCCACTAGAAATGTTGGATTCTCTTGCTCCAAAATTTTTCTGCCCCTTTACTACAAAACTCCCTCTTAGTGCTCAAATGTGCTCTTGTTCTGAATTGCTGCAACAAGATGTTGAACACTCTCTGAGATGTGTCTTTGGTGTGTTTATTCCCATCCTCATTTGTTAAAGAATGTAACTAGTATCGGTCTTCATAATTATACTTGAGTCATGATGTAATGCATTTGTAAAAAGAAAGAAAAATAAATTGACTTATTAAAGCATGGGTTTCATGCTTGGGTCAATTTGTTTTAGGTCAAATCCTCAATTAAAGGCTTCTAGGGTTTATGTCAAGTATCCTTATCCATGTCATAATGTAAAAGACCCTTCTTGGGTTTTTTTTTCATCAAGAAAGAAATTTATTTCATTGTAAAATAGGTCAATTAGGCCTCCTCCACCAAGTCGGCCTCAATAAAGGACAAGTTGGCCTCAACAAGGCAATTCAATTGGATACACATCTCACACAAGTTCGAATTGCAGTAGCTGGGAGCAGAAAAAGTGCGAAGTTCAAGAAGGAAGCTGGAATTAAGTTTTTTGGGTCTCTCTCTCTCTCTCTCTCATGTGCAATGAAATTATGAAGCTGCATCGAAGTTGTGAAGCTACATCGAAGCTGTGAAGCTGCGTCGAAGTTGTGAAGATGCATCGAAGCTGTGAAGGAGCATCAAGGTTGAAGCTGCATGAAGGTCGACGCTGTGAAGCTGCTAGGCTGAAGCTACTAAAGTTGCTAGATCAAAACTGCAGTCCTAAAGCTGGGTCGAATTTCTGAACCTGAGGGTCAAATATTCTGGGTTGACGCTGCATTTAAGAAGCTAACAATTGGTAACTTTGGAAGATATCATTTATCAAAAGGAAGAGTTGACTTGATGGAGGAGGAAGGTCTTTTGGTCTAGGGTCTTGGTCTATCTCATTTTGAATCTACTGAACAAAAAGTTTTTGACTGGGTTTTCCTCTATATAGGGGTTTTAGCCCTGACTGCGTGCCTACATCTGGTGTCGATGATCTTCATGTTTTTGCTTTGATGATTGCTTGATGAGAAGAAGATAAAGGAAGAACATAAAGAAGCCAATAAGAACATAATAATATCACAAGTAATTATCAACATAATAAAATCATTTTTCCTTTTCGCTTTTCTAACATGGTGTTGTCGCTGCTGCAACATCGTCCAAAATTTTGGCCTAACTCAATTTCAGAGCCTCCCCTGGTCTTGTACATGGTCGTTGCAAACATTGAAACTCATTCTATTTGTTTTCTATTTATTTTTGGGTAGCATCGGATGTGCTCTAGCTCCAAAACTTTGTGGTGAGGCTAGAACACATGGGATCTCTAAGACCCAGAAATCGTTTGGAGAAATTACACATGCAACCTAAGTTATTCAAATAATTAATTATTTTAAATGGAGCCTAAGTTAAAACTTAGGGAAATAAAATAATTAAAGTGAATTAATTTAAATGTGGGTGAGAATGTTCTAAGTGACAAAGATCAAGTCTTTTCTAATCTTAGTCGTCGATTAGAGATCAGATCACGCCCATTGATTCATCAACAGGAAAATTATAAAGGAAGGCTTGCGGGTCAGTTGGAGAACACACACAGAGTCTGTATCTAGAGATTGAATTCTTCTAATGGAGTAGTGCTTGGACGAAGATCATATCTGAGTGATTCAATGTAGTAGTGAGGGGAAAAAGCAGTTGTTGGCCGGAGGACCAAGAATACAGTGCAGAGAGGTAGCAACAACAATAGAGGGACTAGTGCATCCACCAGGAGAGGTGACGCAGACCCTAGAGAGGGTGATGCAGGGGGTGCACAGTGGCTCCAAGTGACAATCCATAAATTGTTGGAGATCAGGGTTTCTATGTCGGCAGGGCTGAAACTCTATTTATGAGAGGCAGATCAACGTAGAGAGAGGGTGACACAATCTTCAACTAAACCCACGCAGGCCTACGCATATACTGCGTAGAGGCAGCTGGGGTTTCACCAGTTTTTGATTAGGATCAGCGAGGAATTGTAGAGTGAGGTAAAACTCATGATTTTTCTGTCTGCCAAGGATATTCTCTGTTGGGTGAGCTGGATTATGGCACCCTAGATGTACTAAGATTACTGCTGCTTAATAATATAAACCCTCAGAACTGCTGCACCGGTTTTCCCGCATTGGGATTTTCTGGGGACATTTGTCCAAAAATAAGTGTGTCCTTTGTCTGAATGTCTCATTTATTTTTCAGTACTTGATCTGTATAGTTGTGTAGGTTGCAGTGTATTTACATTAATATTTTCTTGATGTATTCATAAATTAAATTGTTAATTTAATGAAAACAAGTAGGTAATGTAAATAAGATTTTTGCAGTAGATTTTTTGTAACTTATATTCAAAAATTTTCACATGGTATCAGAGTTGTTGCAGATCAAGTAGAGATGAAGCCATAAACGAAAGGACAAAGAAAAATTTGTTGCAGGAAGGTAGTTGTCCCGAGTGACATCGCTGAACCAGAAAGAGGCACAAGAAGGGGTGACACAATCACTGGAGGGGCTCATGCGGAGCCTGCATCATACAGCTAGGGTGACGTTGTAGCTGCAGGAGAGGAAAAACAGTGTTTGATGGGCCAACGCAGAGGTTTTGAGCCTCAAATTTTTCCAGTTTCTGTGGCTGGAAGTGCAGTTCGATTTTCTTCTGGAGTTACTAGTGGGGCATTGTTTTTGTTGGTGCAGAACATTGTCTAGTAGGGCAGTGGAAAAGTAGAGGGAAGCAATTCCTCAGAAGACTTCTTGCCAAGAAGTCTAGATACAATGTTGATCAGAAGAAAAGAGTGATTAGAGAGGAGTGTTTCGACATCAGTTGGCAGAAGGATTCTTGTAAAGGAAAACAATCTTCAGAGGGAGCTTGTTCCTTAGAGGGTTTCCAATGCCAAAGAAACCCAGATCCGAGTTTTGCTGGGGCAACAACAAAAGAGGGAGAAGAGAATCAGTTCGACATTTTCTTGTTGATCAGAGATGGCCACACATGGATTGAGGGATCAAGACAGGTTGGATGGAGCATCCAACTTTGTCATCTGGAAGGCTAGGATACTGTCAGTTTTGGATGAACATCACATTAAGGATCATGTCTTGAATGCAGTTGCTATCCCTGTTGATGTTGGTCCTCTCAAGAAGTATGAAGAGGCTCAAGCGAAGGCAAAAAACATGATCATTGATAGAGTCAAGGATCATGTAATCCCACATATTGCTGAGAATAACACAACAAGGGAAATGTGGACTTCCTTGACTACTATGTACCAAGGAAATTCCGTCCAGCGGAAGATGTTGCTTGAGAATCAGTGAGGCTATTTTAGACGCAGAAGGGAGAAGAGATCGACCCCTTCCTTATCAGATTGCAAGCGATCTGAGATCACCTAGCTTCTGTAGGGGTTACACCAAATGATGGTCTCATGGTCAATACTGCCCTGAATGCAGTCTTTGAAGACTGGGAGAACGTTGTTCAAGGTATTTTGGGTAGGTCTGCTCTTCCAAACTGGTAGGAGATGTGGGCAGCTCTTTGACAGGAAGAGATAAGAAGGTTGACCAAGGATGGAAGCAACAACATGAGGATCAAAATAAAAAAGGAGGAAGAGGAAGATGTGACTCTCGCATCTAAGGGACAACATGGGAATCAGAGAAGGAAGAAGAAGGACCTCTCGAAGGTCAGATGCTTCAGGTATGGAGAATTGGAACATTTCACCACAGTGCCCTCTGAAGAACAAGGGAAAATAAGAATCTGACTCGAAGGCTGCTGCAACGAAGGATGATGATAATTGTAGCATGAGTGCTCATGTGCCTCGGGAGAAGAGGTGGGGCGACACTATTTTGTAGTTCTTTGAATTTCAATGGATCCTTGGAGTGCCCAAACTCTTGGATCACATACAGATACGAGAGCCCTTAATGATAGTAGCAAAATGATGGGTGTCAGTTGATGCAAGGGATGATGGAGAAAAAATGGGAGAGCTAGAGTGTCGAAGTCTGAAGCAGCGCAGAGCAAAGGCAGTAATAGTGTAGCAGCAATAACACAGTTCAGAGCAGCAACAACGCATGGCAGAGGTAGCAACACCGCAGTGCAAAGCAAAAACATCGCAGTGTCATCAGAGGGTAAATGTAGATTAGCAGCAGAGGTAGTTCCAACATCGAGGAGTAGTTAGACTGACCAGTATGTTAGTTTTGGGAGGTTTTTCAGTTTCTTAACTCTCAGCAACTGAGTTGTAGTGCAACATTTTACAATGGAATTGCTATGGGCAGCATGATGCAACATTTTGACAGGGAGCTGCAGTACATCTATAGTAGTGACAATGGCAGATTCATGGGAAACAATACAAACAACAGCAATGCAGTGGATGAGGGGCAACAATGGATCATCAACAATGCAAAGGACCGATGTTGTGGATTAGAGTGATGCTTATGGTGAAGAAGTATTGCTAGAGCACATTCCTCGCTAAGAGGGAGTGTTAATTTTTGGGTAGCATCAGATGTGCTCTAGCTCAGAAACTTTGTGGAGGGGCTAGAACACATGAGGTCTCCAAGACCCAGATATCGTTTAGAGAAATTCCACTTGGAGCCTAAGTTATTCAAATAATTATTTATTTTAAATGGAGCCTAAGTTAAAACTTAGGGAAATAAAATAATTAAAGTGAATTAATTTAAATGTGGGTGAGAATGTTCTAAGTGACGAAGATCAAGTCTTTTCTAATATTAGCTGTCGATTTGAGATTAGATCACAACCGTTGATTCATCAACACGAAAATTATAAAGGAAGGGTTGAGGGCCAGTTGGAGAACACACACAAACTCTAAATCTAGAGATCGAATTCTTCTGATGGAGCAGTTCTTAGGCGAAGACCAGATCTGAGTGATTCGAAATCCACTCAGTTAACGGAACGAGGTATATGAAACCTGCCTTAAGCAGCTTCTAAACCTCGGCCTTGATATCTGATGCCTTCCTAGGGTTGACCGGACGAAGCTTCTGCCATATAGGCTTAACATTTTCGTAAGTCTTGATATCATGCTGGACAATAGATGGATCAATTCCAAGCATTTCCTCATAAGACCAAGCGAACACATCGCGAAATTCTCTAAAGAGATTGGTATAAGTCTAAATCTCTTCAGGGGACCATTCAGCTCCATTGAAGAAATTCTCAATAACATTTGGATCTCTAGAGATGGTCACTAGGGTAGTATCAGTTATGACAACCATGTTCCCTTCAAAAAAAATCTGTGCTGGAGCTAAAGGGTTCAAGACCGGGTGAACAAGACCAGAAGATGGAGGGCTAGACAGTCTTGATTCAACTTCTTGCAAGTTTGGTAGAAAAAAGGACCGATGATGTAAATCATCCCATGATATTTCCACATCAGTCATTGATTCAAGGATAGTCTCTTCAGATGGAAGAACAATATCAAGGAAATCCTGAGCAGAAGATGAACTAAGAGTCCAAGTCGGAGCCACACCTCCGTCCAACTCCTTTGGTGAAAGAGAAACTGGAACGGAATCTGCAGAGTCAACAATAGATTGATACACAATCTCTGCTACAGACACAGGAAATTCCATTCTACCCACTTGACCTTCCTCTAATGTGGAGGTAGGATAAGGAAAGGTCCAAGGATTCGAAAAATAAAGAGTTCGAAAGAAATCTCTTTGAGTAGGAACCTTGGAGGATGAGATAGCATTAATATGAACCGAAGGAGGTGGAAGATCAAAAGTACCCATCAACGAGGTATACATTCCAAACCCTAAATTCTCCACCAAGGGTACAATAGAGTCAGTAGATGCATTTGGATCTACAGGAGAATAGTCCATCTGATCAACAGTAAAAATCCTCCCTTCATTGGGAAAACACAAGATGTGAAATAATGATGAAGCAATATCATCCATCTCATAAATCCAATTCTGCCCCAGTAGGAGGTTGTAGTCTAAATTTGCATCAACTATATTGACCTCAATATTGAAAACTTTACCCCCAACACAGATGGTAAAAGCCGGAACAATGCCATGTGGCATGTGAGAATGACCATTAAATGCAGTGAGAAGAGTAGGTGAAGGCACAACTGAAGGGGATCCAATGGATTTCCAACATGAGATAGACATGCCACATGTGGAAGCACCCTCATCGACTACATTCGAAAAATATTGATCTTTCGATATGTAGACTTAATCTGAAAATCCATGTGATGAGGAAGTCTATTCTTAAGATTCGACATGTCAAATGTGATCATAAGAGAGTTTTTTGGATCAACAACCTCGATCGTAGTGAGAAATGCACTCCTTTGTGCTGGACATGACTGGAGTACCTCTAACGCAGACATGGCACAAGGACTTTGAGCTATATCTTCTACAATGGAGTAGTTCTAGGTAGCCTTGGCGTTAGGATTAATCGTCGTACACTTAGTGGACATTTTTGGCATCCGAGGTATAGGCTCAACTGCAGGCTTCTCTATATGGAGTGGCTTAGAATTACTAGGAGCACCCTTAGATTTCGAAGACTCAGCTTCACCATAATCACGAGATCTCGTAGCGATATCAGCATGAGCACTCATCATATATACAATTGAGGAATTTTTGCCTTCCTGGTTGCCCCCAGCAGGAGCTCCCGTATTAGCATTTGCACCAGCAAGCAACTGCTTCCCTTGGGGAAAAGGGTTTTTCAGTACGACGTGGGAACTAGAGGAACCCTGCTGAGCTAAAAAGCGTTGATCATCCTGAATTTTTGGGAAGAGATGAGTAAGATGGTGTCCGGTGCATAACTTGCATGGAAACTTAACTTTCTTCTTATTATCTCTCTTACCCTCTCCAACATTATCGTTGGATATGTTCGCATTACCCTTCCCATCCTTGTATTTCTTCTTATTATTCTGTCCCTTCTTCTTTCCATCAGGTTGTTGATTTCCTTTGGGGTTAGAAGCTTGAACAACATTAATAGTTAGGGGCTGGGAAGGGGTTGACATCGATGGCATAGCCTGACCAGAAGGAGCAGATTGCAAAGACAACTGCTGCAATTGATTCAACAGGTTAGCCGTGCCACTATCAATCAAACTGACAAGCCTGTTAGGATGAGGACCTGGTTTCGTTTTGGATAAATCCACTTTGGAATGAGGAGCATCCAGAAAAATCTTATTGAGGACCCTAGACTGAGAATAGATCAGTTCTAACTGCTAAGCCATAAAGATAACATGTTCCTAAGAGAATACCCCATAAAGGGATACACCCTTCAAGATTTATAGCTGTAAGGATTTAAGAAACCATTCGAGAAGGAATTCATTAGGAATCTGGGCTTTGATGAGCCTCTTCCTTCTCCTCCATTCCTGAATATGATCAGAAATGTGTGTTTCCTTATCTTGATGGAAATTGGCCAGGAGATCAGTCCCGGCATCATAACGAACATGCAACTGGAAATGGTTCAAAAATATAGTAGCAAAATTTCCAAACGTATCAAAACTCCCCCTTTCCAGCTCAATGTACCATTTTGCAACATTTCCAGTTAGGGTGCGTTGAAATAGTCTCAACCTAATCGAATCATCGATAAGGGAGTTCGACAAACACCATAAATCGAAAGTGGTAACATGGTCAGCTGGATCCTCACCGGTCTTCCCTTCAAATTTTGGAATATATGAGGGAAGGTTAGTAGGGACTGGAGGCCAACCCGGGCTGTATCGAATTGGATCATTAGTCAATTTTGATAAATCTGGAAAATTCAAAGTTACCAGGAAAGGTAAGTGTGGAGAAGCTTGAGAATTACATCCCCCAAAGGAAGGATTCCCAAAATTATGAAAAGAATACCATGGATTTGTTGAGGCATCACGTTTCCAAAGATTTTCGTAGAAAAAACTGAGCCATAAGAGAAATCTTGTGGCCCAGAAGCATTCGAAGAAGGACCCCCTCCCATCGTAGGATTACCATAAACAGGGATATTTCCCCCAATGGAAGTTTTAAATGAAGATGAAACCCCTTCGTAAGGGTCCCAAGCATTGGAAAATGGAGATAAACCTTGAGAAGCACCTACGGAAGGGAAAGGTACATTCCCTTGCTGACTAGAGAAAAAATGATTCCCAGCTCCTAACCCTGTAAAAGTAGGGTTCCAACCTTGAAAAGCATTAGAGCTTTGACCTATGAGGAAAGGATTAAAACATTGAATTTGAGAGGTAAAATGAAAAGATCCTAAGGAAGGGTTTGAATGAGGAATATGACCACTTCCGAAGGGGAAACCTTGAAAAGAAGCTGACCCACTAACCATAAAAGGCATAGGTGCAGAGACAGTAGAAGCAACAGTGAAGGAAATAGAAGGAATTGCACTAGATTCCATTCCAAAAGAAAAGGGACCAGAATGGGAAGGAAATGTTTGGGTGCCCCCACTCGTAGATGGAATAGAGGTAGAGCCAAACATAGAAGCACTGGGAGTGATAGTCGAAATAGAAATAGTACTCCCACCTTCAACTGAAAGAGGAGTATGCACACTCGTGATGCTCATAGTCAAAGCCGTGTTCCCAGCCGTGGCCATCAAAAGAAAGGGATAAATATGGGGGCTAGCTGGTCTTTGAGACGCAAGCCCAACTTACAAAAGAACATCCAGAAAACTAGCAAGAAGAGGAGAGGAAGGAGTACCTGGAGATTCAAGAACCTCTTATACTTCAACTTCTTCTACTGAAAAAGGAACTCAAGAGATCAGTGGAGTACTCCTCTCTATATTACCACTAGTATTAGGACCACCCGCAGAAACAACAACCCCAGTCGGAGGATCATTCTCTGATACGTTTGCAACTACTAGATGAAAATCACCACAAGAATTTCTCCTACGCCTTCTTGAAGAATGCTCAACACTCACAGGAGAAAGCGCACGAAGCCTCCTCGACCGACGAACCAATCGGTCAGCCACTTTTAATAATTATGAGATTTTTAATTAGACTAAAAAAATTATGAAGCTATGGAAATCTAGGAGAAAAGAGCATGCTCTATCAAAAATTCCTAAGATACAACAATCAAGCAGCCTTCAGGTATTTCCGCTCCGGGTGATTAGGACCAGACACCAAAATACAAGAAAGTGAATAAAAGGACCTTCCGAGAATAGTCTTGGGTAATTATGCCCTAGGCCTACTAGCGAAGGTAACAGAAACAATTACGCTGACCTCCTAACAAAACCCTTTGTTGGTGCAAGTACCCAAGCTTTGCAAGGGCACCCTCCAGAAGTAATAATGATACTGATACAACGTCTGCCTCAGGTACCACGAGTGTTCCCCCCCCCCCCCGCAGTCACCTGTGTGATACCTAGGAAAGGCAACTAAGGGCACCAATTCGTATCAGAAGCCGGGCGTAATGGTCTTTGGTCAAGATTCAACAAATAGGAGAGGGGGTATTTCTCTTCTTTACCTTCACTATCCCTCATGCTTAAATATCTAGAGGTAGAGCTTTCCCGGTCCACTTAATGAAGTCGGATTTCACTCATTAATCAACTTCTATGTTTGAAAGTTTCGAGTGGCCTTGGAGAGTTAACTCTCCACTCACCTATTCCAAGGCCCTATGACCTAGACTAGTTGGTGTATATTTAATGACAATGCAAAAAATTCTAGTTCATTTTAGTTAATCGCTTGATTTTAATGGCTGTTCTTTTTAAGTCACGGGTAGATGGAGAATGAAACTTATGATGTTTTTGACGCAAAAGAGAAATCAATAGAAAACCTACTACATGAATATGCAATTTTTTCCTTCGATGAAAGAGATTTCTACTTGGGTTCTATGAAGCAAATAAAAGAAAGAAAAACTTCTTTTTCTTTTCAATATCACTCTTCACACACTTCAAAGACTATAAAAAAGACTAGAATGCTTAACGTGCAACTAATGCAAAAACTACCAATGATGAATGCAAATCCTAGGACTACTCACAAAGGGAAGCAAATGAGTTTTCAATAAGATTGGTCTGATCACTTTGACAGAAAAGCAGAGACAAGCCCAAACAAGACATTCTTTGCACAAAACAATTCCAAAACAACTTGATATAAAAGAGACATGCCCAAACAAGGACTCCTCTCGAGACCAAGCAAACAGACCAAAATGTGAAACTAGCAAATTGCTCCAAAAATGATGAAAACCATGAAAAGAAAACCAAAGAAAAAGCAACAGAAAACAAAAATGTTTTTTAGCTTTTCACTTTTTAAGGAAACAAGAAAATTTCATCGAGACAAGCACAAAACCACCAAAGGTCTCAAATCAAAAAATTGAGCCAACAAGGCAACTTCCAATTCCATAAGACAACTATGCCACTTTCGTAGCAGGACTCAAAAATATGAAAAGAAGTAGCATAGACTTCCAACAAACAAAAAATTCAAGAAACTGACACAGGGCAAATTCAAGATTTACTAGAAAAGCTAATCTCAAGAAACAAGAAAACCAACAAAATCAAGAAGGAAAAAACCAAGAAGTGAAGAAATGAACAAGGCAAGCATGAGAAAAATCACAAAGACTCATTGTTCTAAAATGTCAGAACAACAAAGAACTTTAGAAATAAGTCCTGGTGCTACAACCACAACTGAAACTTCACCGAAAAGGTAAAACCCTAGATTGACAAGGATTTCATACAAAAAGGAGAGAAATTGATACACAACAAGGAAAAACACTACCCAGACACCCAAGGGGCTCTACAGGCATGAAAAATAGTAGGCAAGAAAGACTTACAAGATCTTAAAATTCGATTTTTCAAATTTTACTAGGCATACGCGAATCCACTGTGTGAAACACATTTGTATACATGTCTGTATCTAAAGAAACTCATGTATACACTGGTTCCTTTGGACAAAAACAAAGGTATACAAAACTATGTACACAAAAATTAGCGTATAGAAATTACAGTAAAGAAAAATAAAAAACCCAGGCTTGATCCAGAAGATCACTGAAAAAGTGAACAAATTGTTAGGGAACCCAAAATACAGAGAAAAACAACCCAAACTAATTACATGGATGTAATCCCCAGTGGAGTCGCCAGTTCTGTTATGGGAAAAACTACCCTAAGGTCCGGGTTGAAGGACTTAAAAGAGTGGAAGACATACCATCACAAGAAGCTCTCAAATTACAATTCCTAATGCTTGAACTAGAAAACTGAGGATAGGTGACCTTAACCGTGTGTCCTACGTCTGGGGTTGATCCCGCAGGGTGCAAACCCTCTGCTACTCCTCACACTTCAAGACTTGAAAATCATTCAAGACAAAGCACACAAACTAGTTGCACAACATATATATCCTAGATGTCAGTATGTTAGATCATATAATCTCATAAAAAATAACATGAAATAAAACATTACAAGATCATTCAACATGTATAAGAGACATATAACAAAAAGACATCAGGAACATGACATAGCTTCTTTTATTGATAATATGTAAAGAGAAAGTGGAGAAATCACCTGAGATCTGCCACGACTCCAAGAGAAACTGTCAATTGGATCTGTCCAGCCCTAGCCTCACAAAGCTTCTTCCATAAAAGGTGCACAAAGGATGTCACATAAAGATCTGGTGAACATCACAAAGAAACAAGGGTTTCCTAAACCTGGGAAGTGTAGGAGGCACAAGGATATATCAAACTTGATCAGGGCTATAACAGGCTATAGTATCAATAGCATTCTCTCTCCTCAGTCCTTTCCCTTGAGGTGTATTTATACTTCCTCAACTCAGTTTTTTTAGTTGGGAAATTGTTTGGCCACGAGCTAGTGTATGTAGGCTACAGGTAAAACCTGTAAACGCCGCCCAATTAATATGTTTTTTTTTAAATATTTTAAATTGTATACGTGGGTCATATATGAGTGGAGCTACGTCTGTATGCGTAAAATTTTGGGAAGATTCGCGTATGGAAGTTGACCAAGTTGACCAAGTTTGAATGGAAAGTGTTGCCCAAGGCCAATGCATAAGTCATCAAGTATATAGAGGTGATAAATGATGCTATAACACAACTCATCCAAGAGATCATAACAGAACCAAGAATAAAACAACATCCTATTGTGCTCTTCCTGTCCCCTGCACTCTCTTCCCAATCTACATATGTTTATCCAATTGTGTCATGTTGGTACCTTAACACATGTTGTGTTGCATGCTTCAGCTCAACCATAAATTTGTCGGCTTCCTTCATTGGATCCATCACCACAACTACTTTATGGTCACCCTGACTGGGTGCTTTCTTTGAGATTGAAATAGATCCTTTTGTGGCAATCTTTGTTTCTCCCTCTGCCACTATTTATTCCTAGCCATTGAAGCATATTTTTTGTCTGGGATGGTCCAATCATAGAAGCAATACTATTCTTAGATGCCTCTTGTCTCTCAGCATTTAGTATGACAATCTCGCAGTCCATCATCTAAAATATCTCAATAGTATACTTCCTTTGACCAAGAAAGTAATGCATCAATTCTATATTCTTCATCTCAAACTCCAAGGTCAACTCCCTTTGAAGCTAAAACATGGATTGACTTCTCCCTCTATAATGGAAGCAAATCATCTTGCCACCGTTTACCACTGTATCACGTGAGTCCTTTTTCTCTTATTAGAAACAAGTAATATAATAACAAGTTTAACGGAGTCTCATAAGATATCCATCAATCCAAGAATACCATGTTTGAGGTCCATAAAAAGATTTCTTTAGTCAAGGACATGAGACTCCTTCTCATGTATCTCAAATCCCTAAGGTTGTTCTATGAAAACTTCTGAAACACTTCATTGAAAAAAATGATCTTTACATTCATCTGATGTAATCTCCAATCATAACAGAAGCAATAGAAATAATAATTCTAATAGAAGTGTACTTGGAAACTGGAGGAAATTTCTCCTCATAGTCTTCTCCTTCATTCTAGGAGAACCCTCACAAATTTCACTTTGCATTACTCTATGTTTCCATACACCACATGTTTGATCTTGTGGATCCACTTGGAAGTCACCACCGACATCTCTTCGTGTTTCATCACAATTTCCTCCATCTTGGAATCCTTCAAACTTGTTGGCCTACCTGCTCCCTCTGAACTAGGAGACCTTCCAGTCATCTAGCATGATTATAGATTTTAGTAAAATTTCTCCCTTTTGAACACAAATTACTCTAGCTGAGTTTATGCTCGATCCTAGGAGAATCCTCTTGCCACAAAATTTGCTTCATTATTCTTGGTGCTTCCATCTGCTTCCAAAGTCTTGTCAGCCTTTACGATCTACCTACAAACCTCATTATGAGGCCATGGAAGAAATTATCATAACCAAGAAAAATATAAAAAGACAAGAGGCTAACTGATAATAAAGTAATAATAATAATCAATAAAGAAATATATAAAGTAATAAATTTTTTATTCGAGGATTGTAGGGAATTGTAAACTCCCTCTTGATCCTTACCTTTTTGCATCCATCTACAATCTAATAAAGCTAGAAATTCTCATATCTGTCCTCATCATCATCTACTAATGCATGTTTATTTTATTTCCTTCCTTGTATGAATTGAATGAGATATGGTCTCTTCATCCTCGAGTTATCCAACCATGCCAAAGGTTAAATTACAAGCTAAGGTACACTCCTACCATAATTTTGTGTTCTTGATTTCATTATAGGGTATCACAATCCCTTAGTACTTTCACATATAACCTTTAGGTATTCTATGATTTACAAAACCTAGGTCTTGCAAATTATCCTATTGTAGTCAATATAGGTGAGACAATTTCCGAAATCCATATGAAACTCCATATATTTGAAGAATTTCTCAACAAGGTGATTTCCCTATTCCATTATGTTATCATTTAATCAAGGATGATTCATATTTTTCAAACCACCATTATCGTTATTGATTAACACTGTCTCTTTGGTGCATTTGAGCAATGCTACAAGTTCTTATGGCCAGTAATGTATATTAATGATATAATGCAAATCTTCACCTTCCAAGAGCCACTATTTCCTCCCTACCTAGAGAAAATTTTCATCGATTCCGTTGAGTAGCGACTCGTTCTGCATTGATAAAGCATTTTCTCTGCTAAGTGGTTATTTGACTTGAACATTAAGAAAAGTGCCCTAAGTCATTGGAACCTTATTCAAGTGATAGCTTATAAAGATTAAGTTGGTTCACATTTACAACATTAGGCTATAGTAAGATGTCAAGTGGAAAGGATTTAAATAAATACAAGACTTATAGAATATAGAGGTATCATAGCTCATACCAAACCTTGTTCTTGAACCTTTGGTTAAGTACAATGCCCAAAGCCAGTTCTTGAATCTCTGATTTGTTCAACCAAACACTGCCACCAACTTAGAATTGTGGAGATGATTGACATTTATGATGGAATGTCTTGCCTTTGGCATTAAAGGAGTAATTCCCGTTCTTTAGCAGGTACATTTTCAAGTTCACCACGTTGACAAAGCCTTGTATTTGTCATCAACAAGTATAAGGGACAAAATATCCTTGGAGTAACTTTCTCAACAACTCCAAGTCTTTTCCTAGCTTTACTAACCTTCCAGGTCTATGTGTTGGGTGCAGGTTTTGAGTGTATTTCAGACACCTATTCTCCCCATCCTCGACCATTTCACCTCGGAACCTGTGTAATTTTTAGACCTTAATTACTTTTTTCCTAGTGATGAGACTGCATTTTTGTCATGACATATTATTTTTCCATTTTTGTTAAATATGATTGAGATGATGTCTTTTGATGACTAATCAAGGTGATTTTGGAGGAAGTTTTCTGGCTATGTGTCTTTCAGGCACTACTCCAAGGTTCCTAATTAAAAGGTGGACAATAGAATGATGAATTGCAAAGGAGTTCTGAGCACTTGTTGCTCCAGACTGTTGTTGTTACACATCAGGCCGTTGTTGTTACACCCTAGGTCATCGTTGTTACACCTTAAGCATCGTTGTTACACACCACGAAAATGTTTCTACACCGCAGGAAGCTGACTCTAGTACAACTGTCCAAGATCGTGCATACTATTGCACGAAGACAACTATCGTATGAATTATATTATCTATAGATAGCTAGGGAATCAACACAATTGTGATTTTTATTGATGATGTAACAATAATAAGCCCTGTATTTGGAACTTGCTGTAACTATTTCTATTTATATCAACATGAGAATCCTGAGATTCTCATGATTGATCTATTTACTTATTTTGAACATGTAAAACTTATAAAGATGACTCAGTCCCATGTGAAAAGGGACACAGAGAGAGTATAGTATCATAATTTTGTTTCTGTAATTCATAATCCTTAATACAAAGACAACGTTGCTGATGGTCCTGAATATAGCGTTGGGACTTTAATAAATTCACATTTCATCCCTGCGCCCTGCTAGGGAGGAAGGGACGCCCTCTTTAGCAGGGATTGCAGTAGTAACATTAGTATTGTGGTATATCGATTATTATTTCTTTCAGATTGAATTGAGTATACTTTTCAGTTTACCAGCCTAGTCGGTAGTGTGGTGTGTGGCGTGCCTTTTCCTTGGTAACATGAGTGTGGTTTTATTTTTGTAAGATAATTTATGATTTCCGCATGAGTGTTACTTTTTGCAATTAAATCCAACGACATTTATTTTTGTTTTCATTCTCTTCGCTCTTGGCTGAAGTGTATCGGCACAAATAGTGCATACTCCTTTGAAATAAACAAACCTACCCTGGGTTGACAATTAATGTTGCGGTTCAGTCAAATTAATATGTGATTAAATCGACAAAACATTTTGGCGTCACTTCCGGGGAAGGGAAAGAGTCATTTTGTAAACTATGATCTCGAGTTTAAATCCAGTAATCATTGTTAAAAGCATCGCCATAATTATCCCTTCATGCCAAAATTAAAACATATTAATGTTAGATCCCCACGATCGAGGTCAATAATGAAACCATAAATGTGTATGATCCTCCTTAACTTGAAATCCTCACCTTATTACCCACCTTACTGCCCCAATGCCGACCTTAGTGAAGTATTTATTTTTCACTTCAAAATTCTCGGAAGAGCATAATACAAAGCATTGGGATAGAAATGGGAGGAGTTGCAGTCCGACAGGAGCCCAATTCGAATAGCACATTGGAGAATTGCCCCGAGGAATGCCAGGTATTTAAGGAAGGAGGCTGGTTCGAATTTTTTGAAGGGATTAAGGGATCAGATGAGTTGGTGGCTATGGAGTTTTCTCGGAATCCGGGGGGAAATTAGACAGAAGTTCGGGGGTTGAAGGTGGCAGTAATAGAAGAGGTGATTGCCTGGGTGACATGTGGGAAAAAATGGTTTGGAAGAAAAAGCAATGACCCCTCTCTCAAGAAGGAGTTCCTTCGAGGAGAGGAACAATTGGAAAAGAAAGGTAGGGAATTAACAGATTATCACTCCCAGAGGCATGGGGAGATGTTGCCTTGTACATTATCAAGTAAATCACCTGCGAAGGAAGGGAAACAATTGTATTCAATTACCATTTTCCATTTTTGAATCACTTGTGGCATAAGCCACTGATTAATCTGCCTTATTTCTTGTTAGAAAATATTAGGCACATGTCTGCGGCCGTGAAAACTGATATACACCCAAAGGCATGCGTAACGAATCAGGGTGTCATCAAGTTAATTGTATTGGATGCATTGGAACAACAAGGCAGAAGTTGGATTGAATTTATAAGTTGGAAGGCAAGAATCTCTCGGAAAAGGCGAACTGATACCTGTTTCCCCAAAAGAAACAGAGGAGAATGTAGAATGGGGCCAATCCTCGAGGAGAAAAATGAAGAAAATATCTTTGAAAAAGTAGATAGGAGGCGGGATACTAAGGAAATGGGTGAAAATCAGCTCGCGGCCAGAACCTTTGCCTAGCAAGGAACCAAGCCATGATACAAGGGAGAAGAAAGAAGGAGAACAACCTCATCTGGAAGAAGACCCTCTACCAGGTAAGGACAAAATCTAGTCTTTGCTGCTTAGAATTAAATCTTTAGAAGAAGAAAATGAATAATTAAGACAAAAATTAGAAGAAAGAAGAGCATAAGAAAGGGTTCTAGGTTTTGATACCTTAGTGGAAGTAGTAGACAAAAGAAAGGCTGACTCTGCACAAGGTCCTGTGTGTGCAGCATGCACCGTAACCCTGTTAGAAACATGATACAAAGTCTATGTGGCAAGCACCATTCCAAAGGAAACTCAGACCGAACCCTGGGAAATTGTTACACAAGAACCCATGGATGATGCTGCTGATACATGAACCAGCAACTGAAACGAAGCATCCCATTTGTATCGACCCAGGAGTTGATACACAAGAACTTGCTGACGACACTGCTGTTACACAAGAACCAAAAATAGAGGCAAAAGCTACTAAGGGACGAAAAGAAGAGGCTGATACACAAGAACTCGTTAATGTCATTGCTGTTACACAAGAACCAGTGGCCGAAATGGAGCAGCCCAATCCTTAGGATGTTGTTACACCCCCAAAGGATGTTGCATATAAGGAAACACCAGACCTTGAAGCAGAATGGCGTTCGAAGAAAATCTTATTGATTTCAGAACTATAGAAGTGGAAATTACAAACACTCTTGTTGCAGGAAGGAGTGATCTCGTTGGCAGCACACCAGAAAATAATAAATTCACTCAAGGAGAAACGAGCTGAGAAGGAACTTGCAAAAAATTGGGAAATATGGGAAAGAGAGGCAGTTGGGAAGAAAAAGGATCAGTTGTAGCTATTGTAGCAGTAGGTCTAGGATCTAACCAATGATAAAAACAAGCTGTATGAACTTGCCCTAAATTTGATGGGATGCAGACAACCCTCTCCATCCTACCAAGTTTTTCTACGGGAACAGTTTCTCTTATTTTAGTTGAAGGTGGTCTATGAGAATAGACCATATGTGGGTAACTCTACTCGAACATTTTTGGATGTTTTTCACGCTTGTGATTTACATGATCAAATCTTGTTTTGCGAGCTCTTTCTCCATAATATAATTTGTGAACATGCTAGCACACACATGGTGGAATATATTCTCTCTTTTATAGGCGAATTGCAGTTGTGTGCCTTTATTTCCTTTATGAAGAATTAGATAGAATGGCACATGACTATGAAATCGACAGATGCAAATGAAAAAAAGGCGACATTAATGATCCGGCCTGAATCAGGTATGGCCACTGAATTAAGGCGAATTTTTAAAAGATTTTTGAAGACTCCAGATATTAGGGAATATGCAACCATTTACAAGAGAAGGATTGTGAATTTCTGCCTCAACCTTTTTGCACAGATGAAAACTCAGGTACTAACAGGGTGCCGCAAACACATTGAGGATAGTAGTGTAGAATTGCAAGGGAGCGACCCATTTTGCTTTCATAATTTCCTAGTTGCTGTTACACGAGTTTCAGAATATGCTAGGGTGGTGGATTAGTTGGGTGCCTTTTATATAGACCTCATGTTTAAGTATCCCTTGATTTGGTTGCCAATAGAGGAATACCAACCTGAGTATCAATTGTGTAAATATGAGGAGGAATCCTGGCCACATCGGTTGATGGCCACTCGGGGCTACAAATATGTTGAGGAGGACACTGCCGACACCTATAATCTGACAGAGCTACACAAGAGGTATTTTGGCAAGCTATGAGGTATTTTGCATGAGGACATGCAATTGCTTCAACTTGTGGGAGATGTTGGGTGTAGGTTTTGAGTGTATTTCTGACACCTTTTGCCCCCATAATTGACCATTTAACCTCTGAACCTGTGTACTTTTTATACCTTAATTACCTTTTTCCTGGTGATGAGACTCCATTTTTGTCATGAAATATTATTTTTCCTTTTTTTTTAAAATATGAATGAGGTCATGTCTTTTGATGACTAATTAAGGTGATTTTGGAGGAAGTTTTCTGGCTCTATGTCTTTCAGGCGTTACTCCAAGGTTCCTGATTAAAATGTGGACAGTGGAATGATGAATTACAAAGGAGTTCTGAGAACTTTCTGCTCCAGACCATTGTTGTTACACCTCAGGCCATTGCTGTTACACCTTAGGTCATCGCTGTTACACCCCAAGCATTGTTGTTACACATCACAAAAATGTTGTTACACCGCGGGAAGTTGAATCTAGTACAACTATCTAAGATTGTGGGTACTATTCCACGAAGAAAGTTGTTGCATGAATTATATTATCTACAGACAGCTAGGGAATCAATATAGTTGTGATTTTGATCAATGATGTAACAATAATAAGCCCAGTATTTGGAACCTGTTGTAACTATTTCTATTTTGATCAGCATGAGAATCGTGAGATTCTCATGACTGATCTGTTTTCTTATTTTGAACATGTAAAAATTATAAAGAGGACTCAGTCCTATATGAAAAGGGATAGACATAGAGTATATTATCGTCATTTTGTTTCTGTCATTCATAATCCTTAATACAAAGACAACATTACTGATGTTCCTGAATATAGCGCTGTGACTTTACTAAATGCTCATTTTATCCCTGTGTCCTGCTAGCGAGGAAGGGCCCTCCTCTTTAGTAGGGATTGTAGTAGTAGCAGTAGTATTGTGGTAGATCGATTATTATTTCTTGTAGTTTGAATTGAGTATACTGTTCAATTTACTAGCCTAGTCGTTAACATGGTGTGTGGCACACCTTTTCCTTGGTAACATGAAGTGTGGTTTTATTTCTGTAAGATAATTTCTGATTTCCACATGAGTGTTACTTTTTGCAATTAAATCCAACAACATTTATTTATGTTTTCATTCTCTTCGCTCTTGGCTGAAGTGTATCGACACAGATAGTGCATACTCCTTTGAAATAAACAGACCTACCCTGGGTTGACAATTAATGTTGCAGTTCAGTAAAATTAATATGTGATTAAATCGACACAACATTTTGGTGCGGTTGTCGGGGAAGGGAGTTTACGATATAGTTAGCCAAGATGTTTGTTTAATGATATAGTGTCTCTAGTGAACAGTCGTTGGGCGGTAAGACGAGAGGTAAGAACCTGCGCATCACTCTAATATACCTGGGCGGCGCACCACTGTGACCACTAGGACACTTAGGGTGTGGAATTTCAATTTTTCTTAGAGCATTTCCTCAGCTCTATAGTCGTTGGGCAGTAAGACGAGAGGTAAGAACCTGTGCATCACTCTAACATACTTGGGCGGGCTCACCACTGTAGAAGTTGGGACATTTATGGTTTGAGTTAATACACATAGGGTCCATGCGTGAAGACGTAGGAATAATATAGACACCAAAACACCCCCACTCTAATTAGTCATAGGAAAAAAAATGCATAAGAAGGAAAATAAGAGTGTAGATTTGGGGAGGAAGACATTTATTGGGGATCTGATTTCAAAAGCAGAAAAAGAACAATCCATTTCATATAGGGATACAAGGAAAAAATGGCCGAAAAACGTTGCTGTCACATCTAAGCCGGGAGCATCTGGTTTCTGGACCTCATCACCCCTCAATAGAGATAGCCACTCCTAAGATTGGGAGTTCGGATCAAGAGAAACAATGGGAAGCTACTGAATAGGAGTTGAAGCTTGAAGGCCAAGGGGACACTAGCAGGGAGCACCAAGGGCCTGAGTTGGAAAAGTACTTATTTGGATATCATCACCTAGATTCAAGCAGTGTGGTGAAGCATCCAACTCCAGAGCAACCCAACCTGTCATCTCATAGTCCCTCATCTATAAGACAATTTCCTGAGCATTCTGAAGAATATTTATCACATCAGGAATCATGAGATTCAATTGTGGGAGATGAAAATACTAGGACAAATGACACTATCACTACCTTTGAGTTTCCAATACAGGAAGTAAGAGGCGACGCTCCCATGAAGAATATTCCTTTATTGTCTCTTCCATCTTTTCAAGGAATGGAAGTAGAAGATCCATATACCTTCCTGTTTGAATTTGATGTCCTATGCAGAAGTTATGATTATACGACAAACACACATAAGCTGAAATTATTCCCTGCCACTCTAAAAGGAGCTGCATTAAGATGGTTTATGGGACTGGGCGCTGCTACTATTCGGACATGGGGCGACATGAGAGAGGAGTTTCTTTCCAAATATTAGGATTACTGTCGTACCAAGGATTTGAGGGAAGAAATATTTTGAATAACATAGAAGGAAGACAAGAGCCTAGAAGATTGTGTGGAGCGATTTCACTGTAATTTTTGGAGATATAAATTTAGTGATTTAGCTCTCGAAATCTTGAGGGGCATGAGAGATGATTACCTGAAGCACTTGAATTTACTTGGAAAAGGGGGCATATCTCAGGAACCGTCTGATGAAATAATAAGATTTTGTCTGAGAAGTTTGAGAGGATCGGCCAAGGGAAGAAGTTTTGTATGGGACCCCTCAGTCCGAATACAGAAATCTATAAGCGGGGGCGTGACCAGGGCAGAGATCGGGAATTTATTCAAATATTTTAAAACCGATCTCCTTATCACCTTATCTTCTTAGACAATGACAACAAAAGTCGACGTGAAGAAAGCACACGAGAAAGTTGAAGCGTCTCTAGCTGTGTTTTGTTCAAAATGAAAAAAGGAACATCCCTTGAGGGAGTGCGAAGTGAACAACATCAGCTTGTGCAATATTTTTGAATTAGAGAATTCTACAGAATAGTGTCCAGAGCTTCCCAGATTGAAAACAATACTTAGAGAGTCAAATGAAGATGTTTAGTCCACCTATTTCATTGGATCCAGGAAACCATGGTAGCCATGATCTCCAGGTATGTTTCAAGACTTTTCTTCTTTTAATTCATGGAATAATGCATATGCTCAACAATTTCCATGGCAATACTCTACCTCTACTCTAGCACAATTCCCTTCACCCTAGAACTAGTGGTCTCCCACTCCACCTATTCAATATCCTCCATCTCATCCATATCCTTGGAGTCAGAAATGGAGGGGAAATACCCAGGTTCGAGACCCTTCTTCATTCCCGACACAACATCAGTTACAACTACCTCCTCTCCAAACTCTTGTTCCTACACCTCCCGTGCCACTCCAATTACCTGTGTAACCTAATCCTAACCCAAATAATAAGGCAGCCCAAAGTATAGAGGCCTTGACTACCTTCCATGCTTACTCTAGTTGGACTTAACGAAATCCAGCTTCGGTCGGGAAAGGTGATTAAGTCAAACCATTCCCCTATCATTACCAAAGAGGAATGTGAGTCTCCCAAGGAAAATACTGCAGATCTTGTTATGTCTGTAACAACTAATTCGGGAAAAACTGCTGCTCTTGTAACAACCAACTCGAGTAAAGATGATACACCTGTAACAACCGATTCGACTGTTATAACTCAAGTTCCTCCATATCCCCAAAGGATAATCGAGACAGGAATGCCCTCACAACCTGAATCTTATTTTCTTAGGGAGTTGAAAAATTTACACGTACGAATCCCTCTACTGCAAGCTCTTAAAGAAACATCTATCTATGCTAAAATAGTATGAGACCTGTGCATTAAAAAACCCAGTAGGAAGCCTAAGGATCCTGCTACTATAGATGTGATGGGAAAATTTCCCAAATTAATGATTGATCAGCCCCTCTTGACCACATATAATGATCTAGGGAATCCTACTGTAACTGTTTATATCAACGACAAGCCTATAACCAATACATTGATCGATTTAGGAGTGACCATCAATGTAATGGCGAAGTACCTCTTCACCACCTTGGGATTCCATGGGCTTAGACACACACCTACAGTGCTTGAATTAGCAGACATGTCCCGTGTTAACCCCGAGGGGGTATTAGAGGATATAGTCATTACAGTCGCCTCCTGGAGGTATCCGTCTGATTTCCTTATCTTGCAAATCAAATCCAACTTGGTAGGGAGCCCTTTGATTTTAGGAAGGCCTTGGCTAGCTACTGCAGATGCATTCATAGGATGTAGTTTGGGATCTATGATAATCTCGGATGGCCAAGCTACAAGAACCTAAATCTTTACCCTCTAGCGAAGCTAATGGATTTGAACAATCCCTGGTGGGATGAATTTGAGCCCGAACCCGATCTTTCCCTGCCACTTCTCACCCTCAGGAAAGATCAATATTTTAAGGATGAGACAGAGGATGATATCATAAATGGATTTATTATTAGCTCACTTTCTATCACTTCTATTGAGAACTCAGGGGAGGAAGATAAGGTAGAATATGAAAACTTTGAGCAGATGAGAACCACACCACATATTGACAATAGTCCAGTTGAAATAGAACCAAGGAAGTATTTGAATATTAATACCAACCTGACTGTTAAGAAAGTCAAACTAATGTTACAACTGTTACAAATATACAATAAAGAATTTGTATGGGATTATATGGACATGAAGGGGATTCACCCCAACTTGTGCACTCACCATATTTATTTGAAAGATGGCTGCAATCCAGTCAGACAGTCGCAACGACGCATGAACCCTACACTACAGGAGGTAGTGAAAGAAGAATTGCAGAAGCTCCTAAATGCTAACTTCATCTATCTAATATCTAATAGTTAGTGGGTGTCTCCGCTTGTCATCGTGCCTAAAAAGAATGGAAAGTGGAGAGTCTGTGTGGATTATAGAGAACTTAACAAAACCACTCAGAAGGGCCATTTTCCCTTACCATTTATAGACCAGGTCCTTGACACTCTTTCTGGGAAGAAATTCTTATCATTCTTAGACGGGTTTTGTGGCTACAATCATATACAAATCACACCAGAAGTTCAGGATAAAACAACCTTTATTTGCCCCTGGGGAACTTTTGCATACCGAGTCCTCCCTTTTGGAATCTACAATGCACCAACAACTTTCTAGAGGGAAATATTGGGAATTTTCTTGGATCTGCTGAATGACTGTCTCGAAATATTTATGGATGACTTCACACCTTACAGTGATGCCTTTGAAAAAACATTAGTGAATTTATAAAAAAGTGTTAGAACGTTGTGTGCAAACTAATGTTTCTTTGAGTACTTAGAAGTGTCACACGATGATGAAGGAAGGGATCGTGCTGGGACATTTCATAACGGAATCAAGGTAGACCCTGCTAAGATAGAGGTAATATCAAAAATCCTAACCCCCAAGACACAAAAATAGGTACATAGCTTTCTTGGGCATGCAAGGTATTATAGGAGATTTATAGAATTTTTTTCAAAGATTACGTCACCTCTATTCTCTTTACTTACAAAAGATGTGGAATTTTTGTGGACAGAGAAGTGCGAGCAGGCCTTTTTGAAATTGAAAGACCGTGTATCAACAACCCTTGTTTTGCATGAACCAAACTGGAAACTGTTGTTTCACATAGCTACTGATGCATCTGAGATTGATGTGGGCAGATAGGAAATCTTATGCTATCTGTTATATAAGAAAGAACTTGACTCCATCTGAACTCAAGTATACGGTGATTGAGAAATAATTCCTTTCATTGGTGCATGCTATCAACACATTTCGACATTACATGACTGGGTATCAAGTATTTGTACACATTGACCACTCTTCCATTCATTTTTAATGAATAAGCCAATTAATAATGGTAGGGTTACGCGCTGGTTATTGTTGTTACAAGAATTTGATATCACAATCCTAGATAAACCTGGGAAAGATAATGTAGTGGTTGATTTTCTCTCTAGACAAACTATTGGTGATGATTGTGTACCTACAGGGGATTATTTTCTTGATGAATATCTTTTTTCTATTTCGACTCACTCGCCATGGTATGCAGACACAACTAATTACCTTGCAACAAGGAAGTTCCCACAATACTTATCCCCCAAATAAAGGAAAAATATCATACAGTTGAGCGCTACATACTCATGGATAGAAGGGAATATCTATCACACCAGACCGAATTTCTAGATCAGACACTGCGTCAAGGAGGATGAAATTTTTGATATTCTTAGAGCCTGTCATGAGGAACCCTATGGAGGGCACTTCACAGACAAGCGGACATGATATAGGGGGATTTCGACTGGGTACTATTGGCCAACAATACTTCAGGATGCTAAGAAGTTTGTGAAAGGGTGTGATAGTTTCTAGAGAATGGGTCAACCGTTTAATCAGAAGCGATGTCGTTATAGGCTCAAATAGTTTTGGAACCATTCGAGAAATGGGCTCTAGATTTTGTGGGACCAATTAACTTGTCATCTGAGAAAAATTCCTATATCTTGGTTTGCACATATTATATCACAAAATGGGTTGAGGAAAAAGCGTTAACCAGAGCCACAGAACATGCTGTTTCAAACTTTTTGTTTGAAGACATCTTTGTTTGCTTTGGGATACCCAGATAAATAGTGACATACACAAGACCCCAATTTACATCTCACTTAATTCAAAAGCTGGTTGAAAAGTATAAAATTTGTCATAGAATCACTTCATTTATCACCCACAAGAAAACAGATAGGTGGAGAGAACAAATAAGGTTATTGAGGGGATTCTTACCAAGACTATGGCTAGCCACTGGAGGGATTGGGCTAATAAAATTCCAGAAGTGTTGTGGGCATATAGTACTACATGGAGGAATACCACGAGATTCTCACCATATGAACTGGTGTATGGTAAAAACCCTTTATTCCCCATAGATTTCAAGATCAAGACATTGAGAAAAAGATTACAAGTAAACTTGGATCTCACAACAGCACAAAAGCAATGGTTGAACCAACTCAATGAACTAGAAGAGAAACGACTAGCTACTATTCAAAAAACAGGGATCATCCAACAATAGAGAGCTAATTGGCACGACAAATTCATCAAAAAGAATAAATTCTAGAAGGGAGATTGGGCTCTCCTATATGATTCGAGATTCAAGGATTTGAAGGGTAAGCTCTGCACTAGATGGCTAGGTCCTTATGAAGTTAATACCGTTTTCGACAATGGAACCATAAGTTTAGTTACCATTGACAGTGCAAGAACATTGTTACTTGCTAATGGGCACCGTCTTCAGTTATATCACAAACCTGCTTCAAGGGATTCATTTATTAACATTGTCACAGACTCTGATCTCCATGTTAGAGGAGTGAGGGGAAACCCCCAAGTGCTGCCATAACTCTAAATTTTCCAATAAGTGTAACAACTGAAAATCACTATGTGGCGGCTGTTACACCTGTTTAATATATATATATATATAAGTTATAATAAAAATATGACTGTGAAAACCTCTCTGGGGCACAATAAGATTAATTGTGACAACTGAAAATCACTGTGTGGCAACCATCACACCTTTTCTTTCCTTTCACTTGCAACAAAATTATGTAACTCACATATATCCTATTTTATGTTTGGATTTTTAGAATATGTTTGTTATTTATATAAAAAAATTTCTGTAATTTTTTTTTTGTAAATAAAAAATTGATGAAGAAATGAAAAAATTGGATATGCTGTTACAAATGTAACAACCAAAAATCCATCAGCAGCCACATCAGCAAAATACTGTCAACCAAAAACAAACAAAAAAGGAGCATTCACCAGCGCTATGCTACAGGAGCAATTTACACAACTAGCACATCATCACCGAAATTGGTCACATCACCATCCTTGTGCCAGTCCTTTCCTGCCACATCACGTCAGGTACGTCATTAAAGGTATATCACGTCTTCCCTCTATTTAAAAATTATGGAAACTAATATGGTACCTTTTTACGGTCGAGGACGGACGTCACATTAAAATTCGGGGGAGGGAACGAGTCATTTCATAATATATGATCTCGACTCTAAATCTAGTAATCATTGTTAAAAACGCCACCATAATTATCCCTTCATGTCAAAAATTAAAATGTATTTAATGTCAGATCCCCGCGATCCAGGTCAATAATGAAACCATAATTGTGTATGATCCTCCTTAACATGAAATACTCACCTTATTACCCACCTTACTACCCCAACGTCGACCTCAACGAAGTATTGCATTTTCGCTTCAAAATTATCCGAAGAGCAGAATATAGAGCATTGGGATAGAAATGGGAGGAGCTGTAGTCCGAAAGGAGCCCAATTCGACTGATGCATTGGAGAATTTCCCCGAGGCATACCAGGTATTTAAGGAAGCAGGCTGGTTTGAATTCTTCGAATGGCTTAAGGGGTCAAATGAGTCGGTGGCTATGGGGTTTGCTCAGAACTTGAGTGGAGATCAGATGCAAGTTTGGGGGTTGAAGTGGGTTGAAGCTGGAAGTAATAGAAGAGGTGATTGCTCAGGTGAAATCACTACAGATTGTGGTAAAACAATGGTTTGGAAGAAAAAGAAATGACCCCTCTCTCAAGACAGAGTTCCTTCGAGGAGAGGAATAATTGGAAAAGAAAGGTAGGGGAATTAACAGATTATAACTCCCAGAGCCTTGGGGAGATGTTGCCCTGTACATTATCAAGTACATCACTTGTGAAGGAAGGGTAACGATTGTATTCAATTACCATTTTGCATTGTTGACTCATTTGCAGCATAAGAAGCTGATTAATCTGCCTTATTTCTTGTTAGAAAATATTAGGCACATGTCTGCGGCCGTGAAAATTGCTATACACTCAGATGTCTGCGTAACTAATCACAGTCTCATCAAGTTAATTGTAATGGACACATTGGAACAACAAGGCAAAAGCTAAGATGAATTTATAAGTCAGAAGGCAAGAAGCTCCCGGAAAATGTAGAATGAAATCCTTGATGCCCCAAAAGAAACAGAGGAGACTGTAGAATAGGGCCAATCCTCAGGGAGAAAAACGAAGAAAAGATATTTGAAATATCAGATAGGAGGGAGGATACCGAAGAAATGGGTGAAAGTCAGCTCGTGGCCAGAACCTTCGCCTAGCTATGAACCAAGCCATGATACAAGGGAGCAGAAAGAAGGAGAACAACCTCATCCGGAAGAAGACCCTCTACCAGTTAAGGACGAAATCCAATATTTGCTGCTTAGAATTAAAGATTTATAAGAAGAAAGCAAAGAATTAAGGCAACAATTAGAAGAAAGTAGAGCAGAAGCATGTTGAAAGTCAACAAGAAATTGTAGCACACACACTAGTGTGGGACCACAAGTCCTAGCGATACATTTGTGTGAAGGCCAATTTAATCTGTTAAATTGGTGCAGTGTCTAATTTAATTTTCCCTTAATTAAATTGGACAATAAAATTTAATATTATTTCATAATCACTTGTAATAGTTAAATGAGTGTGATAAACTCAGTTAGCTCATGCATTTCGAGTTGAGGGTGGTTGGTGAGGCATGCAGAGTGATTATATTAGTTATGGAGTTCAAGTTGCAGTTAGTGCATTAGTTTAATGCATGAGTAATCAGTTAACTCAGTTAGGTGAGTTAAAGTGACTTGAACTAGTTGTAACTGTTTGTTGCACTAGTGAGAGATCAAGTGAGTTAAATCTGAATTAATTCACAATCAATGATCTGCCATGCAACTGATGATTTACTATTAATAGCTGCATGGATGTGAGTTCCAGTGGAGACCCAGTTGAGACAAAGGTTAAAGGATGTTAACTATCAGTTGTATCATTAGTAGGTTTCCCGCATGCAAATAGACATCCATTGGATTGCCCATGATCCTTGCGCAGTTTTGGAAGGCCAAAATTCCTAAAGAATAGGGATTTCATTCATCAGGAATTGCGCAAGCAAGGCAGGCTGATTAGAGGCAGGAAATTGGCTAAGTGTTGGTCGATTTTGACCGTGTTAGTGTGAGACAGTTGTGAGAGTGTAGGACACTCTTGTGAGAAGAGTGCATTGTAATTGTTTCATGATTCCATGGTGAATATACAATAGAAGATATAGTGGTTTTGAGCAGTAAGCTTTCCCTAGGAAAATATCTGTGTTGTGGTTTGTTCTGATTCTTTCTTTACTTGTTGTGATTGGTGATCATGTTTATTTTCTGCAATTGATTTTTAGAAGGATTCAATATCTAGATTTAGTGCATTGCTTGATCAAATTGAATCCATTGATATACATATGTTTGTATAATTTCTACATGGTATCAGAGCACAGGAAATCACTACAGTAGAGGAGAAGCTGAGTTTGTGATTGAATAGAATTTGAATTTGCAAAAGTATTCTTGGTGCGATAGGCAGATCAGGATTGAAATAGATTTCAATGGCTTGATATTGGAGTATGCACTCGAGGGCAGTTCCAATTATATTGCGTGGAAAGACAGGATGGATGCAGTACTGGAGGACAATGTTTCTCTCATAAACGGTTAGTAGACAAATGACCCTCCATGATCTTTAAATAGAGATCATGGACCAATCGGGTGTTAAGCCATAGATCAAGTGTTGTTAATACTGAGGAGAGAGATAATAGTCAGATCACTACAAATCGTGACCGTCGGATTATAAGTTACAAATGTACATGGAAAAGAAATACACTTTACCTAACTCTACACTAGACTAAATTATTCTTAACTATTTCCTATGTGTCAAAATATCCTAACATCCCCCCTTAAGAACAACTTGGGATAGGATTGAAGGATTTACAAAAGTGACAAAAAAGGAGCCTATTTCCTATGTGTCAAAATATCCTAACATCCCCCCTTAAGAAAAAATTGGGATAGGATTGAAGGATTTACAAAGGTGACACAATATGATAAGGAAGGAGGAATTAGAGCCTATCCCTACCTTATAGTGTCAACTTGTTGGTAAAATTCTGTATCTAACCCATACTCGTCCTGACCTTTCCTTTGCCGTTGGTCTTGTCGCTCGGTTTATGCACCAACCTCATGAAATTCACTGGAAAGCAGCTAAAAGAATACTTTGATATATTCAAGGTACTGTTCAGTTCGAGATTCATTACAGTGCAGGAGCATCTCCATTGTTGATTGGTTTCATTGATTCTAATTGGGCTGGTGACCCTGACGATCGAAAGTCTACTGCAGGATATGTATTCACTCTTGGTTCAGGACCTATTACATGGTCTTGTAAGAAACAAAGTGCCATCTCTCTTTCTTCAGCAGAAGCAGAGTATCGTGGTGCAGTTGAAGCCAGCAAGGAAGCCATGTGGCTTCGTCAAATCCTGTTTGAATTTGGTCTCCATCAGCAACATCCAACTACAATTTGGTGTGATAATCAGAGTTCCATTCAATTATGTAAAGATTCAGTTCAACATCAGCGTATGAAACACATTGAACTCCACATACACTTCATCAGAAAGCTCATATATGACCGTGTTCTTGAAGTGTAGTATTGTCCAACCAATGATCAAGTAGTCGATATATTTACAAAGGCTCTCACAGAAGCGAAGTTTAACAAACTTCGATCCATGCTTGGAGTTCAGGAAAGTTGTCATTAAGGGGGGGATAGGCTCTAATGCCTCCTTCCTTATCCTATTGTGTCACCTTTGTAAATCCTTCAATCCTATCCCAATTTTTTCTTAAGGGGGGATGTTAGGATATTTCGACACATAGGAAATAGGCTCCTTTTGTGTCACTTTTGTAAATCCTTCAATCCTATCCCATGTTGTTCTTAAGGGGGGATGTTAGGATATTTAGACACATAGGAAATAGTTAATAATAACTTAGTCTAGTGTAGAGTTAGGTAAAGTGTGTTTCTTTGCCATGTACATTTGTAACTTATAATCCGACAGTCACGATTTGTAGTGATCTGACGGTTATCTCTCTCCTCGGTATTAACGACACTTGATCTGTGGCTTAACACCCGATTGGTCCATGATCTCTATTTAAAGAGCATGGAAGGTCATTTTTCTACTAACCATTTATGGGAGAAACATATGTAACTTTTCTTTTTATATTAATAAATTGCCTGAAGTGGCTGTGTTGGCTCAGGCCGTGGACTTTTTCCCTCTTTGAGGGTTTTAACAACGTGATTATATTGGTGTACTTATTTGTGATCTATTTGTGAGTGGTGACCTTTGGTTCTTGATCTAAGGAACTTACCTTGTAAATTCCTACAAATGGGTTGAAATTATTCATTGATAATGACATTCCCAAACCCGCTGCAGCAGATGCCGCAAATGTTGATGCTTGACAGAGGAAGGTTGCAAAGGCGAGGAGGATCTTAATGGAGGGAGTACGAGACCACATTGTCTCAAGTATCCATGGCAAAGTGACACCATATGCAATGTGTAATTGAAAAATCTGTTTCAGTGCAGCAGTGATCATATAAAATTGGCACTGAAGGACAAGCTCAGGAAAATAAAAATGGAGAAAGGCGGCACCATTCCGAAATATTTAAAAAATTTTGTCCAATGTCGGGATGAGCTTGGGAGCGTCGAAATTATTGTCACGGATGATGACCTGGTGAACCTAGCTCTTCTAGGACTTCCCAAGAGTTGGCATAGCTATAAGGACTTTGTCAATGGGAGGGAGAAGCTGCTAGATTGGGAACGACTTTTGTTGGATTTGGTGCAAGAAGAATTCAGGCGGAATACCAGGGATGGATATTCATCTAATAATGATGATGAAGAAAATTGTGCTTTGGCTGCTAAGGCAAGGAAGGGGAAATGAAAGAAATCCTATTCCAAATCTGAGTCCGAAAAAGATGGAATTAAGCACGACATGTCCAGAGTGAAGTGTTTTAACTGTCATGAGCTTGGACATTATGCCATTAATTGTCCACAAAAGAAGAATAACAAGAAGGATTTAGGATCTGCAGCTAGTGAGGCTTTGGCCTCGCAATTTGAGCTAGACTTCTCCCACATTGCATGCATGGTGTCAAGTGCAATGGGATCGGTGTGGTACTCGGATAGTGGTGCATATTTCCACATGATGGGAGACAAAAAAAAATTTAGTAGCTTCGAGGAGAAGGACCTCCATATGCATATCGAAATGGGTGATGACAGGTGGTATAATGTTACCAGGATTGGTACAGTTACCTTCCAGAGACAGTCAGGAAAACCCTTCTTATTAAAAGATGTAATGCATGTACCAGGCTTGAAGAAAAATTTAGTCTCAGTTGCAATGTTGGAGGATAGAGGCCATGATGTGATTTTCAGTGAAGGAAAATATTTCCTTCGACACAAAGCCACAGGAAAAGCCAAGAATATTGGGGTTCGTGTGAAGAATCTCTATAAACTTGATGTAGATGGTTGTGCAACATTGATGGGTAAGACAAACAAAGTGGTGAGCCGGGATGAGGTTGAATTATGCCACAAGAGATTGAGCCATCTACACCACAGAGCCTTGAAGGTCATGCAATATATTTATATGGGTCTTCCCAAGGGTAATCTTGCACAGTTAGACACATGCAAGGGATGTACTATGGGGAAGTATGCAAAGGCCACTTTTCACAAGAAGGAGAATCGAGCCTCGAAAATCCTTGAGATAATTCACTTAGACGTGTGTGGACCATTCTGTACTGCTTCGACAACAAAGCATAAGTACTATGTGATATTTGTTGATGATTTTTCTACAAAGTGTTGGATCTACTTCATGCAGAAGAAAGATCAGACATTTTCAAAATTTCTTGAGTTCAAAGCACTGGTGGAGAAAGATGCAGTGAAGCATGTGAAGGATCTTAGGAGCGATAATGGTGGTGAGTACATCTGCAATGAATTCAAGAAATTCTTTAGCAAAGAATGAATTCAGAGAGAGTTGATTACGCCTCATAACCCACAACAGAATGGGGTCGCAAAAATAAAGAATAGAACAATTGTGGGTGCAACACGAGCGATGTTGCATGATTGGGGCCCACTATTGCATCTGTGGGAAGAGGCATGCAACACAATGGTATTTGTGCAAAACTGTAGTCTTCATCGGATATTTGGCATGAGTAAACCATAGGAGGCTTTTTCTGGTAAGAAACCTGATGTTTCATATTTTAAAATTTTTGGCTCATCTGTTTATGTGCATGTGACCAAATACACTAGGAAGAAGCTCAAACCAATAACTAAGATTGGGATATTTGTGGGCTACACTGATACTCCCCACAACTATCAGGTTTATTTTCCAAACAACAGGATGACTGTTGTGAGACAGGATATAAAATTTGATGAGGATAAAGCCATGCGATTGTCCGATTGAGACGGAGATGGATTTGCATGAAGATGAGTAACTCTTGTTTCCAAAGAATGAATCTCAAGACGTGGAGCAACCACACGTAGAGGATCATGGAGTGGCACAAAACACTCATGCAGAGCCATCCACTATACTTGGTAGAAGGCGCACCACGGAAGCTGATAGATTGAGACTTGATGTGGCAGAGCATGTAGGAGCACCTACTTCACTGCGGAGACAGGGACAATCTCCAGACAGGTTTACTGGATACATGGCTCTTATGAGGAAGTGTATTGTGATAGAACCATCCTCCTTTGAGGAAGCAGTGCAACAACTAATTTGGGTTGATGCTATGGTTGAGGATTATGACTCCATCGTCAAGAACAGTGCGTGGGAAGTTGTCCCAAGGCCTGTTGGAAAATCAATGGTTGGATCTAGATGGATCTATAAGGTGAAGCAGACGACAGATGGGAGTGTGGAGAAGTACAAGGCTAGATTTGTGGCTCGGGGATTCTCACAAGTTGAGGGGATTGACTATGGGGAGACTTTCGCACTGGTAGCGAGATACTTATCGATTAGATCTATTCTTGCACTCTTAGCGCAGATGGGGTGGCACATTCAGCAGATGGATGTGAAATCTGTGTTTCTCAATGGATTTATTGAGGAAGAAGTGCACATAGAGCAGCTAGAAGGTTTCGAGATCTTTGATAGTGAGTCGCATGTGTGTTGACTCAAAAGAGCACTGCATGGGCTAAAGCAAGCACCTCGTTCTTGGTACACTCAGATTGACAGCTATTTCACCGGGTTGGGCTTCACCAAAAGTGAAGCGGATGCGAACCTGTACAGATTGTGGTTGATGGTAAGCTCCTGATTATCGTACATTATGTTGATGATATAATTTTGACAGGTGATGAGCAGCTGATAAATTCTTGCAAGGAGGATCTTTCAAGGGAGTTTGAAATGAAGGACATCGGGCTCTTTCACTATTTCCTTGGTTTGGAAATATGGTAGCGGGATGGTGAGCTATTTGTTTCTCAAGGAAAGTATGCCAAAGAGATTCTGGGTAAGTTTCACATGGAGAGCTGTAAACCCATGGATACTCCTCTTCCAAGAAATTAGAGGAAAGAGGATGCTACTTCAAGAGAAGTAGTGGACGCTACTGTCTACAGGAAGCTAGTGGGTTCACTGATGTACTTGCTGAACACCAGAGAAGAAATTTGCTACACAGTTAACCAACTGAGTCAAGCTATGGTTAAGCCAACCAAGCTCTTTTGGAAGGTGAGGAAGCATGTCTTGAGATTTCTTAGGGGTACTATAGAGTATGGATTATGGTATAGACAGACATAAGGAGTGAAGCTTCAAGGCTTCACAGGTGCAGATTGGGAAAGCAGTCCATCAAACAGAAAGAGCACATCAGGAGGGATCTTCAACATAGGATCGAAAATAGTTTCTTGGTACAGTAGGAAGCAACGATCTGTGGCACTCAGTTTAGCCGAGGTGGAGTACATGGCAGAAATTCAGTCTACATGTGAGGCCATTTGGATGAGAAAGATCCTGGTTGGTTTGTTTAGTTCTCAAATGGATCCGATGGTGATACATTGTGATAATCATAGTTGCATTAAACTCCTGGGTAATCCAATATTTCGTGATAGGTCCAAGCACATAGACATCTGGTACTACCATCTCAGATATTGTGTTAAGAGGTGCATTATGTTACTTAAGTAAATTCCCATGGAGGATCCGGATGCAGATATTCTGACAAAGGCGCTCGCCAGGAGAAAATTCGAATACCAAAGAGGCAGGATCATGGTGGTAGATAATCATTTTCTTGTTGAGAGGGAGAATTGAATGTCAACAAGTTGTAGCACACACACTAGTGTGGGACCACAGGTCCTAGTGATACATTAGTGTGAAGGCCAATTTAATTTATTAAATTGTTGTAGTTTCTAATTTAATTTTCCCATAATTAAATTAGACAATAAAATGTAATATTATCTCATAATCACTTGTAATAGCTAACTGAGTGTGATAAACTCAGTTAGCTCATGAATTTTGAGTTGAGGGTGGTTGGTGAGGAATGCGGGGTGATTATATTAGTTATGGAATTCGAGTTGCAGTTAGTTCATTAGTTTAATGCATGAGTAATCAGTTAACTCAGTTAGGTGAGTTAAAGTCAGTTAAGCTAGTTGTAACTGTTTGTTTCACTAATGAGAGATAAAGTGAATTAAATCATATTTAATTCAAAATTAGTGATATGCCATGCAACTGATGATTTACTATTAATAGCTGCATGCATGTCAGTTCCAGTGGAGACCCAGTTGAGACAAAGGTTAAAGGGTTGTTAACTATCAGTTGTATCATTAGTTTGTTTCCCGCATGCAACCAGACATCCATTGGATTTCCCATGATCCTTACACAGATTTGGAAGGCCAAAATTCCTAAAGAATAGGGATTTCATTCATCAGGAATTGTGCAAGCAAGGCATGCTGATTAGAGGCAGGAAATTGGATAAGTGTTGGTCGATTTTGTCTTGGTCAGTGTGATACAGTTGTGAGAGTGCAGGAAACTCTTGTGAGAAGAGTGCATTGTAATTGTTTCAAGATTCCATGGTGAATATACAATAGAAGATAGAGGGGTTTTGAGCAATAAGCTTTCCTCGGGAAAATATATTTTTTGTGGTTTTATCTGATTCTTTCTTTACTTGTTGTGATTGGCGATCGTGATTATTTTCCGCAATTGATTTGTAGAAGGATTTGGTATCTAGCTTTAGTACATTGCTTGATCGGATTGAATCCCTTGATATACATATGTTTGTATAATTTCTACAAAGCAAGGGTTCCAGGTTTGGATACCCTAGCGGAAGTAGTAGACAAAATAAAGGCTGAGTCTGCACAAGGTCCTATGTGTTCGGCATGCACGTAACCCTGGCAGAAATGGGATACAAAGTCTGTGTGGCAAGCACATTCCAAAGGAAATGCAGATCGAACCCTGGGAAACTATTACACAAGAACCCATTGATGATACTGCTAATACACAAGAACCAATAACTGAAACGGAGTGTCCCACGGGTATCGACCTAGGAGTTGATACACAAGAACCTACTGACGACACTATTGTTACACAAGAACTAGCAGTAGAGTCAGAAGCTACCGAGGGACGAAAAGAAGAGGCTGATATAGAAGAACTCATTAATGTCACTGCTGTTACACAAGAACCAACACCTGAAATGGAGCAGTCCAATCCTCAGGATGTTGTTACACCCACAAAGGATGTTGCATATAAGGAAACACGGACCCTGAAGTGGAATGGTGTTCGGAGAAAATATTATTGATTTTAGAACTACATAAGTGGAAACATCATGCACTCTTGTTGCAGGAAGGAGTGATCTCGTTGGCGGCACACCAGAAAATAATAAATTCACTCAAGGAGAAAAGTGTTGAGAAGGAACTTGCATAAAATTGGAAAGATGGGAAAATGAGGTAGTTGGGAAGAAAACGGAGGAGCAGTTGCAGCTATTGCAGCAACAGGTCCAGGATCTAACCGATGATAAAAACAAGTTGTATGAACTTGCCCTAAATCTGATGGGATGCAGACAACCCTTTCCATCCTACCCAGTTTTTATACGGGAACGGTTTTTCTTATTTGATTTGAAGGCGGTCTATGAGAATAGACCATATTTGGGTAAATCTACCTAAAAATTTTTGGATTGTTTTCGTGCTTGTGATTTCTATGATTATAGCTTTCCTTGCGAGCTCTTTTTCCATAATATAATTTGTGAACATGCTAGCACGCACATGATGGTATATATTCTCTCTTTTATAGGCAACTTGCAGTTGCATGCCTTTATTTCCTTTATGAAGAATCAGATAAAATGGCACATGTCTATGAAATCGGCAGATGAAAATGAAGAAAATGCGACATTAATGATCCACGTTGAACCAGGTATGATCGCCGAATTAAGGTGACTTAAATTTTTTTTTTTGAAGACTCTGGATGATCTGGATTTATGCAGGAACGCAATAAAACACAGAAATAGACATAAACACAAATATGCATCGGAAATAATACCTCATTTCATTAATATCAAATAACTAAAATATGTTTACAGACATAATGGAAATAAAATAGCTAGGGCGATAGTAGCTTATCTGTGAGAAGAGATATGGTGGCTACATGCCTCTGAAATTTATTATAATGAGGCTTGAGGGCCTATTTATTATTGAGAAACAATCGAAAACCCTAAACATCCAAAAACCTAACCGTAGGGGATGAAGCACCAAAACTATGGGCCCTGTTATTGGTGTTTCAAATTCCCAAGGACGTAACATTGGCATACGATCTCCATTTGACACGCACCATACCTCGTTAGAAACATCTATCCAAGGAGTACAACTTTTGGTGTGAGAAACATCAGTCCATGGACCCATGTTGCTCCCGTTTTTCCCAAAAAATGTCGTTTAGGGCCTCAAAACGGCTCTCGAAGTTCAGGACCCAAAAAAATACTAAAAATAGTAAGTCGTGCTGAAATTGAAAAGCTGAGAGAAATGATGGCAGAGTTTCAAATGGAATAGGTAGGTGGCCACCAATATCCACGTGGCTCATTAGGGCCTCCAAACGGCCTCGAATTTTCAGGAACCGACAACTTGCTAAAAATAGTAAGATGTGCTGAAAGTGAAAAACTGAAAGAACTAATGGTGCGGGTCCAAATGGAATAGGTGGGTGACCACCAACATCCACCTGGATCATTCCTCCCTCCTTAGGAAGAAATGGTCCCCATTGCGTTAAGTTCCTCTATGAGAGGCAAATTCTGCTGAACTTGGTATTGGATTTGGCCAGGATGTCGTGGACCTGCTGGTGGACGTGCTAGATGAGTTCAATAAATTTGGTTGCCTTAGAAAATACATGTGTGGATTTTATCTGTGTAATCGCATGAGGTATGGCAATATTAGGTGGCAGTGCGCCGACAGTCAAATTGATGGAGTGCTTGTCGTGACAGTGTAGAGGAACCTCTGTGGGTGAGGAGAAAATGTCCTCGTATTTATCCACGACTTTGTCCATCTACTGCAACCGTGAAAGGGAGCCTTGTTTCGAGGGTGTGGCCATAGTCTTCTTCTTTCCCTGTGAGAGAGTTGTAAGAAAAATAAATTTCCTGGTTTGGGAAACAATCTCACTGCTTTGTTTTGCAATAGTCAAGGAGATAGTAGGAGGCAGTACTACCTCCAGTATCCTTTATAATTTATTTCCCAAAGTAATAACAACAGAATGAGGCCTAGAATCATACACAACATGTCACCTCCACAAGTATGGTCGGCCTAATAATGCATCATCTACATCAAGAGAAGCAACATCACACAATACCTCATCTGTGAATGGCTTGATGCTGTATGGAAGGCGACATTGCTGGCGGACGTGGAGATATCTCCCTGGGTGAAGCCACCTGATGGTATACGACTGCGGGTGTGATATGGTTGGTAGGCCGAGTTGCTTCACGACCATGGTCGATAGGTCTAGCCGCTTCTTAACTTCCACTATCGACAAGAAATTGCATTGGAGAACCCTTCACCAACATATGCGAATGGAAGAGGCGCACCCCCTCCTCTGGATCCTCGGGATCCTCCCTGTGAAGCTTGGTGGTGGCAACAATGGCACTGGGGTCTGCATCAAATATCTAATTCCCTTTGTCATCTCCCTTGTCTCGTTCTGGCTCAGGATCAGAACATGCATTTGATACGGGTGCCTTCAGTTCGGCCACCAACGAGTGGTTGGCCCGACACTCCTTTGTGTTGTGGGTGGGGTTGTTATGGAATTCACACCACTTCCCTGTGTCCTTATTTGTATTTGTGGTGGTGTACTGAATCGCCCCGCTTTGGCTCTGCCCCTTGTTTTGTGGTTCGGGGGTGCCTTTCCCTGGCTTCGAATTCACGGATCCAAAGTCTCGCTTCTTTTGCTTAAATTTTTTCTTAATCTCGGCGGCATAGCGATATGCCATGCCAAGCAAGGTAATGTTGAGGAACTCCATTTCCTCTTGAGTGTGTCTATGCGGACATCTGTGGTACTTGAGCACCAAATGTATCTCTGAATCTTTAATACCCAACTTTGTACGCAGGGTATGGAACAGATTCGTCAGTTCATGCACATCTTGATCCCTTTGTTGTCGCAGCGTGGTCCATTAGATGTACTTGTCCTCATAGCTCCCCACGGGGTAATATTATTCCTTGATGCCGTCTCGGAATGAATTCCAAGTGGGTGCGACTGAGAACAAAGAGGGTTCCCTTTCGTCCTTTTTCTCATAGTAGGTTTCCCACCAATCTTTGACATGGGGGGTGGCCTTAAGGAGTGCAAAAATAATCTTTTCTCGGTCGGAGAAATCATGGACCGAGAAATACCCTTCTAGAAAATTCAACCATCTATCTATGACATTTGCATCTATTTGGAATTCAAATAAAATAATGTCAAAGTTTACCTGTACCTTGAAGGGAGTGGTGCCTCCAGAGTGTTTTTTGGATGCATATGTGCCGTAGGTGGGCAACTATTGAAGGATCTGAGAAAAGTTATCCATCATCATGTTCCTTTGTTTCTCGAGGGCCTCCTCGAGCAATATTTTGATAGGATCTCCTTCTCCCTCATCTTTCTTTTCATCCACCATGGGAGGTCGTCGGGGTTTGTGAGGCTGATATTGCAAGGGTTCAACCAGATCGAGCTCTAACTCCTTATACCCTGACCGCATTGGGGACATGCAAATAAAAATAGATAAAGAGCAGACAGCTCTGATATGACTGATTTAGATTTATACAAGAACACAATCAAATACAAAAATAGACATAAACACAGAGATGCAGTGGAAATAATACTTCATTTCATTAATATCAAATAACTGAAATATGTTTACAGACAAAATGGAAATAAAATAGCTAGGGCGATGGTAGCTTATATCCGAGAAGAGATGTGATGGCTACATGCCTCTGAACTGTATTACAATGAGGCTTGAGGGCCTATTTATTATTGAGAAATAATGGAAAACCCTAAACACCCAAAAACCTAACCGTAGGAGATGAAGCGCCAAAACTATGGGCCCCGTTTCGGTAAATTGGTGTTTCAACTTCCTCGGGACGTAACTTTGACATATCTCCGTTTGACGTGCACCATACCTCATTAGAAATATTTTTATAAAGATCTGTTCATGGACCCATGTTGCTCCTGGTTTTCCCAAAAAACGTCGTTTAGGGCCTCAAAACAACTCCGAAAGTTTAGGACTAGAAAAACTGCTAAAATAGTAAGTTGTGTTGAAACTAAAAATCTGAAAGAACTGATGGTGGCGTTTCAAATGGAATAGGTGGGTGACCACCAATATCCACGTGGCTCATTAGGGCCTCCAAACAGCGCCAAAAGTTCAGGAACCGACAACCTGCTAAAAATAGTAAGATGTGCTGAAAGTGAAAAACTGAAAGAAATGATGCTACAGGTCCAAATGGAATAGGTGGGTGGTCACCAATATCCACCTAGATCATTCCTCCCTCCTTAGGAAGCAATGGTCCCCATTGCGTTAAGTTCCTCCATGAGAGGCAAATTCTGCTGAACTTGGTATTGGATTTGGCTAGGATGTCGTGGACCTGCTGGCGGACGTATTGGATGCGTTCAATAAATTTGGTTGCCTCAGACAGTACATGTGTGGATTCTGTCTATGTAATCACATGAGGTATGGAAATATCAGGTGGCGGTGCGCCGGGGGTCAAATCAATGGAGTGCTTGTACTGACAGTGTAGAGGAACCTCTGTGGGTGAGGAGAAAATGTCCTCGTATTCCTCCACGACTTTGTCCATCTTTTGTAGTCGTGCAGGGGAGCCATGTTTCGAGGTTGTGGCCACAATATTCTTCTTTTCTTGTGAGTGAGTTGTAAGGAAAATAATTTTCCTGGTTTGGGAAACAATCTTACTGCGTTGTTTTGCAATAGTCAGGGAGATAGCATGAGGCTACCTCGGGTATCTTGTATAATTTATTTCCCAAAGTAATAACAACAAAACGAGGCCTAGACTCATACACAGCATGTTGCCTCCAAAAGTATGGTTGGCCCAATAATACATCAACTACATCAAGAGGAGCAACATCAAACAATACCTCATCTATGAATGGCTTGATGCTGTACGGAAGGCGACACTACTGGCGGATGGGAAGATCTATCCCTGGGTGAAGCCACCCGATGGTATATGTCTGCAGTTGTGCTATGGTCGGTAGGTCAGGGCGCTTCACGACCTATGCTGAAATGAGGTTCTTTTTGCTTCCGCTATTGACAAGAAATTGCAGTGGAGAACCCTTCACCCACATCTGCGAATGGAAGAGGCACTCCCCCTCCTCTGGATCCTCTGGATTCTCCTTGTGGAGCTTGGTGGTGGCAACAATGGCACTGGGGTCCGCATCAATGATTTGATTCCCTTTGTCATCTCCCTTGTCTGGTTTTGGCTCAGGATCAGAACATGCATCTGATTCGAGTGCCTTCAGTTCGGCCACCAATGACTATTTGGCCCAACACTCCTTTGTGTTGTGAGTGGGACTGTTATGGAATTCACACCACTTCCCCGTGTCCTTCTTTGTATTTGTGGTGGTGTTCTAAGTCGCTCGCTTTGGCTCTGCCCATTTTTCTGTGGTTCAGGGGTGCCTTTCGCTGGCTTCGGATTCGAGTATCTAAAGTCTCGCTTCTTTTGCTTAAATTTTTGCTCAATCTTGGCGGCATAGCGATATGCCATGCCAGGCAAGGTAATGTCGAGGAACTCCATTTCCTCCTGAATGTGTCTATGCAGGTAGCTGTGGTACTTGAGAACCAAATGTCTCTCTGAATCCTCAATACCCAACTTTGTGCATAGGGTATGGAACAAATTCATAATTTCGTGAACATCTTGATCCCTTTGCTGTCCCAGTGTGGTCCATTGGATGCACTTATCCTCATAGCTCTCCACAGGGTAATATTGTTCGTTGATGCCATCTGAGAATGAATTCCAAGTGGGTGCAACCGAGAATAGAGAGGGTTCCCCCTCATCCTTTTGCTCACATTATGTTTCCCACCAAACTTTGACATGGGGGGCAGCTTTGAGGAGTGCAAAAATAATCTTTTCTCGGTCAGAGAAATATGGAGCGAGAAATACCTTTCTAGAAAATTCAACTGTCTATCTACAACATCTGCATCTATCTCGCCTTCAAATACAAGAATGTCAAAGTTTACCTATACCTTGAAGGGAGTGGCGCCTCCAGAGTGGTTGTTGGATGTAGATGCGTCGTAGGTGGGCAGTCGTTGAAGGATCTGAGCAAAGTTATCCATCATCGCGTTCCTTTGTTTCTCGAGGTTCTCCTCGAGCAATATTTTGATAGGATTTCCTGCTCTGTCGTCTTTCTATTCTTTCGCCATGGGAGGTTGTCGGGATTTGCAAGACTGATCTTGCAAGGGTTCAACCAGATCGATCCCTAACTCCTTATACCCTGATTGCATTGGGGACATGCAAAGAAAAACAGAGAAAGAGAAGACTGCTTTGATACCACTGATTCGGATTTATGTAGCAACATAATATAATACATAAATAAACATAATCACAAAGATGCAACGGAAATAATAATTCATTTCATTAATATCAAATAACTGAAATATGTTTACAGACAAAATGGAAATAAACTAGCTAGGGCGATGGTAGCTTATCTCTGAAAAGAGATGTGGTGGTTACATGCCTCTAAACTGTGTTACAGTGAGGCTCGAGGGCCTATTTATTATTGAGAAACAATGGAAAACCCTAAACATCCAAAAACCTAACCGTAGGAGATGAAGCACCAAAACTATGGGCCCCGTTTCGGTGAATTGGTGTTTCAACTTCCCGGGGACGTAACTTTAGCATACGATCTCCGCTTGACGCGCACCATACCTCGTTAGAAATATCTATCCAAGGAGTACAACTTTTGGTGTGAGAAAAATCGATCCATGGATCCATGTTGCTCCCGGTTTTCCCAAAAAACATCATTTAGGGCTTGAAAACGACTCCGGAAGTTCAGGACTTGAAAAACTACTAAAAATAGTAAGTTGTGCTGAAACTAAATAGCTGAAAAAAATGATGGCGGCGTTTCAAATGGAATAGGTGGGTGGCCACCAATATCCACGTGGCTCATTAGGGCCTCCAAACGGCTCTGAAAGTTTAAGAATTGACAACCTACTAAAAATATTAAGATGTGATGAAAGAGAAAAACTGAAAGAATTGATGGTGCAGGTCCAAATGGAATAGGTGGGTGACCACTAATAACCACCTGGATCATTCCTCCCTCCTTAGGAAGCAATGGACCCCATTGCATTAAGTTCCTCCATGAGAGGCAAATTCTGCTGAACTTGGTATTGGATTTGGCCAGGATGTCGTGGACCTGTTGGTGGACGTGCTGGATGAGTTCAATAAATTTGGTTGCCTCAAATAGTACATGTGTGGATTCTGTCTATGTAATCGCATGAGGTATGGAAATATCAGGTGGCGGTGCGCTGGGGGTTAGATCGATGGAGTGCTTGTCCTGCCAGTGTAGAGGAACCTCTGTGGGTGAGGAGAAAATTTCCTCGTATTCCTCCACAACTTTGTCCATCTGCTGCAGCCGTGCAAGGGAGCCCTGTTTCGAGGCTGTGGCCACAATCTTGTTCTTTCCCTGTGAGCGAGTTGTAAGGAAAATAAATTTCTTGGTTTGGGAAACAATCTTACTGCTTTGTTTTGCAATAGTCAATGAGATAACAGGAGGCGGTACTACTGCCGGTATCCTGTATAATTTATTTCCCAAAGTAATAACAACAGAACGAGGCCTAGACTCATACACAACATGTCGCCTCCACAAGTATGGTTGGCCCAATAATACATCAGCTATATCAAGAGGAGAAACATCACACAATACCTCATCTGTGAATGACTTGATGCTGTACGAAAGGAGACACTATTGGCAGACGTGGAGATCTCTCCCTGGGTGAAGCCACTTGATGGTATACGGCTACCGGTGTGCTATGGTCGGTAGGCCGATTCGCTTCACGACCTCTGCTGAAAAGAGGTTATTTTGGCTTCTGATATCGACAAGAAATTGCAGTGGAGAACCCTTCACCCACATTTGCGAATTGAAGGGGCACTCCCCCTCCTCTGGATCCTCAGGATCCTCCCTCTGGAGCTTGGGGTCTGCATCAATGATATGCTTCCATTTTTCATATCCCTTGTTTGGTTCTGGCTCAGGATCAGAACATGCATCTCATTCAGGTGCCTTTAGTTCGGCCACCAACCACTGTTTGGCCCGACAGTCGTTTGTGCTATGAGTGGGGCTTTTATGGAATTCACACCACTTCCCCATGTCCTTATTTGGTTTTTTGGTGGTGTTCCGAGTCGCCTCGTTTTGGCTCTACCCCTTGTTCTATGGTTCGGGGGCTCCTTTCTATGGCTTTGGATTCGTGGATCGAATGTCTCGCTTCTTTTGCTTAAATTTTTGCTCAATCTTGGCGGCATAGCGATATTCCATGCCAAGCGAGGTAATGTAGAGGAAATCCGTTTCCTCCTGAATGTGTCCATGCAGACAACTGTGGTACTTGAGCACCAAATGTCTCTTTGAATCTTTAATACCCAACTTTGTGTGCAGGGTATGGAACAAATTCGTCAGTTCGTGCACATCCTGATCCCTTTGCTATTGCAGCGTGGTCCATTGGATGTACTTGTCCTCATAGCTCCCCATAGGGTAATATTGTTCCTTGATGTCGTCTTGGAACGATTTCCAAGTGGGTGCGACCGAGAATAGAGAGGGTTCCCCCTCGTCCTTTTGCTCACAGTAGGTTTCCCACCAGTCTTTGACACATTAGGGGAATTTTGAGGTCTAAAATGGGCCTCCTAAGGAAATAATAAAATAATAACTAAACCAATAAAATAATATTATTGAATTTGTAATTCACTTTTTGCACCACAATTCATGTAACCATAGTTAAATTCAATTCAAAAGTTGTACCAAAATAAAATTGATAAAAAAATTGTGTTGATGTGACTATAAGTAAGAATGAGTTTTTCAAGAAAAAGTCATTATCATTGAACAACTAATGCATTTTCCCTTTGTACTTAACTAACTTAAAATAAAATATAAATATAAAATTATAAATTCTTAATTATGTTATATGCTATTAATTAAAATTTATATTATTTAAATTGTATAATAACATGTAATTAATATACTATATAAAAATAATATAATACAATATACTATAATAAATGTATAGGGATATGCGTTGTTTCTTTCAAGAAATATGAATGACAATAATATATTTTTATTCAAAAAGTGTGAAATGACATTTATTATGAGTACTTTACTTTGACTTTAACAGTACTTAGACCACTACCATGGTTAACCATGAGTTTTTATGCACCATTGAGAATGTGACAATTAAGTATCTTTAACTCAAGCAATGCCACCTCAACCATTAGGGATGATGTCATCTCCTAAAATGTGATTGGTTCTCATAAAGTGAATTTTGATTGTACATTTTTCTTAGGAGGCCCATTTTAGACCTCAAAATTCCCCTAATGTGGGGTGCGGCTTTGAAGAGTGCAAAAATAATCTTTTCTCGGTCAGAGAAATCATGGATCGAGAAATACCCTTCTAGAAAATTCAACCATCTATCTACGACGTCTGCATCTATCTGGTCTTCAAATACATGAGTGTCAAAGTTTGCCTGTACCTTCAAGGGAGTGGCGCCTCCGGAGTGGTTGTTGGATGCAGATGTGCTATAAGTGGGCAACCATTGAAGGTTCTGAGCAAAGTTATCCATCATCGCGTTCCTTTGTTTCTCGAGGGCCTCCTCAAGCAATATTTTGATAGGATCTCCTGCTCACTCATATTTCTTTTCTTCCGCCATGGGAGGTCGTCGGGGTTTGCGAGGTTGATCTTGCAAGGGTTCAACCAAATCGAGCCCTAACTCCTTATACCCTGACCACGTTGGGGACATGAAAAGAAAAATAGAGAAAAATTAGACTGATCTGATACCACTGATCCAAATTTATGCTGGAACGCAATAAAATAAAAAAATAGACATAAACACAGAGATGCAGTGGAAATAATACTTCATTTCATTAATATCAAATAACCGAAATATGTTTACAGACATAATGGAAATAAAATAGCTAGGGTGATGGTAGCTTATCTTTGAGAAGAGATGTGGCAATCACATGCCTATGAACTGTGTTACAATGAGACTTGAGGGCCTATTTATTATTGAGAAACAATGGAAAACCCTAAAAATCCAAAAACCTAACCGTAGGAGATGAAGCGCCAAAACTATGGGCCCCATTTCGGTAAATTGGTGTTTCAACTTCCTGGGGATGTAACTTTGCCATATGATCTCTGTTTGACGCACACCATACCTCATTAGAAATATCTATCCGAGGAGTAAAACTTTTGGTGGGAGAAACAATAATCCATGGACCCATTTTGCTCCCGGTTTTCCTAAAAAATGTCGTTTAAGGCCTCAAAACGTCTTCGGAAGTTTAGGACCCGAAAAACTGCTAAAAATAGTAAGTTGTGCTGAAACTGAAAAGTTGAAAGAACTGATGGCGGCATTTCAAATGGAATAGGTGGGTGGCCACCAATATTCACGTGGCTCATTAGGGCCTCCAAATGGCTCCGAAAGTTCAGGAATTCACAACCTACTAAAAATAGTAAGATGTGCTGAAAGTGAAACACTGAAAGAACTGATGGTGCGGGTCCAAATGGAATAGTTGGGTGGCCACCAATATCCACTTGGATCACTGGATACCAGGGAACATGAAACCATCTACAAGAGAAGGATTATGAAGTTTCGCCTCAAACTTTTTGCATAGATGAAAAGTCAGGCACTAATAAGGTGTCACAAACACACTGAGGCTAGTAGAGCAGGACTGCAAGGGAGTGACTCATTTTTATTTCATAATTTCCTGGTTGCTGTTATACGAGTTTCAAAATATGCCAAGGTGGTGGATCAGTTTGGTGCATTTTAGATAGGCCTCAAGTTTAAGTATCCCTTGATTTGGTTGCTAATAGACGAATGTTAGCCTCAGTATCAATTGTGTAAATATGAGGAGGAATCCTGGTCACACAGCATGATGGCCACCGAGGGATACAAATCTGTTGAGGAGAACATTGCTGACGCCTATAATCTGACAGAGCTACACAAGTGGTATTTTGACAAGCTTTGAGGTATTTTGCATGAGGACATGCAATTGCTTCAGTTTGGGGGAGATGCTAGGTGAAGGTTTTGAGTGTATTTCAGACACCTTTTCCCCCCATCCTTGACCAATCACCTCTGAACCTGTGTACTTTTTAGACCTAAATTACCTTTTTCCTGGTGATGAGACTCCATTTTTGTCATGAAATATTATTTTTCCATTTTAAAAAAAATATGAATGAGGTGATGTCTTTTGATGACTAATCAAGGTGATTTTGGAGGAAGTTTTCAGCTCTGTGTCTTTCAGGCGTTACTCCAAAGTTCCTGATCAAAAGGTGGACAATGAAATGATGAATTACACAGGATTTATGAGCACTTTTTGCTCCAGCACGTTGCTATTACACCTCAGGTTGTTGCTGTTACACCTCAGGTCATTGTTGTTACACCTTAAGCATTGCTGTTACACATCATGAAAATGTTGTTACACGATAGGAAGCTGACTCTAGTACAACTGTCCAAGATCGCGGGTACTATTACACGAAGAAAACTATCGTATGAATTATATTATCTATAAACAACTATGTAATCAAGATGGTTGTGATTTTGATCGATGATGTAACAGTAATAAGCCCAATATTTTGAACCTGTTATAACTATTTCTATTTTGATCAGCATGAGAATCGTGAGATTCTCATGACTGATCTGTTTTCTTATTTTGGACATGTAAAACTTATAAAGAGGACTTAGTCCCATGTGAAAAGGGACAAAAAAAGAGTATAGTATTGTCATTTTGTTTCTATAATTCATAATCCTTAATACAAAGACATCTTTGCTAATGTCCCTGAATATAGTGTTGGGACTTTAATAAATTTGCATTTCATTCCTGCTCCCTACCGGGGAGGAAAGGCCCTCCTATTTAACAGTGATTGCAGTAGTAGCATTAGTATTGTGGTAGATCGATTATTATTTCTTGCATATTGAATTGAGTATACTGTCAGTTTACCAGCCTAGTTGGTAGCGTGATGTGTGGTGCGCCTTTTCCTTGGTAACATGAAGTGTGGTTTTATTTATGTAAGATAATTTCTGATTTCCGCATGAGTGTTACTTTTCACAATTAAATCCAACGACATTTTTTTTTGTTTTCATTCTCTTCGCTCTTGGCTAAATTTTATCGGCACAGATAGTGCATTCTCCTTTGAAATAAACAGACCTACCCTAGGTTGATAATTAATGTTGTGGTTCAATAAAATTAATATGTGATTAGATCGACACAACACTAGGTCACAGTCAAACTTTCTTGAGTTGAGGTTAATCTTATACTTCACAAATGCATGCTCAACAATCACCTTACAGTAGAACAACTTCCTCAAATTAACCATGTTGGAATACTACCATCCTGAGGTAATTCAGACTTGATTTTTCTATGATTTGAGACCTGTTTGGCTCTTCTAAGTCCGTGGTCCAGCTACAGTCACCTTCTAATATTTTGTCTAGCAAATTGAGGCCTTTCTTGACCCTTCTGTTCATCGTCTAAGGCATTTTGTCCCTCCTATGATATAATTGAGGCCTCTTAGTCTCCTCCTCTGGAAGATCTGAGGCTTCGTGCCTCCTTCTATGGCTTTGTACCTCCCTTCTTAAACAAAGAAAAAGTCGACCCTTTACGCAGTAGGAAAAAGGACAAGATTTGAGGCCTTTCAACCCTAAACTAGGGTTTTGACCCTCCTCTTAATCAAAGAATAGAACCAGTTTTATAAATAGAAAATATGTTTAACGACTTGCTTCTTTCAACTCATTCTTTATGTAATCAACATTAACACTTCTATTCCTTCAAATGGTAGCTAGGGCATTGACTATTCCATGGTCCAAACTAGGTTCTCCTTCTAGGGAATTTCGATGGATACTCTTTAACCTTTATTACCTCATGAGTTAGGACTGCTCTTTAACAAACTTTGCTCTGATACCATGCTAATTTGACAAGTGCAATATAGACAAGTACAAATGTTCAAAAATTGATAATAACTTGTAATGATATTTTTATTACTTTGGCACATTCAATATTATCATTAAGTAATTGCACTTTATAAAATTCAACCATAAATGCAATAGGATAGTAGATATCACAGTAAAATAACAATGCACAGAAGACACAAGAAATTTATCCTCGGAAAAACCTAGGAATATTTTCTTAGGAGAAATTGTTCAATTCAACAAAAGTGAAATATGGTTTCCCTAGTAAAATTTGGTCAAACAAGAAAAACAAGCTAGCATAGTTCAAACCTACCTAAGTCAACCTACGATCAAACTACCCGAAAGTAGGCCGAATTTCGACCTCCTGAAGTTGCCCAAAAAAACTTGGTCTATTACCGAGAAATACGCACAAAAAATTCATTCAGTCAGTCAAATCCTACAACCCACACATGTGAGGTCAATGCTGGTCAAAGTGATGATATACTACAACAATTTTCTCCTTGAGAAACTTGGCTCCTTCCACAAACTTCTTCTCTCTCCTTCGCACATGTGAACAAAAAATAGATTCTTATGAGATGATCTGAATTAGTCTCCAACTAATGAGATCAAATGGAAATATATAATGGTTTAGGGTTCCCCAAAAGGTGTGTCTCCTTTGTTGGGCCAACTTGAAAAGTTGGAGTCGACTTTACTTTTGGAGGAAAAATAAATTCAATTTAAAATTTAAATTCCCTCCCTTTTATTTTCCTTTAAGGGCTAACTTGAGTAGCTAGGGAATACCAACCGCAGCTACCCAAAAATCAACCAAGGGTATTTACTGGATAGTCACATGATTGCAACCCAAGTGTGTGATGATGATGTTATATTATGGGTCCAATGGTAGCAATCATTGGGAACAACGACCCTAAATTTTCAAGATATTTTCATTAGAAGGAAAGGACACTGAACTTAAAGTTATCCAAAGGAAACCCTCTAAAGGGATGATCTCTAGAAACATGAAAAAATACTCCAAAAGGAACATCAAGGTGTATTTTTACAATTGGGATCATTATATGTTCAAACATTTATACCCTTTGCTACCATGGATATTCAAAAATTTATCAACAATCATTCCAAGGTATTTAGAGAGATGCCTGAGCATGTTTTATTGATTTTTGCAACATCTGATGTGGTCTAGCCTCGAGATTTTGCAAAAAGGCTAAGACACATGCATTCTCGAAGATCCAGAAATAGTTTGGAGAAATTCCACCCAGAGATGATTTAATTAAAATAATTAATTATTTTTATTGTATTCCTAAGTCTAACTTAGGAAATGAGAATAATGAAAGGGTATTAATTAAATCGGGTGCAAATCTTCTAGATAAAGGCATGGATCGAGTCCTAGATAATCTGATCCATTGATTAAGATATAATCTTGGTTGTTTATACCTCAACGAGAGATTATAAGAAGAAACTCAATGTGCACTTGGAGAACACACCATCAAATATACTCAGTTGCCCAAGCAGATCGATTTTCTTAGAGGCTGAAGTTTGGAAAGGGAAAATAAAGTCAGAGTGTGATTTTCAGGTTAGAGAGAGGGAATCAACAATAGTCAAAGAGTACATGAGGAATTCTGGAAAGGGCAGCGCAAAGGAGGGACGTAGTTCATCAGCCACTGCACAGTCACTGAACAGAGGATGATGCAGTGAGGCTAGCGTAAGGACAAAAGGTCCTCTTCGGGGTCAAGAAAACATTGTGGAGTGAAAAAAATTCATCAACAATTGTTTCATAGTGTTTCTTCCTCTAGTTTTGTTATCTGGTATCTTGTACATGGATTATTGTTGAAGAAATAATAAAGAAACACTCATCTGCTGCACTGGTTTTCTCGGATTGGGTTTTTCCGGGGACAATTGTCCAAAAATAACTGTGTCAATATGTTTAAATGTGTGCTAGTACTTTCCTTGCATTTATTTTTTGTAGTATTTGATTTGTGAAGGTTGCAGCATATTTGTTTCAATATTTTTCGTGGATAACTGCAAATAATTTGTTTAAGTAATTTTAAAAAATAGAAGAAATATTATTAGTTACTACAATAGGATTTAGAGCATCTGAATTTTCACATGGTATCAAAGCATAGATAAGAAGCAGGAGAGCTCAGGTGTAGAAGGGAAAAAGGAGCATCGTAGCACTGCATGAGCAACTGTTCGAAACCCTAGGAGGTTGCGTAGTCCATTGGCTAGGCGGGAAAAATTTCATGGAAAAATTACTTCTTTGAGTGAGTCGACACAGGAAACAAATTCTTGATTGAAGGTTGTCATAGGCAGAAGGAGCTGCCATATTTATTTTGCAGCGCAGATTTCCAGAAAAGAAAAAATTGTTCAGTTGCAAGTCAATGTTAAGGAGGAAAATAAAATAACACAAAAAATTATGGATAGTCAAGATACATCAAACTTATCTTCCAGGTTGGAAGAAGAGTTTGCATGTTTTTCAGGTTCAACATCAACTAGTGTATGGTATATTGATAACAGAGCTTCATCTCACATGACTGGAGTATGAGAGTATTTATCTAACTATCAAGAAGAGAAGATGGACTTACATATCACTATGGGAAAAAAAATCAAGTGTACTCTAGTAGGGAGAGGCACCATAATTTTTAAATGAAAGCAAGAGCTAGGACCAGTGCCACTAATGTGTTGCATGTGCCAGGATTGGGTATGAACCTAATTTCAGTGTCCCAATTGTAGGAAAAGTGGTACGATGTATACTTCGTAGGAAAGAAGGTGTATGTCAAGAACCCCAGTTGGAAGAAGGTGATACATATTAGAGCTCAAAGAAACATATTATATAGGTTGCAGATCGATTCTCTAGTGGCACTGATAGGCAATGAGAATAACAGTGGGAAGGAGTTGAACGAACTGTGGCACAAGAGGATGGGACACTTTCACCATGGAGCACTTAAGATGCTTAGAGAGACTATAAAAAAAGTTCCAGTTCTCAACGCCGATCACGATGATGTATGTAGAGGATGTGTACTTAGAAAGTACGCAAAGGCAACATTTCCCAGAAGTGAAAGCAGAGCAAATGGCGTGTTAGGATTGATACACTCAGATATTTGCAGCCCAATTTCCACCAAAGCTCTTAGTGGTGACAAGTATTTCGTCACCTTTCTTAATGATCACTCTAGGAAAACCTGGATCTATTTCTTAAATACCAAGAATGAGGTCTTTTATTGGTTCAAAGAGTTCAAGGCTCTCGTAGAAAACATGATAGGGAAAAATATCAAGATATTGCACTCAGATAATGGTGGAGAATACACATATAAAGACTTTACAGATTTCTACGCAAGGGAGGGTATCAAAAGAGAGTGGAAAACTTGATATAATCCACATTAGAATGGAGTAGCAGAGCAGAAGAACAAAAAAATAGTCGGGACAGCAAAGGCTATGTTATATGACCATGACTTTCCTAGATTTTTATGGGCAGAGGCATGCAACACAACGGTGTACATTCAAAACAGAACCCCTGATAGAGCATTGTGGAAGAAAACACCAAAAGGAGTCTTCATAGGGGAGAAGCCGAAAGTAAGTTATCTGAGGATATTCGGGAGTGTGGTTTATTGCCACATTCCAGACGAGAAGCGTAGTAAGTTGGATCATACTGCAGATAAGGGGCACCTCGTAGGATATAGCGAGACCCAAAAGACATATATGATCTACATTCCTAGTAGAAGTAAGATTATAGTAAGGCGAGATACAAAGTTCATGGAAGATAGAGATTTCAGAATATCTTAAGAGATGCCTACAGGTGATCAGTTGGCAGATGTTCCATTAGTCCAACAACAGCAGGGAAAACAGGTAGTACATGTAGGAGGACAGTCAAAGGGATTGAGTGCAGTGACCAATACTAATATTTCCTCAGGAGTAGGAGATCCAGGTAGTTCTCAGCAGACAAAACAACAAGAACAGGTGGAGGAACTGATTGAGCCTCCCATCACCATGGTAGAACTAGTAGGGAAGTACGCCAAACCTTACGGGATGTAGAGGAGTTTTTCGGAGCTCCTAGAACCGACAAAAGGCAGCGTAGATAGCTTGACAAATAACAAGCCTTAGTAGCTCAGGTTGAGGAACCCTCCAGTTTTCAGGAAGTCAGAAAACATTAGGTGTGGGTGGATGCCATGGTAGAAGAGTAAAATTCTATCATGACTAATGATGTTTGGGAAGTAGTGCCGATACCATAGGATAGATCAATTGTATGTTCAAGATGGATCTACAAGATCAAGTATGCTATAGATGGGAGTGTAGAGAAGTACAAGGCTATATTTGTGGCAAATGGGTATGCATAAAAGGAAGGGATAAAATATGAAGAGACCTTCGCACCAATTTCCATATATACCTCTATCAGATCCGTTATATCCCTAACAACGCAGATGGGATGGGAGATTCACCAAATGGATGTCAAGACAACATTCTTGAATGGGGTGATAGAAGAAGATGTGTATATCAAGTATCCCGAAGGATTTGAGACTCATGAGAAGTGCACTCCTGTATGCAGGTTGAATAAATCCAATACGATCTCAAGCAGACACCCAGAGCATGGTATGGTCGAATTGACAATTATTTGCAGTAGTTGGGATTCATCAAAAGTGATGCAGATCCCAACATCTGCTATCTAATGGTGGATAATAAGCCTCTCATTTTTCTTTTGTATGTGTATGATCTATTTTTAACAGGATCATCAGGGCTCATAAAGGATTGAAAAAGAAACCTTGAAGTAGAATTCGACATGAAGGATATGGGGTCGATGCATTACTTTCTAGGATTGGAGGTATGACAGAAGAATGTGGAGATCTTCCTTGGACAAGGGAGATATGCTACAGAGATTCTGAATAGATTCAAAATTCAGGATTTCCTACCCATGGAAACACCCATGATCAATACTTGGAAGAAGATAGATGCATCAAGATACAAGGAAGTTGATCCCACCTTGTATAATCAACTCATTGGGTCACTCATGTATCTGGTCAACACTAGGCCAAACAATTGTTTTGTTGTTAACATGCTTAGTTAGTTCATCGTGGAACCAAAAAGGGCACATTGGTTAGAAGCTAGGCACATTCTTAGATATGTGTGTGGGACAATCAGATATGGGTTGAAATATACTCGAGGAGATGACGTCAGATTAAACGGATTCACAGATGTAGATTGGGCAGGTAGTTCATTAGATTGGAAAAGTACCTTCGGGTATTTCTTCAGAATTGGATTAGGGATGGTCTCTTGGTGCAACATGAAGCATAAGTCAGTAGCACTGAGCTCAACGGAAGTTGAATATATGGTAGCCAACACAGCTACGTGAGATGTGTTTTGCCTTAAGAAATTGCTAGTGATTTTGTTCAAAAAAAGGATGGGAGCGACCAATGTTTACTATGATAATAAAATTTGTATTAAACTATTTGAGAATCTATTATTTCATGATTGGTCCAAACATATTGATATCATATGTCATTTCATCAGAGACTGTGTTCAGCGTGGGGCAATTGAGATGCAGTATGTTCCCACATGAGATTAGGTAGCAGACGTAGTCACGAAAGCTCTAGGTAGAGCTAAGTTCATCTAGTTCAGGGAAAAAATGGGTATGGTAGAGAACCCGTATCAGTAGCACAAACATATGGATTCTCAGTTGCAGCAACAAAAAATGAGAGGGAGTTGCAGTGAAAATGCAATAGTTGGCAGAAGTATGCAGGGTCAGCAACAACACAGATGCAATGCAGAATCAGAGTTGCATAGTAGTTGGTGGGCAGTGAGGCCAGACATCAACATCGTAGTAGGAGGTGATACAGGGTCATAGTGATGCTTCAGTAGGTTGTAGCACTAGAGCACATTCCTCGCTAAGAGGGAGTGTTGATTTTTGTAGCATTGGATATGATCTAGCCTCGAGATTTTGCAGAGAGGATAAGACACATGCATTATCCAAGACCCATAAATCGTTTTGAGAAATTCCACTCACAAATTATTTAATTAAAATAATTAATTATTTGTAATGTATTCCTAAGTATAAACTTAGGAAATGAGAATAATTAAAGGGCATTAATTAAATAAGGTGTGAATCTTCTAGATAAAGGCGTGGATTTAGCCCTAGATAATCTAAGCCATTTATTAAGATCTAATCTTGTCTGTTGATACCTCAACGAGAGATTATAAGAAGAAAATCGATGGGAACTTGGAGAACACACTAGTGTAGATACTCAGTTTCCCAAGCAGATCGATTTTCTTAGTGGTTGAAGTTTGACAAGAGAAAATTGAGTCAGAGGGTGAGTTGCAGGTGAGAGAGAGAGAGGGCATCAATAGTGGTCTCAGAGTATAGGAATAAGTCTGAGAGTACAAGAAGAATTCTGGAAAGGGCAGGGCACTACGCAGTCACTGCACAAAGGTGATGCAGTGAGGCCATCGTAAGAACATAATGTCCTCTTCAGGGTTAAGAAAACGTTGTAGAGTGAGAGAAACTCATCAATAAATTTTTATCAATGTTTCTTCCTTTAGTTTTGATATCAGGTATCTTGTACATGAATTATTGTTGAATAAATAATAAAGAAACCCTCATCTGTTGCACCGGTTTTCCCACATTGGTTTTTTACAGGGACAATTGTCCAAAACTAATTGTGTCAATGTGTGTATATGTGTGCTAGTATTTTCCTTGCATTTATTTTACACAATATTTGATTTGTGAAGTATATGTTTCGATATTTGCCGTATATAACTGCAAATAATTTGTTTAAGTAATTTTAACATATAAGATATATTATCATTTGTTGCAGTAAGATTCAGAGCATTTGAATTTTCACATGTTTGACCTAGTTTACATCATGACCATTCTATTCATTTGAAATTAGGAAATGTACCACCTACCATTATGCCTTACAAGTATCCAAATGTAGAAAGAGTGAGATTGAGCATATGATTCAAGAAATGTTAGAGGTCAACATCATTCAACCTAGCCAAAGTGATTTATGTACACCAATGATGATGGTTATGAAAAAATATGGGTTCATGACATATGAGTCAATATTATAGGCAACTCAACAAAATGGCCATCAAAGATAAGTTTCTTATTCATATCATTGATGAATTATCAAATGACTTGGATGGAAAATTTTTCTTTACTAAGTTGGATCTTCGCTTGTGCTATCATCAAGTCAAAATGAGGTAAGGAGACATTCCTAAATATCATTTAGAACATACAAGGGTCATTATTGGTTTTTGGTTATCCCATTTTGCCTTACTAATCCACCTTCAACATTTAAAAGCTTAATGAATTCTAATTTCAAGCCCTTACAAAAATTTATGTTAGCTTTTTTCGATGACGTACTAATGCATAGAAAATCTTGGGAAGAGTGTGTAAAACATGTTGATAGGGCCTTAAAACCATTAAAATAGAAACACCTATTTGAAAATATTTTCAAGTTTTCATTTGGAGTTCAAGAATTGAAATATTTGGGTCATAGTGCATCTCATGAAGGTGTTAAAGTGGACCCTAACATAATTTAAGCTATGAAAAAATGGCCAATCCCCAAAAATTTGAATAAAATTAGAGTATTATTAGGATTGGGAGGCTATTATTGTTTGTATGTCAAGAACTATGGTCAAATAGTGGCACCTCTAACAACATTATTAAAGAAGGAATCATTTTGCTGGACTCAAGATGCAACCAAATCTTTTGAAAAACTTAATGATGCTATGTGTATGACTCTTACCTAACTATACTTGACTTCACAAAAAACCTTTATGGTGGAGTGAAATGCCTCATGCCATGGAATTATCACAATTTTTATGCAAGAAGAAAGGCCCCTTTCTTTCCAAATTATCTGACTTAAAGGAAAAAACTTACTAAAACCCATTTATGAATAAAATGTTGGCCATACTACATGCGGTTAAGAAATAGCGCCCTTACCTAATAGGAAGATTCTTCAAAGTAAAAATATATCATGATAGTTTTAATTGCTTCTTAGAGAAATTGTTATCTTCAAAATAATAACAAAATTTGGTTATGAAGATGCTAGACTTTAACTTTGAAATAATCTACAAAAATGGAAAACATAATATGGTGGAAATGCACTTTTAAGAAAATAAGTAATAGAGTGTTTACAATGTGTTATTTCTATTCCACAATCTGATTGGGTAGAAGAAGCAAGGATAGAATGGAAAAAAATATTATACGTTTTGCAATATCATTCAACTGCTACAATATGACCTAAGTGCATTAGATAATTTTTGTGGAAGAATAATTTGTTGTGGTGTCAAGTTTGCCTATGATGTAAGAATTCCCAATTCAAATAAAATGTCCTTATGGATTTGCACACTTATCCTATAGGAGGAAATTCAAGGTTATTAACAAGTTACAACAAGATCATGAAGGATATTTTCTTGAAATGTCATAAAATTGATTTTCAAAAGCTTGTGCTTGAATGTTTTTTTTGTTTTTTTGTTTTTCTCTTTTGTTTTTTGTTTTTTGTTTTTTTTTCTTTCTCTGAAATAGTCAAAACCTTGGGTCTTTACAACCATTAGCTATACCAAGTCAATATTTGGAAGAAGTTTCAATGGATTTTATAATTTTATCCAAATATAAAGGAAATAATTCCATCATGGTAGTAGTGGATCAACTAACAAAGTATGCCCATTTTTTTCCTATTTCTCATCCTTTTACCAAAATTACAATGGTCATAACATTCATGGAAGTAGTTCAAAAGCTACATGGAATCCCTAAGATTGATTTAAGTGAAAGATATATGATTTTCACTTGAAGTTTTTGGATTCAATTAATTTTTTATTAGGGTACTTAGTTATCTCAAAACTCATCTTATCATCCTCAATATACTGGGAAAACTAAGATTGTGAATAAATTTCGAGAAGGATATCTTCATTTCTTTACATGTAGTACTCACACAAAATGGGTCAAGTGATTGCCCTTAATATGATGTTGGTACAACAAATAATTCCACAATTCATCAAAAATATCACCATTTATGGGACTTTATGGATATCATCCTTGTTGAGCCATAGAATTGACATCTTTTTTTCCCTTGATTTTTAGTTTTTTTTTTTCACTTTTCGGTAACCATGAATTAAGTCAATTTTAATGTTTCATGTGTGATTAGGTTCAATGCATTTTCCAATGCATTTATTTTAGTGTTCTATGTGAAATTATGATTAAATATTAGAAAAATATCATATTCTTACTTATCCTTCAAAACTAAGTTAGTTGGTTGGTGATTACATGAATAGGTAGATCCTATAAAAACACTGTTTTTACCACATTTTCCAAATATATGTGGTCAAATTCAATTTTTTTATTCAACCATTAAATATTTTTTATGGAATTGTGATTTCCATTTAAATATATTAGATACAAAAATAGTATTGGAGCTTTTGATAAGATTAGTTTTGAGTTGTTAGCAAAGATATTGGAGATAATTATGAGTTTATTTTTAGTAAATGATTGTAACCACATGCGAAACATGTGGATCTTCATTTAGTATTTTTCATTTCAATTTCAATGCAAGTTTATGTATAAATAATAGTTCCTTTTGCATTCTAGAGGAGGAATCTTGGAGCAGTGTCCAAGTTGTGATGGAATAAATCACAAATTTATGAAATCTTCTATTCATTTAAATTGTAGTTTTATAATTTATGTAGTGTATGATTAAATTAGCTTAGTTTTTCTTTAGATTAATATAGATTAGCATCATAACTTTTTCTATAAAGTATGGTCCTACTCTGAAAGGATATAGAACTAATTAGTATAGATTGTATTTTTCTTGTTTCATTTACTTTATGTAAGTGCATTATTAATCCAAGTTATTTAATTCCGTGATATATTTCAATTATTGGCTTGTGTCTAAATTACTGAATATATATTGAAAGCAATCATAATGGAGTTTTGTTCCAAGAGATTTTAATTCATATGTTTTATCACATAAATATGACCTAGGGATTTACATTTCTTATTTTAGTAACTTATAATTCAAGGAGTTCGGGTTATCCTGAGTGGTTGGGAGGAAGGAAAGGAATCTATGCCACCCAAGTTCAATTCCCACCACTGAAATGATGGATGCTAGCAATACTGATAATATATGTATATTATTCATATGGAATATATAGCATTGTACACGTTGTTGAAGAATGTAATTAATGCCGATCTTTATAATTGTATTTGAGTCACGATGTAATGTATTTGTCAAAAGAAAGAAAAATAAAGTTTATTATAAAGGAAATTGACTTATTAAATCATGGGTTTCATGCTTGGGTTAATTTTTTATAGGTCCAAAGCCTTCATTGTAAGATTTTAGGGTTTATTTAAAGTATCCTTGTCGATGTCATAATGTAATAGACTCTTCTTGGGCTTTATTTGTCAAGAAATAAATTTATTTTAATGTAAAATAGGTCAATTAGGCCTCCTCCACCAAGTCAACCTCAATAAGGACAAGTCGGCCTCATCAGGGGAATTCGACCTCACTCAAACACTATATAAAGGAAAAATTTTGACTCATTTGGAGGATACTCTCTAAACAAGTTTGATCTATAGTTGATAGAGGCATTAAAAATAATGAAATTTCTTGAAAAGGATTGAAGAAGATAGAAGACCAAAGTCGATTTCCTAGGAAATCTATCTCTCACATGTAAGAGGTTTCTAGATGGTAGCTGGGTCGAAATTCTGAAGTTTTTGGGGGTCAAAGTTCTGGGTAGTTGCTGGGCCAAAATTTTGAAGTTGCTGGGGGTCGAAGTTCTAGGTTGTTGTTGGGTTGTAGCTGCTGGACAATAAGAGACTACTGAAGTTTGTTGAATCATATTGGAAGGCTGAATTGGTGGATTAGGAAGGTCTTTTGGGTCTAAGGCTTTGTTCTATCTCAATTTTATTTACTAGTGGAAGAGTTTGACTGGGTTTTTTTTCCCTATAGAGGGGTTTTATCCCTAGTTGAGTGCTTATATCTGGTGTCCCCGATCTTCATGTTTTTAATTTGATGATTGCTTGATGAAAATAAGATAAAAGAAAAACATGAACAAAGTTAATAAGAACAAAGGAATATCACAAGTAATTATCAATATAATAAAATATTTATACCTTTCCTATTTTCTATCATGGTATTAGAGCTAAGGTGAAGAACAAAGAAAAGGCACCTTAAAAATATATTGAAGAAAAGGCCTGATCAAAGGAAGGTTATCAATTGAATATTTCTAGAGTTTGTAGGTCTAACATGTCATGTTATAACATTTTTGAATTACAAGTTGTAGGCATCCCTCAAAAACATTGGATTTAGAGGAAGCCTTCACCATTTTACCAAAAAATAAGTATCATGTTCCGTTTTTCCTCTTTCATGTTTGGTTTCCCTCTCATATGAAGATTTGTTTTTATTGTATGCTAATAACCTTTATATTTTTCCTTGGTAGGAAAGCTTGAAAAATACACAAATATTGTGGAGGAAACTTCAAAGAAAAGAATTGAATCATGAAAGAATTTTTGTTGCAAAGGAAGCCCTTCAATAATTGATGTCCTACAAGGTTTGTGAAAGAAAAACTCAAGGTATGTCTTAGAATATGAGTTTTTTTATGAAGTTTTCTTAATTTAAAAGGTACAATCATTCTTCTTTTGAAATTTTATAGGTATTCAACCATATAGATTCTTTTTAGGGTGATTAATCATTAGATTGAATCTACCCTCATTATACTATCTCTTGTTATTTGATCATTCTTGTGAAACCCTAACCCTTAGGGTTCACTGTAAAACCCTAACCTCTTGTTTCTAAGGGTATTTTAATGTTGATTTTGAAACCCTAGTATTCTTATGGTTTGTTGATAAAGTCTAGAAATCTTATTCTTTTGAGGTTTAGGTTTTGATAATGTCGTGGTAAAAACCCTAGTCCTTTAGGGTTTAGTGTCAATGGATAGGTTATATAATGAAACCATAGATTTTAAGGGTTTGTGAAAAGAAAATTTATAGTAAGATCCTAGGAATGAAATCCTAAGTGTATATTCTTCCACATGATTGAAACCCCAGTCTGATCAAAATTGTTTGATATCTAACTTTGATGTATTGTTGTTTGTATCTAAGGTTTACCTAATAAATATTGATATGAGATACTAATGCATGATAATGAAACACCATATATGTTTATTCAAGTATGTTTTCTTAATAGTTGATGAAATATACTATATATAACAAAACACTATTAGAGATTTATATTCTAGGACATGATGATATTATTGATATGATTTAGCTTTGATGATAAAATCTAGGGTTTGAAACAAGCCCAAGTAGAGTCTAACATGTAAATTCTAATAAGAATATTGTTTAAACCTTTGATGTATAGTACTATGATTAAATTTTTATTTGATTGAATTATTAATATCTAAGTATTTGTGTCTCGAAGATGGAGTCTAGGGTTTACGACAAAAGCAAGAACCCTTGTTGATTATGAACCTAAATAAGTTTAGGTATCTAATGTATAAAGTTTGAATGTTTTGATGCTTCCATTGTAATGACATGATTTTGATCTTCATGCTTCTATATATTTGTATTTGGTTGTATTTGCCATTAAAGTTTTGTAGGAACATAATCTTCAATATGTTGAAGATGTTCATAATAGAAGATGTTCGATAATAATGATGAGCATGATGAAGGAAGCTATAGGAATGATGATGATCAATATGACCTTGATTCCATAAGAAATAATTAAGCCTTGAAAAGTTGAAGTAAGTTATTGATCTCCCTAAGTTGAGAGGGAGCATGGTTAGAAGAGAAAGGATATATCTTCCAAATTGAGAGGGAGGGAATATGATGAAATTTATAGTAAATAACTTGAAGAAAGAATGAATGAAAGTACTACAAATGGATGTTCATAAAGTTGCAAAAAAACATACTTGAGAAGTACTAAGACTGTATTTGGTGTTGCTGAAGAATTGAAAGTAGAAAGCTTCCGACAAAGATTTATTTGGATAAATTGATAATGATATAAGAGGCATAAGGATGGTTGAGAACCCTGAAGGTTTGTGTTTACTTGTATATACATTTAAAGATATTACTGATTGGGGTTATGATTATGCAGTATAAATCCATAAAAGGTTGAACGCTTGAAGCATGCTATGATTGGTGGATATATCTGATTTAGTTGATTAGAAGAGATGAATCATCTTATGGAAATATGCTTTGGATGAAATATAAACAACGTATGTGTTGATGTCTAGATACCAAAGTAGGGAGGGTGGCATTGGTCATGGAGATCCAACCTTGGATATGCACCTAGATCACTGGGTTGGTGGTAGAGCTTAAAATCCTAATGGTACCTATAGTGGATAAATCTTGAGTCCATATTAGTCCCACCCAATTAGAATACCCAGGTTAGGTATCTAATCTATAGCATTGTGTGTGTTGTGACTCTTCATAGAGCATATCATTTTGAGATCTTCCATGTAACTTTGTATATATGTAATTATTAATACCTCCCTAGTTAAGAGGGTGTGTTGAAGAATGTAACTAGTGTCGGTTTTCATAAGTGTAATATATTTGTCAAAATAAAGAAAATAAATTTTATTATAAAATAAATTGACTTATTAAATCATGGGTTTTATGCTTGGGTCAATTGTTTATAGGCCAAAAGCCTCCATTGTAGGCTTCTACGGTTTATGTCAAGTATCCTTGACCATGTCATAATGTGATAGACTCTTCTTCGGCTTCATTTGTTGAGAAATACAATTATTTTAATGTAAAATAGGTCAATTAGGCCTCCTCCACCAAGTCAGCCTCATCAAGGGAATTCAAGGCCTCACACAAACACTATATAAAGGAAAAAATTCAATGCATTTGGATGACACTCTCTAAACAAGTTCGATCTGCAGTTGTTAGAGGAAGAAAATGATAGCGAAATTTTTGGAGAAGGATTGAAGAAGCTGGAAGACCAAAGTTGATTTCATGGGAAATCTATCTATCACATCTATGAAGTTTCTAGATTGTAGCTAGGTCAAAATTATGAAGTTGATGGGGGTCGAATTTTTGGGTAGTTGTTGGGCCGAAATTCTGAAGTTGTTGGGGGTTGAAGTTAGGGGTTGTTGTTGGGTTGTAGCAGCTGAACAAGAAGAGACTATTGAAGTTTATTGAATCATATTGGAAGGCTCACTTAGTGGAGGAGGAAGGTATTTTAGTTCTAAGGTCTTGGTTTATCTCGATTTGATTTACTAGAAAAAGAGTTTGACTGGTTTTACCCTTATAGAGGGGTTTTTATCCCTCGATGAGTTGCTGTATCTAGTGTCCCTGATCTGCATGTTTTGATTTGATGATTTCTTGATGAAAATATGATAAAAGAAAAACATAAACAAATTTAATAAGAACGCAAGAATATCACAAATAATTATCGATATAAGAAAATATTTCTTCCTTTCCGATTTTCTAACACACACACACACACACACACATATTACAATTCAAGTTTGAAATTAGATCAATTTACTTGCAATTGATTTCAGATTATTTTTCAATCAATAGTTTAGTTGTCTTTTATCAATGATTCTCGAAAATAAGAGTTGTGATTAATGGAAAAAAAGAAGTTTTTGAATCATGCAATAAGATATTTTGGTGATAGTAGGGTGTGAGTAGCATGATCATTACCGAAAGTGATTGAAGCTAGCTTCATATTGATGAAGTGTGGTGTGTTTTATTTTCGTAATCTCATTTCAAATTCATATATTAGTGATGAAATTTCCATTTCTTAGAAGAATATTAAATAAGCTAATCCAAGTTAGGAAATTGTAAGCATCTGTGTACAACACATGACATCTCAGAAGCACCTAAACCTTTAGTTAACATTCGATTCATGATCTATTTAATTACTAAGATAATTATCTACCCCTGTATTCATCCATCCATCACATTACCTTTGAAATGGAATACAAAGGTTCAAGCAATGAATGACCACATAGGACACCATTGAAGGGGTTATCAAAATATTGAAGGAAAACATGGTTATAACACAATATAGGATGAAACAGCAAATAGGTCAACATCATAGTGAAAGGTAATTGGGTAGAGGCTATAACCATACAAACATATGTCTCTAAAGAAAACAAATAAAGATAATAAATTATCACCCAAGTATTATGGCCTCTATAAGGTGTTTTAAAGGATTATAAGTATGACATACAAATTAGAGTTTCCTCCATCTTCATATGTACATCTATTCTTAAATAGTTCTTGGTTGAAGAAATTAATTGGTGACAAGATCATAGTTCAAACTATTTTACCATATATTAATGAACCATATATTAGGCATGTCATCATGTGGAAGAATCTATGAGTGGAGGATGTGACATTGGAAGATGAGTTATTTATGCAAAAGGATTAGTAGTTAAGTAGGTGTTGAGGACAACACTTGTTTAGACATCAGTGGAATGTTTACCCCTAGACAAAGCCCATGTTAAGCATAAATCCCCATGTAAGGCCCTAGATAATGAGTTATATTTCTATTTTTCTATTAGTGTTTTCATATAAACCATTTGGTTTTTATTGTACCCTTTGTCTCCTATATATGTATTAAAGAGACCTAGTTTTAGGATAATCTCATATCATTATTGTACATTTTTTCTAATGTAAAAGGAAGTTTCCCTCTTCAAGAAGCTTTTCTTTCATTCTTATATATATATATATATATATATAAAGGTGTGGAGCTTCCTTTCTATATTTTCAGGATATTTTATTGTTTGTTACCTAAAAAAATGGATCAATGATACATATCTCATCTTAGAGGTACGGGGATTAAAGTGAATCCAAATTATTGGGGACTTGTTGTTAACACGCCTGATTTTTGTTGATGATATAATTATTTTTGTAATGGGATAATAAATGATTCCAAGGCATATGAGAAAACACTCAACCTAGTTAGAACTAATATAGGATTGGTGAATCTATCTATTTAAACAAAGTAGGCATGATAAAGTAATTTAGATAATGTTACAATACAATATGTTTCTTTGATAATGGTATATAATACATAAGTTTTGAAATAAGTATAAATTCTTGTGGCATGAATCACTACAAGTGGCTAACCTAGAATATAGAAGCTGTTGTAACTCCTAGAGACAGCCTTGAGTTGTGAAAGACCAGTGCCTAGGACATCTTAATTAGCAAGGAGCGTATAGTTTAACTTTGGAAGGGTGCTCAAAAAGGGGCTCTCATGCTATCAAATCTGAGTAACTAAGTTTGGTGCAAGTGGAACCAAGATCTTCAATACTTAGAAACAACAAAGGTAATACTGTAACAATAGAAAGTGAACTTTGATATCAAATGTATTCGACGATTTTAAGATAGCAGCTACTACAGGGGGTTGGTTTCTAAAATGGTTCACAAAGATATATATTCAGATGGTGGTCATTTGATAAGAAAAGAGGAGGAATATGACAATAACAAGAACAAGATCCAGAAATGAATACAAACATATACTGGGCTTATATATTGATAAGAATCCATACATGAGAGTAACTTTAAAGATAAAGTCTCATTGCTGCACATATCAGAAGAATTACGGTAGGAGTGAAAGATGAAACAACATATCTTGCCTGAGCCATATTTAAAGTGCTAGACATGAAAGAATATGAATATAACTTCACATTAGGACATGTGAGCACTCACATTCCATAACACAGATATAAGAGATATGGAAATGAACTAGATGAACACTTATGCTACAAAACATGAGAGCAAGTTACAGGCTGCAAAACATTCAGATCAGAATCCCCGGCAGAAACAAAACTCCTTATCACCGAGACACAACGTGCTCTTCAACATTAATATCAAAATATCAACCAAAATACATACAGGTTTTCTCTGTAGTCAATTCTCTTGAAAATATGGAACATGTTTTCCTCTTAGTTTGCTGCTTATATAGAATTTACAGAAACATGAGTGGGAAGATATTTTGGGAAAATATCTTCCCCGCGTGCTGGTAAGCAGTTTGAGGTCCTAATCAAAATAACAAAATTTATGATGAGGTATAGCGCTTCTCATCATTTACAATTAGGCTTGCTGCCGTTTCAAAATAAAATATTAAAATTGTCTTAACAAGAAGTAAAATGCAAGAGTGGAATATGAATTCCACTCGGAACTTGAAAGTAAAAAGTAAAATAAAACTAAAGGCCACTAGGGCCGAATCATGAATTAACAATATTCACTGGTGCGACGGGGTTGATGCAGTTGCTGACACAGGTGGCGGGACATTTGCTGAGGAGATGGCTAACATGCTAGCATATTTTGTGCACCTTTGCCAACTGTCAGCTGCAGGTTCGGGCATCGACGTGAAACCTTCCACTCTGATATAGGCTTCGGTGAGGTCATCGTAATTTGCATCAACATGAATTTTATGCTTTACTAGGTGCAGGAGGGAAAATTCCTTACTGAGGACTGAAACTATAGTTTCAGGTTTCAACCGAGTTGATTTCTCTAAAAGTATATCAGTTCGATTCATTTCCTCTTTGAGACGAGCCTCGTAAGCTGGTAACGGCTGTAGTACAACGTGGGTGGGATCCCAGCATGATGGAAGTCCAGCAGCTGTAATCTCGGCCCAGTCCATCTCGAACCATTCTAAATTGACCACCACTTTCTCCAATACACTTGAAGCTATACTGCGAGCAGACTCTTTTTCTATTACTCTTTGACATTTCGTGGCTTCCTTGAACCTGCTCGTTATACCCTGTTTTAACACGTCCTCAGGTTTCAATTCTTTCAGGAAAGAGATATATATTTTTGCATTCTGAACCCTGCTGGATGCATCAGCGTTCCCCTCATGAAGCTTTCTTCTAAGATGGAGCATAGACGACTTTATTTCCTCAATGAAATTTAAAAATGCCCAATGCTTTTTCACCTCCGTGATGATCTCAGTCTAGATCAATCGCCTGGCATCCATGAGGGTAATATTGCCTTTCATACGATTGGTAAGTTCGCTAATGGTTTTCTCGCTCTCTGCCTTCTCCTTTTTCCCTTGCTCGATTTCCTTCTGCATGGCATTAATCCTCTTGGAATTCTCGGCTAGGAGAGCTTCCAGCTCACTGATTCTTTGGCGGGTTGTTGAGATCTGTTTCTCCATTACATTGTTTGTGGCCAGTGCTGTGGTCAACTGTTCAGAGAGTGAGCTAGTTCCTTCTGCCGCGGGTGGAGCACATGTATGTGTGTCCCAGGTTATCTGCAATGTGTTCATATTTTCTTGAAGAACAACCATCTCTCCAGAAATATTTTCTTTTTCTTTCTTCTCTCTTGCGAGAGAATCAACCAAGCTTGCTTTGTCCTTTTCTGCCTATACTAGTTCATCTATCTGCACATGATGGGAGCTCGATATGTTTATTTTTCTCTTCAACGCTGCAACTTGCTTCTGCAAATCCTCAATAAGGTGACCCTAGGGGTCTGTCCCACCCTTTTATTTTCCTTTTATCACCCCCTGAAGAGTGCGTATGTCATTCATGAGTCCTCGAGAATTGATTTTCTCCTTCCTGAAATTCTCTACTACTTGGGTATATTTACTCTGCAATTTCCTTAGAGTATTAGAGAGTCGCATAACCTCATCCTTGAGCATATCACCGAAACACTGAAATATGTTGCATTTATTGATTTCTGGCACTTGTGACATATCAATTGCTACCTCGAACGCCCTGTAGCTGGTGGTGCCTACTTCTGGGTCCAGAACGGCCTCGACCATGGCCATGACTAGTTGCTCTGTATCCAAATTCATCACAGATGAAATCCTGGTGTGATATTTCTCAACATACCCTTCCAGCTCAGCCTGGTGCTTATCTCTGATTGCTTTATTCCTCGCCCTGCGCTCACTTGCACCTTGAGAGCTGCTGACTGCAATGGATTGCCAGACTTCTGAAAAATCGAAAGAGGTGGTACTATCTCGTAGCACCTTGATTCCTGCTCTGCCCCTGTTAGGCTTCCCATACGGTATTTCCTCCTGGAGCAACATTTCATCTCCGATAACCTCTGCTTCACTGGTCCCTATTTTCTGCCTTGTGAAAGGAGGGGAACATTCTCCTGAAGCACCTACTTCCTCCACCTGTTCCTTACCAACTGCTCTGGTTGAAGCGGTATCTGCCTTTTCCCCGGTCACAGATGAATCAGTCTCCATCTGCGAAAGCAAAGGCCAGTTTTCAAGATTAGCTTGCCACTCGATGAAAGGCCTTATTTCATGCATATAAGGAGTTGATTTATTCTGCTTCCTTCTGTTAGAGATGATGCCCTTTGGATCATAGGGCCAAGCTTTTCCTTGTCTTAAATCCATGTCTTGTAGCAGCTTTTCCACCACAGGAAGGGTGTGCCTTGAATTAATGACGAAAGGGCCAATGGTTGTGGGAAGCTTAAGGATAAACCCATTTTTCACAGGGAGGAAGTGAAGTTGATCAACTTTTAGGGTCTGCCAGAGGTATTCCAAAGCATAAATCCGCCGGGCAGGAAAAATGGGCAATTGGTAGCGACAGACTTCAGCTCCATAAATCCAGATTTCGGTGTAGTTATCAAAAAGATACTAGTCCCCAGTGCTTTGGGCTTCACTATACTGTAGCCATTTCCTCAGTTCAGGAAAAACCCTAGGCGGAGGAGAGTCATGAACAATGGTATAAGCTATAGGCATGAAGTCGTTCAGGAACCTTGAGTAGCCCACCTCGTTTGCCAATTGATGCATTGTGAGACTCGAGTAAAAAATTGGTCTTGGCTGAGAATTTATTTTGTAAACCTTATCTAGACCCAAACCCTCAAACTTATCAGCATGCTGGAAGAGGAAAAGATAAAAAACCATAGAACAAAAATGAAAACGACCCGTGTCTGAGAGTTCCTGGAACTGAGTCTGAATGGTGGAGGCCAGGAAACCAGGAATATCCAAAACGACCTCGGACTGAGACATTAGCCACAGAAAAGCTATGCATCCTCTACAAGTTTGCCCGAAACCTTCCACACCTAGGAGATCGGCGATAAGAGCAAGGATGGGCTGGACTTCTTCCTTGAATAAACTCAGGGGTAATGAGTTTGCAGAGGGTAGGTTTGAGGAATGAGAGTCGGTTATGGAGGTGATGAAATCGCTCTGTTGCCTCCATGGCAGCTTTGCAAATTGAGGGGTCAGTGTTATCTCATGAAAGCCGTCATAGTTTGAACTGGTAGGAAAGCGAAGGGCTTTTTTAATGATTTCGGGAGAGAGGGTGAATATCTTGTTCCCCTGAGCTGAGAGGAACATGCCCCGAATTTCATCGTAAGCGTCCCGGAGCCAACAGATGAACTCGACTACTAGATATACTGGGGGGGTTATTTGATGATACAGACCATACAACACAACACGAAACCTGTCTCTATTTTCCACATGTCTCCTAAACAGCTCAGGCTTGACGCTGCTAATGGGGAATGGGTACTGCGGGTCACGAATGTCTGCTTGTAATTCTAAGAAAGTTTCAGGCCCTAGAAAAAATCTGGACTCACGGGCTTGGGGAGTTTCCGGCTCTGTTTTCTTGGTTGAGACTTTACCCATGACCATCATGAAAATTTACAAAACAAAAGGAAACCAGGAATGAAAGGGACGGAATACCTTCGAAGTAAGAAATTTCTCGGGAAAGTGATGCAGGGGTACTGAAAACGACTGGGCAGACCTGGTACTGGGCGCCCACTTTTTCTTATACAGTAGTCGAAAAACCACAGTATTTTACCACAGTAAAAGACAGGAGACAGTTATACAGACCCGAGGCAGCTTGCGAAAAGAAGGCGGGGTAAAATGAGTAGGGCTGACGTCATAAGGACGCCGACTGTGAGACATGCGGCATGGAGGGATTGGGTGCAGGGCTTCTGTTAGGTAAATACCGTGTGTCGGGTTAAATGTCGGTACTCGCCTTGGTTCCAGGTGTCCTAAAAACTTACCTTACCTTTGTGTTGTGGTGACAGATGCACCCCAGAACCTAGCCCTCGAAGGATGCGAGGTGAATTCCGTGACAACTCTGAAGCCCCGGCCCTTTTCTTCGTAAAATGCTCGCTTCGTGTCATGCACCTTGACACGTCATCAGAATTCCGGGGGGGGGAGGATCGCTTACCACTCTCCTTTGTGAGCCCCCCAGAATGTGTCTGCAATCTTCGTTCACGTGTGTATATGGAGTATGCGCGGGGCCATCTTGTGTTTACTTCCTTTGCGCCTTTTACACTTTCGTGTAATTTAAATTTAAGCCTTTAACGCCTTTTCACCTTATTATGAAATGCGCTTATCCTCTTTGTATATGAATCGGCTTAATTTTATTTCTCCCTCACAGACTTTGAAGCTTTTAGCCATTTAATTGTTATCAGTTAATCTGCTCCTTATGACCTTTATCCAAAAATCAAAGAGTGGCAGATATAATCAACAGAAGCAATAATGAAGAATTAGTGTAATCAATGGTCGTCTCTAAGTGGAATACAATCCTTAATCAAATATGTTCTAAAATAAATCCTTATGTTTGGATCTCAGTTGCTCTTATTCCAAAATCAAACATTAATGGGACTAGGATAATGTGCTTTAAGTTTGGGTCAAAGGTGAGAAAGAAAAAAATGATTACATTAGTGTAATGGAAAATGATATAAAAGCTTTTGTCAAACGGTGGATGGGGTCTTAAAATCCATATTTGGTAGGAAATGGCACGGTAGCAAAAAACATTTAGAATTTGATTTTAACAAAGTATCACTAACATACAATCACAGTGATAAAAAAATATGTGGGTTAAATACATTGAAGTCGTGATTAGATATCCACTAAAAATATATCTAAATGTCACTATTTTTTGGAAATTACTAGTTGATTCTTTTCTGCTAGTAGGAATCTTCCTATATTGGAGGATTATAAATGGAAGGTAAAGCTAGGACTTGATACATAAGTAGGAGTGAAGTAATGTTTTAACTTATATGAATACCTTGTAAAAATTTCATCTCTCAAAGGATGATTTAACATTGCATATCCATGTTGTTAAACACACACATAGAAAAGGCCAAAAGCCTCCATTGTAGGCTTCTACAGTTTATGTCAAGTATCCTTGTCCATGTCATAATGTGATAGAATCTTCTTCGGCTTCATTTGTTGAGAAATACAATTATTTTAATGTAAAATAGGTCAATTAGGCCAACTCCACCAAGTCAGCCTCATCAAGGGAATTTAGGGCCTCACACAAACACTATATAAAGGAAACAATTCGATGCATTTGGATGACACTCTCTAAACAAGTTCGATCTGCAGTTGTTAGAGGAAGAAAACGATAGCGAAATTTTTGGAGAAGGATTGAAGAAGCTGGAAGACCAAAGTTGATTTCACGGGAAATCTATCTATCACATCTACGAAGTTTCTAGATTGTAGCTAGGTCAAAATTATGAAGTTGATGGGGGTCAAAGTTTTGGGTAGTTGTTGGGCCAAAATTCTGAAGTTGTTGGGTGTTGAAGTTAGGGGCTATTGTTGGGTTGTAGCTACTAGACAAGGAGAGACTATTGAAGTTTATTGAATCATATTGGAAGGCTCACTTGGTGGAGGAGGAAGGTATTTTAGTTCTAAGGTCTTGGTTTATCTCTATTTGATTTACTAGCAAAAGAGTTTGACTGGTTTTACCCCTATAGAGGGGTTTTTATCCCTGGATGAGTTCCTGTATCTAGTGTCCCTGATCTTCATGTTTTGATTTGATGATTTCTTGATGAAAAGATGATAAAAGAAGAACATAAACCAATTTAATAAGAACACAAGAATATCACAAATAATTATCAATATAAGAAAATCTTTCTTCCTTTCCGATTTTCTAACACACACACACACATATTACAATTCAAATTTGAAATTAGATCAATTTACTTGCAATTGATTTCAAATTATTTTTCAATCCATAGTTTATTTGTCTTTTATCAATGATTCTTGAAAATAAGAGTTGTGATTAATGGAAAAAAAGAAGTGTTTGAATCATGCAATAAGATATTTTGGTGATAGTAGGGTGTGAGTAGCATGATCATTACCGAAAGTGATTGAAGCTAGCTTCATATTGATGAAGTGTGGTGTGTTTTATTTTCGTAATGTCATTTCAAATTCATATAATAGTGATGAAATTTCCATTTCGTAGAAGCATATTAAATAAACTAATACAAGTTAGGAAATTGTAAGCATCCGTGTACAACACATGACATCTCAAAAGCACCTAAATCTTTAGTTAACATTCGATTCATGATCTATTTAATTACTAAGATAATTATCTACCCCTGTATTCATCCATCCATCACATTACCTTTGAAATGGAATACAAATGTTCAAGTAGTGAATGACCACATAGGACACCATTGAAGGGGTTATCAAACTATTGAAGGAAAACATGGTTATAACACAATATAGGATGAAACAACAAATAGGTCAACATCATGGTGAAAGGTAATTGGGTAGAGGCTATAACCATACAAACATATGTCTCTAAAGAAAACAAAGAAAGATAATAAATTATCACCCAAGTATTATGGCCCCTATAAGGTGTTTTAAAGGATTATAAGTATGACATACAAATTAGAGTTTCCTCCATCTTCATATGTACATCTATTCTTAAATATTTCTTGGTTGAAGAAATTAATTGGTGACAAGATCATAGTTCAAACTATTTTACCATATATTAATGAACCATATATTAGGCATGTCATCATGTGGAAGAATCTACGAGTGGAAGATGTGGCATTGGAAGATGAGTTATTTATGCAAAAGGATTAGTAGTTAACTAGGTGTTGAGGGCAACACTTGTTTAGACAACAATGGAATGTTTACCCCTAGACAAAGCCCATGTTAAGCATAAATCCCCATGTAAAGCCCTAGATAGTGAGTTATATTTCTATTTTTATATTAGTGTTTTCATGTAAACCATTTGGTTTTTATTGTACCCTTTGTCTCCTATATATCTATTAAAGAGACCTAGTTTTAGGATAATCTCATCTCATTATTGTACATTTTTTCTAATGTAAAAGGAAGTTTTCCTCTTCAAGAGGCTTTTCTTTCATTCATATATATATATATATATATATATATATATATATATATAGGTGTGGAGCTTCCTCTCTATATTTTTAGGATATTATGTTGTTTGTTACCTAAAAAAATGGATCAATGATACATATCTCATCTTAGAGGTATGGGGATTAAAGGGAATCCAAATTATTGGGGACTTTTCGTTAACACGCCTTATTTTTGTTGATGATATAATTATTTTTGTAATGGGATAATAAATGATGCCAAGGCATATGAGAAAGCACTCAACCTAATTAGAACTAATTTAGGATTGGTGAATCTATCTATTTGAACAAAGTAGGCATGATAAAGTAATTTAGATAATGTTACAATACAATATTTTTCTTTGATAATGATATAAAATACATAAGTTTTGAAATAAGTATAAATGCGTGTGGCATAAATCATTGCAAGTGGCTAACCTAGAATATAGAAGCAATAATGAAGAATTAGTGTAATCAATGGTTGTCTCTAAGTGGAATACAATCCTTAATCAAATGTGTTCTAAAATAAATCCTTATGTTTGGATCTCAGTTGCTCTTATTCCAAAATCAAACATTAATGGGACTAGGATAATGTGCTTTAAGTTTGGGTCAAAGGTGAGAAAGAAAAAAATGATTACATTAGTGTAATGGAAAATGATATAAAAGCTTTTGTCAAACGGTGGATGGGGTCTTAAAATCCATATTTGGTTGGAAATGGCATGGTAGCAAAAAACATTTAGAATTTGATTTCAACAAAGTATCACTAACATACAATCACAGTGATAAAAAAACATGTGGGTTAAATACATTGAAGTCGTGATTAGATATCCACTAAAAAGATATCTAAATGTCACTATTTTTTGGAAATTACTAGTTAATTCTTTTCTGCTAGTAGGAATCTTCCTATATTGGAGGATTATAAATGGAAGGTAAAGCTAGGACTTGATACATGAGTAGGAGTGAAGTAATGTTATAACTTATATGAATACCTTGTAAAAATTTCATCTCTCAAAGGATGATTTTACATTGCATATCCATGTTGTTAAACACACACATAGAATAGACAAAATATGGAAGATAAGCTTGATATAATCTATTATTCACAACGATATACATTTATACTAAATTCGTGTGACCCTTGGTATTCATATACCAAGAGGTATCTTAGACTCCGATTATTGTTCACATTCCACACCAACCCTTAGCGAATTAGGTGTCCAACATTCCCCCCTTAATCTGAAGGTGTATATACAAGTCCAAGAAGATAGACCTAATATAAAAATACAACAATGGATGACAACAACAAGATGAATGTGCTCTCTGAGATGATGGCATCAGGTGGGAGAACTTGAGTTCTCAACCGGAGGTGGTTTAAGGATGAACACCAACACTAGAACGCTTAGTGAAGTTCCCAGAACTCTTCCAAATTTGGCAAGAAGTTGAATTCTTCTACTAGAGGAAGTGTCCCTAATGCTTTGAATAGGGAGACCTTCAACCTGGAAAAGGAAGGCCTGCAACCTGTAGTGGTTTAAGCAAGGCCACCAACCAAGGGAACGCTTAGTGTAATTCTCGAAACTATTCCAAATTTGGAAAGAAGTTGAAGTCTTTTGCTAGAGGAAGTGTTCCTAATGCTTTGGAGAGGGATACCTTCAACCTGGAAAATGGAGGTCTACAACCTATGTTGGTTTAAGGAAGGCTACCAACCAAATAAATGCTTATGAGCTTCTTTGAATCTAGGTATGGCTGACTCTGGTTGTAGGCTCAGGCAACAAGTTCAGGTTGTGGCTCAGGCTCACTTGATGAAACTTGTAAATGACCATAAATTCCCCCCTATTAGATACAAGGTGAAAAGATGAGGACAAATCAACTACGATATGAGTGAAATATCTTCTTGGTTGTTGAAGCCCATTGCCAAGAAGCAATCCATCCAAGGTGAAACTTTGTTCTTGCAGGAGGCTTGCTTTTGAAGAATTTGTTTGAAGAGTGAGTGTGTTGACCACAATTTTTGAATGGATGAAGATCAAAACAATGATCTTTCACATGGCAAACTCTGTCACAATGTTAGCAATTCACAATTTGTTGTTGTGGAGGAGCATGAACATGTGAATATGAAATATCATGCAAAAACACCTCACTATGAAATTGAATGGGTTTAGAATAGTCAAGAGTGTGAAAAGAAAGCTCCTTTTCATATCCAATACCAATTTTGTTATGTTGCTCACAAGTTCTTCCCAAGGTCAGATGATGGGCTTGGGAAGTGCAGACTGACTTTCTGTATATGCATGCAAATCTGCTCCTCAAATGGGCACCACATTAGAATCAACCTCATTCCCATTGATCTGATTACTATTTGGATTTTGATGGGAGTCCATCTCAAAGTCCAACAAAGGATTTTTTTGAACAAAAATCTTGTTGTAGTTGTGTCTCAAGCTGCAAAAACTCAATTTTCTCTTGTGCATTTTGCAGTCAGGTTTGAATGTATGTGAGAGAAACTTTTCTGACTTTTAATGTATCATGAGTAATAGACAATATCAAAGTTTTTAGAAACTCTAACACTTAATTAATTCTGGCCATTTTCATTGAACATATCATGTGAATCTCACAAACACTGCTCCCAAGAATAAATAAATTATAGTAAGCACTGCCTTCCCCAAAAAAATGACTGCAGGGGATGAAATGTTGCAATTGTTATTCTTATATACAAAGACCGCTAGTATTATCAATGTATTTGACTATAGGGCCTACCAAGCTCCTGATATGAAGAGTAAATAAGCCAAACACTACCAATACTTATACCAACACATAAAAATAAACCAACTAGTACCAACACAAAGGATATAACTGAAGACCGACCAACTCACATCAATTCACAAGAGAGATCACATCGTGTTCTTCGACTTCCAAAACCTCTGTTACAACAATATGTCCTCATGCTTCAATTGTTGATGCTTCACGACCTAAGATAAGGAGAGTTTTGTCCTTCAATGCTATTTATCTCGTCTTCCCTGGACGATATTTTGTTCGACCTCCAAAGGGATCGCTCCAAGAAACTCTAGACCTCCTTCTAATGATGACAGATCTCAGTCCTTAAAATAAGAAGGCTCCTGGTAAATGATTGGTTACACCTAGAATTGAAAAGCTCCATCCTTCAATTCTTTTATAAAAGTCAAGTTTACAACAAATGGGTAGCCCCAGCTCTCCAACTCGTCTCCCTTCTCAAAGCATGTAAATATCACCAAATTACCATACCATGGAGTGTAAAAAAAAATCGGTTTGCTTGGACAATTCACCAAATTCCAACCCGCAGACCAAGTTCATGAAATTTTTTATAGACCTTTCCCTTTGGTTCATGTGTATGGTTGTGGAACAGAGTCGCAAGGAAGACAAAAGAGTTCCGTTGAATAATTCAAGCGAGCTCCAAAGAGATTCGACCTTCAATGTGGGAAAATTAAACCTGCTTCAGGGATCAATCTCGATCTCAAAAATAGGCATAAATTTGGCCTCCACAGTAGGTTGGTTTAATTGCGAAGGAAATTATGAATTATGCCTGCCTCAAAGCGTTCAACCTTAAATAAAATAATTGCATCCTGAATGAATAGATGAACTCGATCCCTAATCTTGATTTAAAACTCACCAACATGTATGTCAGTCCAGTGGCACGATACCACCAAGATGATGTTAACGATGCTACGTCAAGGATATAGGAAAATGGGATCACTGTAATTCCACCATCATGAATATCTAGGCAACTGGAAGAAATTCAAAAGGCACAAATATTTGCAGAATGCGCCCAAGTCTCGTATACAAACCAACCAGAGTCAGAATCGAAGGTTTTCATAATCGATGTTTTTTCAGAATTCATGGTTTTCATAATCGATGGTTTTCAGAATCGATGATACTCCAGAATCGATAGTTTTCAGGCCAATAATGGTTCCTAGTCAAACTCACAACTTATTCGGCAGTAATTACAGGAATTGCCACAAAATCCGTGAGGACAAACTGCAAGATAAGGAATGGTTTCTTTGTCGAGTGGTTTCGAGGTCGATCCATAATCACAATGTTTCCATTAAAGTCAAAGTTTCATAGAAACCAGAAGATTTCACATAAAAAATTTGGGCATTTTTGCAGAATACAAAGAAAATGAACAGAGGAATTAAGCACAATTTGGGCACGGTGAAATTATGGGCAGGAAACCAACACCAACGCATATGAAATGGCACAAACTATATAACATCAATCAATCAACACATCTATAAAGAGGATTTTCAACACAGGTGCAAGCATATGCATCAAATACCAACACACTGAAACCGACTCACGGGGTTCAACTTTCTGCTTCAACGCATGAATTCCATATCGGGAGTCATTTCAGTGTTTGCATAAATTCCATGGATGCAGAGAATAAACCACCGACACTTAATAATGAACATATAAAACTTCAACATAAATGTAATTTAGCGCATAAATAGATATGATAGGATACATGTTCGTTTGGTAGCCAGAAAGGAAATTCTAAGGCAGAAATGGCAGATCTGACCAGCTGAGCAAATGACAAAACTCAGATTGGAGCAGGATATGTATTCATCTGCTCTGATACCATGTTAAATAGAGGCATGGAATAAAAAGAATATGAAACAAAAGTATGAGATATTTTATTATTCATAATGATATACTTTTATATTATATTATTGTGATTTTTGGTTTTAATATATTAAAAGGTTTTTTAGATTTCTGTGACTGTTTACATTCCATACCAACTCTTAATGAATTAGGTGTTCAACAAATGTCATTCAAATGTTCAAATATAGTGAATATAGAATGAAATAGGGAAAATTTAGAACTTAAAAGAATGTAGGTAAAGGAATAAAATAGGTTTAGGAAATGCTACTTTCCATCAAACGAGTGAAGATGATGAATTTGTATGAATTACCAATCCTTCTCCTGGAGAGCACTACATTGCAAAGCTTGATTACTGAGTGGCCTTCAAAAATGTATAAAAGAATGAGAAAATATGATGGTGGGAAAAGTTATGGAAATTGAAAACACCTTTGAAATAAAAAAAAAAAAATTATAAGGATTTCGCTAATAAATAAAAAACATTGACATGGAACAATTGTAATATAGGGCCGGGTGTGGACTAAGAATATCCTTTTTTGTAAAGAATGAGGATATAGTGTAAATTTCATCTTCATTTAATGTCACTTATTTAAATTTATGTGGTATGTAGGAGTAAAAATACATGAATTGGAGATATTTTGGGGAATCTTTAAAGAAGTGGATTGAAAGAACGAGGATAAAGTGTAAATTGCATCTTTATATAATGTGATTTTTTTGAATTTGTGTGTTATGTCATAATAAAAGCCCTAATAGGAGTAAAAGGACATGAGCTAGGGATATTTTGAAGAATCCTTAAAGAAGTGGGTTGATAGATAAGTGAACATGTACTCTCTTAGCTATAGTAATGTGCACTATTTAAATATCTAGGAATAAAGAAAATTTATAAGATATTATTCTTTTCTCCACGTTTTATATGATTAAATATAGTTTTGATCATTGGTCAATTACTTAATATTAAAAAAAACATATATAAATCACATAGCTATTAATTAAAAAATAGTCGTTCTTGGATTTTTCAAAACATTAATTGGTAAATGCCTAAAATTTATGATTTATTTTTTTCTTATAATATTTAGTAAAAAAATTTGTTTTTTTTTTTGCATTTTAATAGATAAAATCAATCATTGGGTTTTTTTGACATCTTAATAAATAAAATTAATCATGGATTTTACAAAATATATTGTTATCTTTTTTTAAACTTTAATATATAATATGTATTCATTCTTTTGAAAAATAAAAGTGATCTCATTATTATTTTATCTATACTTTTAATAAAGAAAATGATAAACCGAAATGGTAAAGATGTATGAATAAATAAATTATGCGCACAAACCATGAACTTATAATTTAGTTGAAACATCACTTGGAAAAAGAAGCAATTGATTGTAAATGGAATTTTTAAATTAAATATTTTAACTATAAGGAAAATTTGTTATTAAAGGATATACATGTGTGTTTTTATCACGTGGATGTATTTTGGGTGGGTGGTAGATGTTATCCTCCCCATTAAAGTCCAATTACTGCATGTGACATGTTGAATTCATAATGAGTATATCCTTATAATTAATTTGGGCTTTGTTGTATCAAAGTCCTAGGACCAAAACATGTATATTCCTCATACGGAATATCCTTTTTCCTATAAATAAATGCATCCCATATGCCTATTATATTTTAAGAAACCAAAATTTATAATTCGGTATTCCTCATATGGTATATCCATTTCCCCATAATAAAGTCATCTCATACACCAATTATAATTTAAGAAACAAAACTCCATAGGCCCCTTGAGGACTATGTATTTTCCTCATATGAGATATTCGTTGTCTCATAATCAAGGGGGCCTCATATGCTAATTATAGTTTTTAAAACTAAACTCTAACATTATAGAGCTATTAGCATAATTCAATAGCCACTATTAAATGGTCACAAGTATTATTAATATAATATTATCATAAAATATCAAATGTAACAAGTCGGATTTGAAAATGTAAAGAATTAAAAAGTGGTATAATAAGACAACTTTTACACTACATGTATATAGGTGCAGTACTAAGTTATATATATATATATATATATATATATATATATATATATATATATATATATAATAAGTTGAATTTGAATATGTAAAAAGTAAAAGTATAATAAGACAACTTTTACAATACATGTATATAGGTGCGTATTTATTATATATATATATATATATATATATATATATATATATATATATATATATATATATATATATATATGAGAAAAATGTATTCTTAGAGAAATATAGTCCTTTACTCACTTACATATTAAATGTTCCAAGTGAGGAGGTAATAAATATTCACTTCTTGAGGAATTCCCACCTCTTCCCCAATTTTCCAAATGACTTAATTAAATTCCCACCTCTTCCCTAATTTTGCAAATGACTTACTTAGATTCCCACCTCTTCCCAGATTTTCCAAATGACTTAATTAGATTTAAAATTGGGAGCTTCATGAAATTTTGCATAAGAGCGCGTACCAATTCAACTAACAACCAAACATATATTACAATAGCACCCCTCGTATTATTTATTTATATAAGGGATACAATCATAACCAATCATGACGATAAATTGAAGTTTAAAAATGTATCAAAAAACTCCTAATAAATATCCCCCCTTTAGAATTTAACTTCCACAAAACTCAAAAATATTTACTCAAACCTCTTCAAAACTAACAAAATTCTCCACACATGAGTTCATGGATAAGCCTTCAATGATGTAAATTTCAAATGAGAAATTGTATGAGGTGTAAATTTCATGTATGGTTTTGTAAATTTATAATGAAGAGAACTTATATATCAACATTTCCACTGTCACACCCCAAAAACAAAATTGTGCCTTACCTAAAGTTTCTAAAGTGTGATTAACCTATGGATTGAAATCACTACTAATGTTAATGGTATTGACCATAGTTTACAAGAAGATTCCCAATAAATGGCCATGATAATGGAAAATCACATGATATAATTAAGAATGATCTAATTAACACACTAACAAGACAAGAGTCTTTAAGATGACCAAGAGAATTCCAAGCATGCAAATTTAGAGGGTTTTTGAAGATTAGAGTGATCCAAGAAATAATTTATCAAGGAAAGAGTGTAGAAACCAATAATATAACATCAACTATTACACCACGAGAAACAAGATGGTCTTCTATAACACCTCATAATGTACGGAAATTTCGAGGCACGATTTTGGTTCCAATTTTATGTTATCAACTCATTATCCTTGCGTGAGGTATGTATTGTGAAAATTTCTTAAATCTGGAATTCTATTGCAACAACTGGTATTAATTCTTCTAATTGATAAATTAATTATTCAGTTTATTGCTACGAAAACATCAAATTAAACACACCGAAACCTTCACTAAATAAATTGCGGAAAAATACAAGTGTGGAAACAAAACTGAAGAAGACAAAATCGTAGACACATCTGACATCGTTATTTTTGGACAAACGTCCTTGGAAAAACCCAATGCAAGAAAAATGGTGCAAAAAATATGAGGGTTTATATACTATGCAGTAATTTTCTGAATACAATCTGCGATGCCTTTTTGGCTATCCCTGCGAGAATATGACTGACAAAGATTTTATGAGAAAAAACTCACACTAACACTGGAAACCCAACTGGCCAAAACCTCAGATGGCAATCCCTCCACTACTTCTGTGTAGTATTTTTGCAGTCACTACATAGTATCTACGTCACTCTACATGGGGACTGTGTGGATTCTGCGTTCTGGCTCTTTTGTTGGCTAGATCTGACCCTCTATCCCCTTTGGTCTCACACCCCAAATTTTCAGCACTGTATTTGAATGATACTCAGCTGAAACTCGAACCTCCTTTGCACTATTGCACTTCCACTGTTGGCTCTGTGAAGTCTCTGTGTAGCTGCTACGCTCCTCTACTTTTACTGCTCTCTGTCTTCTCCGTTATATATTTTACGGCTCAGGAAAATCTCCAACCAGAATTACTTCCCCTTTCTGCGATAATCCTCCTAATCGATCTTTTCCCTGAGCACTTCTCACTAAAGAAATTCGATCTCTGGATTCTTTCTCCATCTTAGTGTTTCTTTCCAAATAACCCTCAACTCTTCTTTATAGTCTTCTCGTTGAGACTTCAACGACCGAGATTACATCTCCAATCAAGGGCTAAGATTACATTTTGACTTGATCTGCTTTTTCTAGAAGTTACACCCACATTTTAGATTAATACCCATTAATTATTTTAATTTCCTAAGTTTAGACTTAGTGTCTCATTAAAAATAATCAATTTATTAAATAAAATCGTCTCTGGGTGGAATTTCCTAAAGCGATTTCTAGGTTATCTGGAATACATGTGTCTAAGCCTCTCCACAAATTTTGAGACTTAGAGCACATCGATGCTACCCAAAATCAACATTTATATTTACTTACAATGAAATGGTGAAAATAACCCTTAATGTACATGTACTACTAAGCATATTTTTTTTATCAGATCCTTATTTTCCTCCTTGTTGATTATTGTTAACAACTAGTCAAAATCTAGTCACATGCTTGTGAGAATCACCCCTAATCAATAATGGTTGAGTATACCTTAATGGTCAAATTTATTTGTTGATTGGTCGTTGATGAATTTTGTACACTTAAATACTTCATGAATTATTCCTTGATGATATGTAATGAGTTTCCCTCATTTACATGGTGAGACTCACCAAGTATGGGACTAATACTTTTGTCTCATTTACCCTTTGAATATATAGTATGTGCCTTCGAATGATTGATAGGAGATGGGGTTTTTGACTCCTCATATGAAAATAGTGTAATCCTTAATCAATAGTTTTTTATAGGGAATATGCACTTTGTTAGAATGGTGCCCGTCACTTATATTACATGATGTCTACATAATATGTGTTCTACATGCGTTTATGTTAATTTTAACTAATCAAAGACAATTTTATGAACTCATCATCCCCTTATTTTTCGCTTCTATTGATGAGTGATGAGCCTATGCATCTACGTCATTTCTTAGTTTGAAATTATTTATATAGCATTAATTGTTCTTTACCATGGCTATCTAACATTAATGATCATGATAAATATTTAGCATGACTATTCCTCATGATGATGTGATTATATTATATACATTTGTTGAATAACATATCTATTGATGTACTTCATGTTATGATGATCTTGGTTTATGATGTTGTTGCATATCCATTGGTATTTTGAAATTACTAATTCTTTTGTAGGATAAGATGTCGATGGAACGATGGGGAAATGCACTCAAGGGAGAAGCTAATGTTTTCAATAAGGATGGTCATTGATCATAGTGTATAGAAAGTCTAGGAAATGATAAAGACTTGGAAAATAACCTCCAAAGCTAACTTTAGAAAAATGAAAAAAGGGAAAATTATTTGTACCTTGTTCTTGGAAATTGTAAATTCACCTCAAGCCCATTTTTTTCTTTTCATGAGAAGAGGGAAGGCCATGACCTAAATCCTGGGAAATTCTACATTGAGAGGGATTATAAAATAGTTTTCCTTCCCATTAATGGCACTAGCTAGCTTGTGAGGATTTTTTCTAAGATTTACCATTGTTATGTTAGAACTTGACTCTAAATATATAGTTGTTTGAGTAGACTACTGGATGCTTTAACATAGTCTAAGTGGAATAAAGGGTTGGGAGTGTACTTGATCAAATGGGGATACTTATGCTCAAATTATTACTAGCTCCTTATATTATTATTTTGGGTCCATATTAAGATATCATTACCAATTGTGGTTGCAATGACTAGTGTAAAGGTGACGGTAAGATCTTTGGGCTAAAGATGGAAATAAGATCATTCTAAATAAGAACACCATTTTTAAGCGTGGTTGTGATCACTACAAGTTAAGGGTGGAAATAACATCCTTGTTGAGGATTATTGAGGATGGCTACCGCCATCGATTGTAGTTATTTCTCACTAGAGGGTAAAGGTCGTAATAAATTATTTATACACCATAATCCCATAAATTCTAGATGTGCAACATCTCTAAGAGCCTCTCCATTACATTAAAATTTATCAATTGAAAATATAATTGTGATATTCCCTTAATAAATATTGTATTAATTCAGTTATACATTAATTATACACTTCATAACTCCACAATAGTCTCCTTATCCTTCATATATATATATATATATATATATATATATATATATATATATATATATGATATATATATATATATATATATATATATATATATATGATATTTTAAATGGAAAAAATGTAATTAAATTAGTTACATTTTTCCATCATCAAAATGACTTTCATTGTACACAAGTGCAAAAAATAAAATAAAAAATAATACTATAAAAAAATATCTAATTTTTTTTGTTTATTACAACCAATCCATTTGTTATGTAACCAGATCATAAAATAGAAGGAAAGATATATCAGCGACTTAAAAATTATCCTCTTCGAGGGCGAAACCTCCTTTACATCACATAAATGAACAATTCTTAGATGATACAAATTATTAGACCTCCTTGGTATATATATGAGTCTAAAGGGTCACAATGTAATTGGAGCCTACATAACAATAATAATGTAAGGGCACAACAATAATAATAGTGGGCTTCTATTGGGCACAACAATAACAATATGGGGGATAGATGGGTACAACGATAACAATAGGGGGCTACACTAACAATAAAAATAAGGGGGATGCATTAGAATTATAGGGACCTAACATGCCCCTCTCCTTCAAAAACGTTTTGTCCTTAATGCTTGAGTAGTTCTGGATCCTTTTGTATAAAATTCAGATTCTCCCATGTGGAATATCCAACAGGTAAGTTCTTCCACTTAATGAGATACTCTGAAATTAATCGATTTTGCAGATGTCGGGTTATTGTTTCCATGGTTGCTTAAGGATAAAATATGATTTTTCCTTCTTCGTCAAGTTATGGCAGTAGTGTTTGAACTCAGAGCTTGTCACCGTTAAACTTCTTTAAGCATGAAACATGGAAAATTGGGTTTACTCGGGATAATGCGGACATATCCAATTTGTATGCCATAGTACCAATATTTTGCAACACCTTGTAAGGACCATAGTACTTTGGCGATAATTTATCATCCTTCTTATCTTGCTTGAGGGAAATTTATTTGTATGCTTGTAGCCGTAAAAATACCCAGTCACATACATCACAATTTTTTTCACTACGATGTTGATCTGCCTATTGTTTCATTCGATTTTGTGCCAGAGTTAGGTTATACTTTAAGAGTTGTAGAACTTGTTGTTTATTCTTGATGTGATCTTCCACTTCTTGAACCTTAGAATTTTCTCTTAAATATGATGTGATGGATGATGGCTTATATCTATAAAGTTCCATAAATGGGGTCATTTTTGCTACAGTATGGAAGTAATTGTTATACCACCATTAATCTAGAGGTAACCACTGGACCCATTGTGTTTGTTTATAATATATAAAGCAATGAAGATATCCTTTCATGATCAGGAGTTCATAAATTTTGCTTAAAATTCAAAGTTACAAGATTGGGTTAAAACCAGAATGGTTGCATAGATCTCGTCTTCCCGATTCCGACATCGTGAACGGTTTGAAAAACTGATGTCGTATGAGGGAGATATCACATTCTGATCGAAATCCCAAACAGGTAAAATTTTGACAAGTTTGACTGGGATGCCTAGTCAGCAAGGTGGATGCACAGTCAGAAAAAGGAATATTCTAAAGAATATTCCTTCCTTAGAGCCAACCATAGGATGACAAGTGGCGTCCTTCTATTTGTTGAATGATTTTGTACGTTGGTTTGGAGGACCAATTAAAGGGTGCCACATGGCTAGCCTTGATGTTGCCATGTGTCCCCTTAATGGCGTGGAAAAATTATTGTGGAGGCTACAGGAGTCAAACCCTAGACCACCGGTAGGGCATGCGTGTGGCTTACCACTCGCGCTACGCATTGAATCTTAACAATCAATGGTCACAAGTTGTATTTAACATTTGTTACAATTTGCATTGGGGGTTGGGGACCACCAGTGGTCCAACCCGCTAGCGGTCCCCGCAACAAAGTGTTCACATGGCATATGTAACGATCAGCGTAACCTCCAACCACAATACCGCCATCATTCTCCACAACCTTATCACATGCAACAGTCACCACCCTATTCTCTGTGCGGTTAAGTTAACCACTGTCCAAACCGGCATTCCAATCGGGATTCAAGCCGTGGGTTCCGCCTGTGGTTACGGTCATGACCGCGGGGTTTGTGGTCGGCATATGGCCACCCCAACCACCGAATTTAAATGTAACAGTTAGTTCTGGCGGCATTTTTGGAGCGTGCCTATTTTTGGGCAGATTTCACTATTTTGACTCCAGTTAAGTGGAGTCCTCCACTTTTAGTGGAGTTTTTCTAGGTGTAACTAGGCAAAAGAGTAGGAGACTCAATTTTTTTCCATTTGGAGTGAATGAAGAGTCATTTTTGACTAATTGGAGCATTTTGGAGCCATTGGTGTAGAGAAAACAACCATTAGAGGCCTATAACTACATGTATTTGCAAAATTTTTAGCATAATGAAAGATGGGCATGCCATTGGGAGCTGGACCAGTAGATGTAGCCCGGGAGGGGTGAACTGCTTCATCATGCCTACTGTGTAAATGTTATGTGGTGACTTATTTCTCTATTTTACACTACTGTTCAGTGTTATTTGTTCTTATTTCATGCTTCTAATTCACCTAAAATCATCTACAATTCATGGTTAAAATCCTCAATCCTTAAGCAAACTAATGAGACAAGTATACACTGTTTATAAACTGAAAAGACACTTAGCATAACAAAACTAATACAGTCCTTTCAGATCAGATTGGTATTAGAGCTAGAGTTTATTCTCTAGTGTTGTTTTGTGCAAATAATTTTTTAACTGTTTGCAAGTTTTAGATGCTTACAAGGCTCAAGCTCAAAAGAGGAGAAGAAAATTGGTGGGAGCAGAAGGGTCTCAAGAAGAGCCAAATCAAAGGAGAGAAATATTTCCACAATCTCCACCACCTAGTTCACCTCCTAAAGAAGCAGAAGCTGCATTAAGCATGCCTCAAGAGGAAGGAGAAGTCCATGAAGAATTTGATCCCAAATAGGAAGAAAGAGTGTTCATGAAAGCATTCCTTGACATGACTGAGATGGTTAGAATCCTTTATCAAGAAAGGAATGAGAGACTATAAGGAGAAGGATCTAAACTTCACAAGGAAGGACGTGGATCATCAGGAGGTCACAATGATGAAGATAAGTCAAAGAAGGGCAGTGGAAGAAATGGAGGCAATGGAGAGCCATCATCCTCACCCTCATGATCATCATCCTCTACTTCTACTTCAGTACATCAGCTGCAAAAGTCAAAGAACACTGGTAAAATTCCTTTTTTAAAACTTGATGTAAATTTGAATTTCCAATATTTAATGGTGAAGTCAATGCAGGAAAGCTTGATAATTGGATTAGGAAATTGGAGGTCTATTTGAGAATCCAGAACCTTCAAGATGATGATACCAAAATCCAATTAGCTTAATTGAGAATGGAAGGTGCAACACTTGTTTGGTGGGAAGCCAAGACAAAGGAGGAGATCAAAAAAAATGGTAAGATATTCTATCATGGTTTGATTTCATTACTGCTATAAAACAACATTTTTATCCATTAGCTCATATGCAGAAAGCCGTAATGAACTGGAAAAAATTTAGGCAATTGAAGGGAAAAAATGTGCAAGAATACACCAAAGAATTTAGGAGAAGAGCTCTCTTATTAGGGGTAGATTTGCAGAGCCAAGATACTTTGCTCAAGTACATAGGAGGCTTACATAGCTACCTAAAACATACTATTCTCATGTTTAACCCCACCAGCCTAAATGAAGTATGTGTTCAGGATACACATCTAGAAGCTAGAGGGATAAACATTTCTGAAGAGGGTATAAAGAAACCTTTTAAGAGTAAAAACAAAGAGAAGTCCTCAAAAGGTAAAAGAAAAAAAAAATCATCTGTTAAGAAAGAGGAAGAAAAATTTGTTTGTAAACATTGTTCAAAAGAAGGCCACGATGAAACTCATTGTTGGAAATTACATCCTCAAATGAGGCCCAAGAAACCCAATAACAAAGAGAAACATAAAAATGCAGCTACAACTCTACATGATTTAGGATATGATTCCGGTGATGAATCTAAAATTACTTCCATGGGATTGAAGAACATGAAGGGAAAATAAATTGAAACTAAACCCAGTACTAGTACATCAAACTATCACATACATGCTCCAAATGAAGAAGAAATAATTGAACCGTTTCATGTGAGGGTCATATCCAAACATACCAAGATTGACACATTATTTGACAGTGGGTCAAAAGCAAACTTAATCTCTGAAGACTTGGTCAAGAAACTTAACCTTGAGACCATACCACATCCAAAACCATATCTATTAGGTTGGATTTGTAAGGATGAAAATTTACAGGTTTCAAAGAAATGCATATTGCGGTTTGCAATCACTGCAAATTTTGTTGACATAGATGAATTAGATGTGGTTCCACTTGAAATAATAGGTATTGTGTTGGGTAGTCCTTACTTGTATGACAGGAACGCGATCTTCCATCGCCATGACAACAAATATCATTTATTCAAATATGGCAAGGAGTACATTGTAAGAGCACATCGCAAGAAGACAAACATTGCTATGGTAAATGCTGGACAGGTAAAGAGACTGGTAAATTCAAGTAAGAATTTTGTTCTTCTTATGATTAAGCCTAAATTTGATGTTAATCATGAATCATTTGAAGGATGTGATCCTAAGTTGAAATCAGATTTATATGATGTAGTTAATTTGCATCATGAGATGTTTCATGAGCCAACAGGATTGCCTCCAAAAAGAGAGATTCAACATGAGATTCAGTTGCAGCAAGATTGTCCTCTTCCGAATATCGGCATGTATCGCATGTTGATAATGGATAATGTTGAAATAAAGAGGCAAATCAAAGAGATTTTGGACAAAGGAATCATAAGGCCAAGCACCTCGCCATGTGGTTCACCCATAGTCTTGATACCAAAGAAAGATGGGACTTGGCACATGTGTGTAGACTTCCGAGCTTTGAACAAGATTACAGTAAAGAATCGTTAGCCACTCCCAAGAATAGATGATTTTCTTGATCAGCTGAAAGAATAAAAGTTTTTCACTAAGTTATATTTACGAAGTGGATATCATCAAGTAAGAATTGTAGAAAGTGATATATGGAAAACTGCATTCAAAACCAAACAAGGACTTTTTGAGTGGCTAGTTATGCCATTTGGTTTGTGTAATGCACCGACAACTTTCATGCATGTTATGGATAGTTTTTTGCATCCATTCCTTGATGACTTTATGATTGTGTACTTAGATGACATATTGATTTTCAACAAAACAAGAGAAGATGTCTTGCATGTGAATAGAGTGCTTGATAGTTTGAAGAAAGGGAAATTGTTTCTTAAGATGTCAAAGTGTGAGTTTGGAAATACTTCTTTGGTATATTTGGGACATATTGTAGGAGGAGGAGAGTTGAGAATTGGTCCTTCTAAAGTGGAAGCCATTATGAATTGGCCCACACCCAAAACAGTAACCGAGGTAAGAAGTTTCTTAGGTGCAACTCAATATTGGAGAAAGTTTATTGCTAACTTTTCTTCCATTGCAGCTCCTATGCTTGCAGTGATAAGTGTGAAGAAAGGCTTCCAATGGGGAGGCAAACAACAACAAGCTTTCGAAGCTTTAAAATACAAGATTAGTTCAGCTCCAATCCTTGCACTACCAAATTTGAGACATCCATTCAAGATTCAAACTGATTCTAGTGATTATGCCATGGGTGTAGTACTTTTGCAGCATGGTAGGTCTATCGCTTTTCATTCCGAAACATTTAATGGTGCTGTGACGAATTATCCTACATATGACAAAGAACTATATGCATTGGTAAAAAGTGTCAAGAAGTGGAAACACTACTTGATGGGTAAAGAGAATATTGTGCATATCGATCACCAACCATCACAGTACTTGCAGTCACAAACAAAATTGCAGCAATCAAGAAATTTTAGGTGGATGGGATTTCTTCAATAGTTTCACTTGGTTATAAGGTACAAGAAAGGTATTTTCAATAAATTTTCTGATATGCTTTCAATACCAATCATTAGTGCATCTACTTTAATAAAAAATGATTCTATTGTATATGAGAGTTACATAGAACAATATGCAAATGACGTTGATTTTGAAGATGTGTATGCTAGTTTGAGTGAAGGGAATCAAGTTGAAGAAAAATATTATCACATGCATAACAATTTGTTGTTTCTTTTGGGCAAGTTATGTATACCACAAGGAGAGAGGCTAGGTGTCATGAGAGAAGCTCATTCATCTCTTATTGTTGGACACTTTGGGGTAGAAAAACAGTGGCGCATCTACAAAGGTATTGCTATTGGCCTCGCATGATAGATAGTGTGTCACGTTTTATAAGAGGTTGTTCTATGTGTGCAACAAGTAAGCCTAGTAATAGGAAGCTTGGGTTGTACACGCCACTACCGGTGCCATCAAGGCCATGGGAGAGTGTCTCCATGGACTTTGTTGGAGGTCTACCTATGTCAAGAATACAACATGATTATCTTTATGTAGTTGTGGATAGATTCAGTAAAATGTGTATACTTATGCCATGTAAGAAAACCATTACTACTGAACAAACTGCTGAACTTTATTTTCAACATGTTTGGGTTCATTTTGGATTACCAACTTCTATTGTTAGTGACAGGGATTCCAGGTTCATTGGGAATTTTTGGTCCAACCTATGGAAGATGATGGACACAAAGTTGAAAAATAGTACTGCTTTTCATCCACAAACAGATGGAAAAACTGAGGTGGTGAATAGAACCATTGTGAATCTATTGAGAGGATATTACAACAAACATCCTAGGTTGTGGGATGAACAACTGCATTACATTCAACACGCTTACATCCAGGCAAATCACTCTTCGACACAAACATCACCTTTTGAAGTATGCTTTGGGTATTTGCCAAAATCGCCATTAGAATTCATCTTTGGAAATGATGTTGCAATAGATGGCCATAGTGATATTAACAAGGCTCGAAATTTCATTGATAAAATTTAGATTATACATCAACAAGTTCAAGAACAACTTGAGAAAAGTGAAAGAAAATGAAAAGAGAGGCATGAAAAACATAGAGTTGATCACAAGTTTCAAGAGGGAGATGAGTTATGGTTGCACATTAGCAAAGAAATGATGCAAGGGGAAGGTAAAAAGCTCAAACCCATTCGCTATGGTCCATTAAAGATCATAAAGCAAGTTGATAATAATGCATTTCAACTTGACTTGCCTTCATATATGCAAATGTATTCAGTTTTTTATGTTGAAAACTTACGTTTGTATGAGCCACCTTTGATCGATGATTAATGAAGTGATGTTCAACTACCTTCTATTGAATATTTCTTGCCAGAATTTCTAGATGAGCTTAAAGAAGATACAATTCTTGACAGGAGAATAAGAGCATCCAAGAGGGGAAGTGTTGACTACCTTCAAGTTGGGCTCAAAGGCACTAAGCCAAGCAAGGAAAAGTGGATGGAGGTTGGAAAGGTGAGAGAGCTATATCCTCATATACTGAACAAGTAATCAAGTCTTTTGGGGTCCAAAAGCTTCCCAATGGGGAGGAGTGATCAGGAGTTCATAAATTTTGCTCAAAATTCAAAGCTATAGGACTAGGTTGAAAATAAGACAGTTGCGTAGATCTCTTTTTCCTGATTCTGGCACCGTGAACGGTTCGAAAAACCAATTTCATATGAGGGAGATATCGCGTTCTGATTTAAATCCCAAACAGGTAAAATTTCGATAGGTTTGACTGGGATGCCCAGTCAGCAAGGTGGATGCATAGTCAGGAAAAGGAATATTTTGAGGAATATTTATTCCTCAAAGCCAACCACAGGATGACAAGTGGTGGCCTTCTATTGGTTGAATGAGTTTGTACATTGGTTTGGAGGACCATTTAAAGGGTGCCACGTGCCATAGCCCTGAGGCTGCCACGTGTCCCATTAATGGTGTGGTAAAATTATTGTGGAGGCCGCAGGAGTCGAACCCTGGACCACCGGCAAGGCACGCGTGTGGTTTATCACCCGCGCTATGCATTGAATATTAACAATCAATAGTCACAAGTTGTATTTAATGTTTGTTACAATTTGCATTGGGGGTTGCGGACTGTCGGCGGTCCCTGCAACAAAGTGTTCACATGGAATATGTAATGATTAACGTAGCCTCCAACCAAAATAATGCCAGAATTCTCTGCAACCTTATCACATGCAACAATCACTGCCCTATTCTCCTCACAATTAAGTTAACCACTCTCCAAATCGGCCTTCCAACCGGGGTTCAAGTCGTGGGTTCCATCTGCGGTTACGGTCATGACCGCGGGGTTTGGGGTCGGCATGTGGCCATCCCAACCACCGAATTTAAATGTAATAGTTATTTTTGGCGGCTTTTTTGGAGCACACCTATTTTTGGGCAGATTTTACTATTTTGACTCCAGTTAAGTGGAGTCCTCCACTTTTAGTGGAGTTTTTCTAGGTGTGCCCCTTCAGAGTGAATGAAAAGTCATTTTTGACTAATTGGAGCATTTTGGAGCCATTGGTGTAGAGAAAACAACCATTAGAGGCCTGTAACTACACGTATTTGCAAAATTTTGAGCATAATGAATGATGGACATGTGATTGGGAGCTGGACCAGCATATGTAGCCCAGGAGTGGTGAACTACTTCATCATGCCTGTTGTGTAAATTTTATGTGGTGACTTATTTCTTTGTTTTACACTGTTGTTCAGTGTTATTTGTGCTTATTTCATGTTTCTAATTCACCTAAAATAATCTACAATTCATGGTTAAAATCCTCAATCTTAAGCAAACTAATGAGACAAGTATGCATATGTTTATAAACTGAAAAGATACTTAGCACATCAAAACTAATACAATCCTTTCAGATCATTCCAAACATGCGTTCCCTATAATAATTTTTCCATCAGATTGAGGATGATAAGATGAGCTATGAGCTAATTGAGTACCAAGACAAGAAAATAATTCTGTCCAAAAATTTCTAGTGGGATCTCTATCAGTTACAATAATATTTGGGTTTCCATGTAGCTTTTGATTTTTTTCCATAAATGCAGTAGAAAATGTGTTTTTTTTTAAAGGATGCGATAATGCACATAAGTGTGCATACTTGGTAACTCTATCAAAGACCACCATACTGAAAATATTTGCATCAAACTTGGGTAAAATTGTTATAAAATCCATTGAGACCTCCTTCCAACATTGAATTGGAATGGTTAAAGGTTGTAACAGACCTGGTGTCTTAATTTTCTCAAATTGTTTTTTTTGGAAAACCATACATTCTTCCACAAACTTCTAAATATCAAATTTAAGGTCATCCCAAAAAATTCCTTCTTGGCCCTGTGATAAGTTTTTAAAAATCCTGAGTGCCCTCCTAAGGGATGGGTCTTATAGCATCATTCAACACTCTTGTAGACTTGACGTTATTTTGTGGCCCTAGGCACTCCCTTTACCCTTCTAGACTTGAGTTTAAATTAAAAAAATCTATTTCAAATTCCATTTGCGACTCTGCCCACACAAAAACTCATACATACACGGGCCCCAAAACACTATACCCCCGTATACATTTTTAAATATGAAAAAATAAAATAAAATGTGAATTTTTGGGCAGGGTTTATGGGTTTAACCACCAGCACACCTATAAGATCCTGATGCCTAACTAAAATAACCAATTTGAGGTGGTATATATATACCCCTTGGGTATGCCTAAATCATAAGAGAAGATTGATATTGACAATATACTTGATTTCTCCCAGATCAAGTTTGGTTTTCCCGTGCCTCTTGCACTCTCAGTCTCTAGGAAACCTTGGTTTCCTTTGCAAATATGCTCAGTATCCTTATATAGAATCTTGTTTCACTTATTAGAGGTCAGTTTCCTTTGGCCTGGACTAGGTTGTATCTATCCCGTACTTACTTCTATTCTTCAATAAAGAAGATCATGTCTTATTCCTGATATATGTTTTCATCTTATGAATGATAGTCTGAATTGTTATATATGATGATCTAACATATTTTTATGCACACACATTGAATTATATATTTTCTATATGCATTTGTGATTGATTTGCAGGTTTTCACATCTTGGAGGAAGCAGAGGGTTTGGATCCTATGGGAATATATGCAAATGTAGGGCCCTTGGTTACATCTCCAAGTCCAACTTTGATAATTTGAATGTTTGACATGCTTGAATTGGTGTTATTTGTTGATTGTTTTATCATGTTCTGTTGAGGCTTTCAACTCTTTCCTTAGGGAAATTTCCCACCAACAGGAGGTGTGCAATTCCAAAATAATTTTTTGTTTGAGTTGGGAATTCTTGCAAATATATAAGCAATATTTGTACCATAATGAATCGTTTTTTCGGATAAATGTATCAGATGTATTGGGATATTGCTACAACTTTTGAATGAGTTCCCACACATCTTCGTCATTCTTCCATTCATCCCTTGCTTCAGTTATCCAATCAGGCTTGATAATAAAAATGGCACAAAGAAATGCTTCCACATCCTCATCCTTTCTTGAGAGTGTATATGCAACAACCCCTTTCTTCCTTTTTTTGTAGACAATTTCAAAGCCATAACCCAACATATTTGTCACCCATTTTTGCTGCTCTTTTGAAGATAATATTTGTTCCAAAACGTATTTAAGACTATCATGATCTGTTTTTACCTTGAAGTGTCTTCCCATTAGGTAAGGTCGCCATTGATTTAGTGCATGTAGTATTTCCAACATTTCCTTTGCATAAATAGGTGTGTGTAAATACTTTCCATTGATTGGATGACTTTAAAAAGACATGTGGCTTCCTTATTACATTAAAAAAACACCTATTCCATTTCCTGAGGCATCACATTCCACAATAAAGGTTTTTGTGAAGTTTGGCGTAGCTAAGACCAATGCTTGGCACATTGCCTCTTTAAGATGTTCAAAGGCCTTAGTTGCTTTTGGAGTCCAAGAAAACACACCATTATTCAGTAATGTTGTTATAGGTGCTTCTATTCTCCCATAATTATTAACAAACTTGCGATAATACACTGTCAACTTGATAAATCCTCAAAGATGCTTTAGGGTTGTCGGGATTTTCTAGTCCTTAATGGATATAATTTTGTTAGGGTCTACCTTTAAACCCTCATGAGATACAATATTACCTAAATATTCCACCTCCAATGCTCCAAATAAACATTTGGAGGTTTTTGCATATAATTTTTTCTTCTCCAATAGTTTGAGCACCCTGTCAACATGTTGGACATGATCCTTCCAAGACTTGTTGTAGATTAGTATATCATAAAAAAATACTAACAATTTTTTTTATAAGGAATGGTTTGAAAGTGGAATTCATCAAACCTTGAAATGTGGAAGGTGAATTAGTAAGGTCAAAAGGCATGATAAAAAATTCATAATGAACTTCATGAGTTCTGAATGTTTTTTTTCGTAATGTCTTCATTCTACATTCTAATTTGATGATATCCCGAATGAAGATCCAACTTGGTGAAGTAAATTGTTCCATGTATTTCATCAATGACATGAATGGGAAATTTATCTTTAATAGTGAGTTTGTTGAGATCCTTATAATCCAAAAACATATGCCATGATCCATCCTTCTTGTGCACCAATACTACTGGAGCAGAGAAATAACTTTGGCTAGGTTTAATTATACTGACCTCTAGAATTTTTCCAACCATATGTTCAATTTCACTCTTTTCAACATAGGGATGACTGTAAAACTTGATGCTTGGAGGAACAATTCCTGGAATCAAGTGAATTGCATGATCATGATCATGAATGGGTGGGAGGCATTTTTGAGTCTCAAATACCTTGGAATGATTATCCAAGAATTTTTGAAGATCTGGAGAAATAAATGATTTTGATGTTTGAACCTCTAGTGAGCATAATTGTGCAATTGCACCCCATTGTTATTTATTAAGAAGCTTTGGCATGCCATTAGAGTTTATTATCTTCCCTGGTTTCCCTGCAACACCCCTTAGTTCAACTTCCTTTCCTTCCCAAAAAAAATCAAGAAATGTTCTTGAAAATTAAAAGCTATCATCCCCAAATATTGTAGCCATTGGACTCCTAATACAACATCAACGCCACCCATTAGACAACATCAGAATATTCAATACATATTCCCCCACATATAGCTTGATATTATGGCACTTTCCAGAGAAATTTATATTTTCTCCATTTACAACCATCACTTGACACTTTGGTGTTGGATATAGAAAGTAATTCAATTCCTTGGCTATCTTACAATGAATAAAATTATGGGTACTACCTGAATCAATCAACACGATTACCTTTTTCTTCTTGATATATCCTTATATATTGAGAGTTTTAGGAGTGGTCACTCTCGCCAACGAATTACAAGATATCATCAAATTCATTTCTTCTTTCTCTTGGGTTGGTTCCTGGTGTATATCCTCCGCTTTTGATTTTTCTTGCTCATTTTCTTGCTCCTCTTCTCAATCTATGTAGAATAATTTCTTCTCAACACACTTATGACCTTCATTGTATTTTCTATCACAACTGTAACAAATCCCTTTTGATATTTTTTCCTTTAATTTTTGTGGTATCAACCTTATAGGTTGTGTAAGGCTAGGAGAAACAACACTTCCATCTTTATAGTTGTGAGTGGTAGACTTACTTGTTTCCATAATTTTTCTTTCAACTTTTCTTGCAACCCTGAATGCCTTCTCAAATGAATCAATTTCCCAAGGGAGAACCTCATGTTGGATGTTATCCTTTAAATTCCCTATGAAGTCATCAATCCTATGATCCTCTGGAATATTACTTACCCTGATATTGAGTTTTTGGAATTCCTCGATATGCTCTGCCATTGAACCCTTTAGTTTGATATTTATCAATTGGATAAAGAAGGTGTTTCTCTTTGTATCCTCATAATGTGTTATCATTTCCTCCGTAAAAATTGACTAAGTGACCGGTGGTTTATGAGAACAAAGCCATCGATACCATACAAATTTATTGGGTTCTAAATATAAATATGCAATGCATACCTTTTATGTGTGTTTCACATCATGGAGATCAAAATATTGCTTCATCTATAGTATCCATGTTACCAAATCCTTGCCATCAAACTTCCTCATCGATATTTGGAATGAAGTGGGTCTTAAACCCAACATTGGAGTATCTAAAATCATAATTCATATTCATTTTTTCCTCATCATGATTTTCATGGATTACCTTGTCACCATTGGGAAGCCTTTCTTGCACCAACTTTGTCAACCCTTCAAATTTGACCTTCATCGTGTCCATGTCTACTTTAAAAATTAGCATATCTTCTTTTAAAACATACTTCAAACCTTCCATGTCCCTTTTTATTTTTACTTCTAAACCATCCATATTAACATTCATCATCACTTCCAATTCATTTTTGGTTGCCCTTTGCGAGAGCGAAATTTGTTGCATTTGGGCTCCTAATTTTGATATATCATGTTATATTTCTTCCTCTTCTTCATGTGTCATAGAATATATTTCTGATTTCTTAATCAGTGTATGAATTTTTTATTTCAAGGAATTTTAGAATAAAACAATAATATATATGCTTCACTATGCCCTTTGAATCACTTCAAACTGATTTTTCAAACAAAAGTTATACAAATTTAAAAAAAAACACACACAATTTTTTCTTTCTTTTTTTGAACTTGGTATTGAGATTGTTGTATCACTGTAATTTTATATCTCCTAGGTATGAATTTTGAGCTATGGCATCCCTCTGAGTCTCCTTTCAAACGTCACAAGTCAAACAAAAATTGGATTCTTCAAGATAATTTTATGCCCAATCTCCCACGATAACTTGATTTTGGACTGGTTCAATATAGATAAATTTTAAGGAATGCCGTGTGTCATTGTTTCAAGCTTCGGCCCTGAAAATGATACAAGAAACACTACAGCCCGTGTACTTTTCATCAATTTTTACAAAATTCAAATCGAATAATCGTAGAGAAATTTATGACTATTTTCCCAAGGTCACATGTTTGAGACTAAATTCTGGAGCATGAAAAAACCCTAACTTATTCTAACCATATCTCAGAAAACATAGTGAATCAAGATCTAAAATTTTTGCAGGAAGTTCATCAATATTTATTCTCCTAGTGGTCAAAATTTTAGCCTCTGAACCTTCGTAGAAAAACAATTATAGTGAAAATACTAATATGACCTGTTGAAGCAGTGAAACCCTAGAATCCAAAGCTTTGATACCAAATGTTATGTAACCAGATCATAAAATAGAAGAAAATATAGATAAATGACTTCAAAATTAGCCTATTTGAATCAGAAACCTGCTTTACATCACATAAATGAACAATTATTGGATGATACAAATGATTATACCTTCTTGGTATATATAGGAGTCTAAAGGGTCACAATATAATCAAAGCCTACATAACAATAATAATATAAGGGCACAACAATAATAATAGTGGGCTTCTATGGGGAACAAAATTAAAAATATGGGGGGATACATGGGTACAAAAGTTACAATAGGGGGCTATATTAACACTAACAATAACCCGCGTATGCGGGTGATATCAGGAGTACGCATGACAATCGTCTCTCCCACACCCATGAGGACGAAGATCTGCAGCGCAGGTCCTCACCTGATGTGGATCCTCAAGCCAGTAATCATCCACAAGAGATGAACGAGATAAGGTATGATGAAGACACGCTTGGACAACGTCACCCCCTCCAGGGTACCTCTCTGCATCAATCGTTCTAAATGATTACCTGGATTTACACGCCGTTCGGCCATAACTCCTCACTCGAGCCCACTCATGAAAATGGTTATGGCACGCAGTTGCCTGCGAGGCACAATCATGTTCTACCCCTTCACATGTGTCACAGGCCTTTTAAAAGGAAGGCCCCTCAACACAAAGAGACACACTGTCAGCTCCTTAAATCTTATTTGTTGATACTGTTCTTGCCCTCTTGTGCACCTAGTCCGTTGCACAACCCTCTTCCCAGAGTTGCGTTGTGCAGATATCCCTGGGCTGTGATTCATCCAGTCTGCGCATCTTACCCCATCTCCATCTGTCCTACAAGTCTCATAAGTCTGTGCGCACCCATTACCCTGCGCCCCTTGACGCACTTTCCCCCTCAATGTTCCCCCCTATCCTCTTGTGCTTCTCCCCTGCTTTGAACCTCCCCCTCTGCTGAGCATTCCCCCAACTCTGTCACACCTTTGCTTCAGCTAACCATGGCACATAGGCTATGCTAAAGAACCATCTGTGGAGGTTAGAGAGGGTTGCTCCCTAGTCGCTACGATCGTGGGATGGATAATCGCCTGGAGTCTATTGAAGGCTCCTCCTCAGGAAGTTACGCTAAACATAGCCCTGATCTTGAACAGGAGGAGAAACCCCCCATGCAGGCTTCGCAGAGAGGCATAAGTGGACCACAGAAGTCCACCATTGCGCACCAGGTGCACCTCTTGCCTCGCAAGACCAAGCCTCTTCCGGCTCAGGAAGATGAGCTTGATGATATTGATGTTTGGATTATGGATTTTGAAGGTACTTGGACATGTGTCCCTAATGCAGAATAACTGGTGGCTCCCATCCTCTATGCACCAGTCCCCAAGCCTTTGCGTCCACCCACTAATACAGAGGAAGAGGTTGTGCAGGCGTACATCTGCCCCATAGTGGAGGAAGAGCCAGACATCGATGATGAATTCGACGACTAAGGACTGTGAAGCTACTCAGTTCTTCCTTTTTTTTTTTCATGCTTGAAATCACCACAAAATTTCAAGTTATACTTATGCTTCTGCATATTTTGTAATCTCTAGTTACACCAGCGCTTCTACACATTTTGTAGTTTCCCATTTCAAATATTTTCCGGGCTGGTTTCCTCCATGGAGGCAACCCCTTATCCACGCAACAAAGGTTGGGATTGGTTAAGTGCAACTGACCAACCCAGCCTATAGAATATGTACTGTTTCTATTTTCGAATTAATATAGATTAGCCTAATTTACCAAAAAAAAAGCACTAACAATAACAATAATGGGGCTACACTAGAATTATATGGACCTAACATAATCATCAAAATAAATAAATATAATTCAATAAATCATGAATCAATGATGGAAGGAATCTTGGAGTTACTGAAAGTTTCAGTTCTAGGTGAGTTTTTGTTTGAAAATTCCTCGACTTTTTTTATTGAGGAAGGGTTGGTAAAAATGTCATGGAGCAGATATAGGGAACCTTATAGCAACATCTCTCCCTCAGGCTCAGTGGATGTTCAAGATATCACCAAGGGTTTCTCTTGATGTGTATTTTTAGCAACGGGTCACTTCCTCTCCGGATTATTTTTTGGTTACTTATTTTCTGAAAGGATACCCATATGTTAGTTTATGGAGAGAAACATGGATAGGGAAAGCGACTTCAAGAAGGTTTTTTTTTGGGATGTGCAACATAAATTTTTGAACTCTTGCAAACTAAGTGGCTCACAGTCATTTTCAAATTAGGAGAATATTTCCACTCTATCATCCTTCTAGGTAAATTTTCCTAGTACCAATGTTTGGAATGGTTTGGTTTTTACTTTCATTTATAGTGGATTAATTTTAGAACATTTATAAAACGAATCCCAAACTGGGGGTTTTAATGTTTTGAAAAATGATAAGGAGCTTCCTGTGAGGACAACAAGTGGGAATTCTCTGTCCTCAAGAGGAGTGTGTTAGTGTGTTTGATGCACGCATGTACGAAATCACACCAATTTAAGGGGTGTGGTTTACCTCTTAAATTATTGGTCACAGGCAGAAAAAGAAGTGGATTCAAGAAAGTTAGGGGAACATACTAGAATATAAACATACTAGATAGATAAATAGCATGCATATTAAAACTAAAACTAAACTAAAAACTAAAACAAATAAAACAAAAGCTCTGAATAGAGTCAAACAACTGTAATAATCCAAATGGTGGCTCTTTCGGCCCCAATTATTGAGTGCTGGTAGGAAATGAGGATGAAACTTTAACCCTCTTTCCAAAGGGCCCTTAGAACTTGGGTTCTAAGTTGCGATGCAATGATTTCTTTACTTCCAAGCTTGCCTTGGTGCAAAGTCTTCCTCTCCCTATTGCGGTGGATTGAACTTGTTGGATGGCCAACAATTGAGTCCCCTCTATCTCAGCTCCGGATCACACACTGCTGGTATTGCTTGGGGCAATTCTGGCTAGCATAACAATGTGCTCTCAAGTTTTTCATCTCTTGGTGGCTTTATATAGGAGAATTCAAATCCTCCTTCCCTCTCTTGGTACATTATGGATGGTGACCCAAGAGAGGGGGATGATTCCATTGTGTGCCACAAATATTCTATTATGTGCTCCCTTGATGTATAAGGAGGATTTGGTGGTTGTCCTTAGGTGGCTTCAAGTGTGAAATCACTGTCATGGAGTGTGCTTTTTGTGGTCCCAAAAAGTGACTTTCGCCACTCCAAGGATTGCGCACATTTCGGGTCAAAAGGTGCGCAACGACGCTCTTCTCAAAGGTTTTTGTGCGCAAAATCATTTATGACTTGCTCAAATTTGATTTTTCCTCAGACCTTAGAGATTTTTAAATACTTTCCAGATTCTCTAATGTTTCTTAGCCCTATAAATCCTTCTATCTCACATTAAATAATGTCGTCTTCTACTTGTACAATTTTCCTGTGTTAACAGTTTCCCCCTAATGTGTGAGGTCTAGGAAGAGTTGTATAGCCAAAATAAATTATAGTTTCTTTTCTGTATACTGTGCATTGAGAGAGAGAGACGTGCGTGAAGCTCAGAATTGGAGACACCCTGCACTGGTTCAAAGAATGACCATGTCCTATGGGACCCCTGTAAGAAAATATAATACAATATATATACAAATTATCTACAAGGCATGCATGTCCAATGCTCGTAATGCTATGGCTAGTTAAAAAAATATGTTTGATAGATACATGTTCTGTCTATGTCACTAATATGGTAGTGATATGTTGGTTGATGACGACGACTGCTGACTCCCTCAGGGATGTTTTTTCTTTGATGATAGGTGGAATATGGTACCCATATACATAAACTTGGTATGGAATATAACTACGTATTGTATGCATAGGTGCTGGCTGGGACCTTCCCATGTAAGCATTGCTGAAACAGACGCTTATGAAGGCATAGGTCTTCGAAGAATTTGATCAAAGTGCAATGGTTGTAAGGTACAATACCATCTTGACATGAAAGCTTGTGGTGAAGTCGAATGTCAGGAGGATCAATGCCATCTATGGGAAATGATGTCTCCCACAGTTCCATTCGAGGATGCCCCTTGTATGGAGAGGGGTGATCCAAGGTACCGCTTCCTTTTTGCAAAATGGTGTTGAAGTCGACAAAAAGGGAGCCTCAACCGAATGAGGGGTCATTGATATGAAGGGTCAGGAACCTGGATGTGATGGGTTTAACATAGGCATGGTGGAGAGGGGTGACTAAAAAATGATGATGGGGATTTAGTGGCCCAAGGTTGGAGTATGATAAGTAGCTTGGTGGCAGTCATAACTATTTCTGGTGGGGAAATCCTTGGAGTCGGTAGGACTTCCAGGGTGGGTATTGTTATGTCCCCGTAATTTGTCAAATTGGCAAGACCAAATGTACAAGGGTAACATCAAACCAATCTTTGGAGTCCTAGGACCTAGCCTTCCTTGACACAGAGAGGGCTCTCTCTATATTTGTATGAAATATGTGAACTTGATTGATTTTAGGGTTTTGATTTTAGGCTAGTTATAAGGATTAGGGTTTATTTGTTTGTTTTGTTTGGTTGGGTTGCTTGTCAAGCAGAACATAAAGAGTAGGAGAGGTTTAGACCATTGGGATATGGAGTCTGCAAAAGGTCTCGAAAGGTACAACAATAGGTCAAGGGTGTTTCGGAGAGCAAGTATAACAAAGCCAAATGGATCTTCAAAGTTTATGTGATTGAAGTGAACATTAAATTGTGAGATTAGTAGGCTTAAAGGTTAGTTAAGAATCCTTTAACATGTACTATAACAAGAAAAGTCTTCAAGAACACTATGCATAAAGAAATAACCAAAGACAGGGCATACCATAAGCTTCTTTGACTAAACCCTAGCAAGTAAACATTAAGACAACAGTCCAACAAACCATAGAGAGCAACAAACTTGTAAATTCTCTAGTGATTTCACCTTCAGGCAAAGAAAACATTCAAGATAACATATAGTAATGATCAAAGAGAATGGAACTCCTAAAATTCCTTAATCATACTACAAATAACTTCAAAGCAACCATTCAATATGGACAAAAGGACAATGCAAACCATAAACCTCTTCAGTCAAACCCTATTTAGCAATACTTCAAAGAAAAAAACCTCAAAAACAATGTTTTAAGTCATACCAAAGGCAGGGCTAACCTTAAAATTCTTTTACATGGGCTCCATTAAATCATTCTTGAGATAAAAAAGATGAGTGGGATTAGAGATCAGCTAAGAATTCTCTAAACTAACCTAGCAAAGGAAAACACACAAGCAATAGAAAGCAGACAGAGCTAAGGTGCATCTAAACAACATTTCTTAACCTAAACTTTCTGTTCTACTACATGATAAAGATGAAACAAAATGAAAACATAAGAAAACAAGCACTAATTTAGAAAGACATCACCATTATCCACACTCATGAATCCTGCAAGTGTGCTTGCTCCATTGTCATCCAAATCAAAACATTCATAACACTCCAAAGCCAATTTCTCCTCAACTCCAAGTCTTTGTATTGAGTTTAACAATCAACCAACATGTACAATGAGGCCTCAATGCAGTATTTAACTTGAAAAGGAGGACCAAAACCCTAGCTAGGTTTCCAAAATATCATTAATTACATCATAAATGTTATTTTTGTCCAAAGAGACCATGCAAGGCCCAAGGCACAAATATCTAACTTAATAAATGCAAAAATAAATGCTAACATAACTCCTCAACTAACTCTAGAGTGATTTGCCTCAAAAATCCTCAAAAGATATTTTTCATTAACTCCAAGTGTCTTTGTTTGACTTTCTGGCAAGGGCGCGGCGCCAAGGCCAAGGGCGTCGCGCCAACACTAGGAAAATAGGTTGTTTTGAAGTTGAGTTTTGGAGGCGTTCCCGGTGTCCAAATGAGCTCCATGATAGCTCATTGGAAAACTTGTCCTGTCTACTTTCCAAAAATTCCTTTAATTTTCTGATTGGACTCCATTTACCTGCTCAAAAATTCATTCTCCCAATATTTCTCAGGGCACAGTGCCAGCTCTGAAAATAGGGCAGAAAGTTGATTTTTTGCACGTTTTTGGCACTTTTGGAGTACCAGTTCTGCTCCAAATGTTCTAAAATTTTGTGAGGGTGATGTAATTGGCTTAAGGATTTTGAAAATGTAAGCCATTACTCCATTGGTTTCCCCAAAAAATATCACATCGCCAGTGGTGCTGTGCGCTTGGCCCTTCAAAACAGTCAAAATTTCCAAAAACTCAAAAATTTGAAAAAAGTTTTCAAAATTGGGATTTGCCTTGCTGATCATGTCTGGGATGCTTATAGAGATGCATCAGCAAGGATTTCAAGATTTTATTTACCTTTTTCCTCCTTTAGAACTTGAATCTTTGCAAGGGCTCTTTTGAGCTTGGCCCTTGCAATCTTGTTTCTTAAGGAATAATGCCTTGCCATCTTCTTTTGGAGGTCAAGGTCTCTCTTAGTCTTCTTCAACGGACCCTATAAATGTATATTTTCCCTCTCTAGCCAAGGTTCCGGATCATAGTCTATTTCCATGGCAAGCAACTCACTTAGAGTGAGCTGCTCTGCCAAGGCTATCTCTTTCTCCCTCTCCTTGGCTAAAGCTTTCTTCAAGCCAATTGTTCTTCCTCCTCCTAGGAAGTTGTTCTTCCTCTTCCTCCATGTCATCATAAGTGCCCAAGACTTCATCTAGCTTTACCTTTGTCTTTTCAGCCTCTTTCCGAGCTTTGATAGCTCTGATCTCATAGATGGCCTTCTCTGTCTCCAGTTGCTTGTTTTCAACCTCAAAATAGTGGACTACATTCTTAGCCCTACCTAGATTGGTTTGCAAATCCTTAATTTGGGCATATTTGATTTTGAGGAGCATGCTTGTGATCCTTTCCTCATTTTCATCATCACTGTCAACATGAATAAGTTGAAATTCTTGTTCAGTCTCATGTTTGTCTTCTTCTTCTTCATCAATGACCTTTTCCTTACCTTTATCAAGCTACTTGGTTGATGTAGAAGGCATGGCCCCTTGCCTCTTAAGGGAAGAAAACACATGCCTATTTCCCCATTGGTAGGTTAAAGGAAAAGGTTCAATTTTCACCATCTCTGTGCCACTTGTTTCACTGCCATCATTGCTACCATCATGACTGTCATTATCTTTGGTACCATCACTGCTTTCATGGCTCTTTGACCCACTATCATCATCCTCATTGATTTCTGCTTCATTGCCATTATCCTCACTGATATGTCCCTCACTACCCTCATTGATCTTTTCTTCACTGCTCTTTTCCTCATTGCTCTCTGCCTCATTTCCTTCTTCTTCATCACCCTTTTCTTCCTCATTTCCTTCTTCATTGTTTGATGCACTGGTACCATGAGATGATGGTGAGGGATTATGTAAAGGTGGTGAAGGAGGAAGATCATCATGATGTGAAGGATTGTGAGTGGATGGTGATATGGTGAGATGGAAGAGTCACCATGAGGTGAGGGAATGTGAGTGGATGGAAGAATGGGAGGATGAGAAGATGAAGGGGCATATTTCTACTGTTGGGCTTATGGAGAAGTAAACACCCCATTGGAAATGAAGGTTTCCCAAGGAATACCCTTCTATTGCAATTGATGCATAACAACCATTTTGATAAGAGAGTGGTGAAAGAGGCTTTGGATATGCTGAGGATAGTCTCTCTTTTGTACAATATAGGACATTTTTTCAATGCTTCTATAGAGATAATAGGGTAGGTGCATCATCCTCACCCTAGTAAAGTGCATGAGAAGCCTGATGTGATAGGATTAAATGCGGGAGAATCTTCCTTCACATGTAAAACACTTCATAATGATTCTCATCATAGTTGCATATCTGTCAAGAAAATGTGAGAAAGGAAAGATGGATTTATTGTGGTCTTTGTATCTAGGCTTTAGGTAGGGTTCAAAGTAGCTCATGTCTATATTGGCTTGCTTGAACCATTTCTCATCCACACTTGGTATCCCAGTGGCATTGGCAATAGCATCAACAAACAACTCAAAGGTTACCCCTGTAAGGTTAACTTGTTTTTCATGCAAGTTAAGTATGAAGAGCCTAGTTAGCTCAGGGTGGTTTTTCACCTGCTGTACCTTCTCACAAAAATCAAAGCATCCTACATGCTTGAAACATTTAACAGTAAGGGGAGATGCCATTATCTCCCTTGTGTTGGGGGGTTCAAACCTATTGATTTTTCCACCTTTGTGCTCATGCCTCCTTGGCATTTGAGGCTCTCCTCCACTACCACTGTCTTCTGACATTGTAAACCTTGCCTTGAGAAAACCCTAGGGCTGTAAATGGATATGGAATGAAGATATGGTGATGAAAAAAGAAACTTTACAAGTGAGTGAGATGAGTGAGTGAGGATATGAGTGTTGAAGTTGAGTGAAAGGCTAACAATTCAATGATAACCGTTTGGTGCCATTTGTTTAAACTCTGTTTTGCCAACTAGGACAAAAGGCGAAATTGAGATAAAAGAGGGTAATAGAATGGCAGCCTTTGCAAATGAAGGGACCGATTAAATGAATGGAATGGGTGTAGGGACAACCTAGGTGGATGAAACAACCTTCAAATAGTGCAACCCCTTTGTCTATCACTGATTGTATTTATAAGCAGATGAAATGATGATAAAAAATGTTTGTCAAGATTTGTAGCCTAGAGTTTCTTCTTAGGGCTTCCTTATTTCAATTTCAAAACATCAAAAAACTTGAATATGAGTTTATGTGATGGTACTTACCCTTAAAAATGCTTGAAGGACCCTTGGCAAGAGTTTGGAGGTGGTTTGAGTTGATTTGAGTGTTTTCAGGGTGTAGGAAGCCCTCTTGGCCAAGGGCGCAACGCTCATTCTGAGAGCGTAGTGCTCAATCCCAGGCACATAATGCTCAATCCCAGGCGCGTAGCGCTCAGTCCTAGGTGCGCAGCACTCAACCCGGGCACGCGACGCTCAAACCTTTCTTCACTGGGCATGTCGAGTAAAGGCATAGCACTCAGTCCCAGGCGTTCAGTGCCTATGTATTTTTTATGGGGAGAATTTTTCGAATGCGCAGTGCTGGTTTCTAGGGGTGCAACGCCAGTTTGAGCGTGAAACACCAAGACACTTAGCCAAATTTTGACCTGAAAACTCAAAAAACCTTCTCTCCTTGAAAATTCTAACTTTTTGCAAGTGAATAATGACTCATATGAAGTGTAAGATGTGCTTTATAGGCTCATGGATTTGATTTTAACTTTGTGACCCACTTTCTAATGTTTTTAAAAGTACTTTTTTTTTCACTGATATTCTATGACTTTTTGTTTGCAGGTGACTGAAAACACTGCCTTGACTTTCGCTTACTCTTTGAAACATGGTAATTTCAATTTTGAAAACCTTAGGATGCTTACACAATAGAAATATCTACAAAAACTTCTTTTGTTCCTACCTTGGAGCTCAAATCATCTTTTGCTTATTTAGGCCTGACAAACTCATTTTGACAAGTTTGGGATTTGATCAAATAATGACATCTTCAGAACCCTTCCTTTGCTTTTACCATAGGGTTTAACATCAACATTTCACCTTCTCTGGTCACTTTTGAAAAACCCTAGGCATCTGGAGTGCTTTAAGACAATCATCAGTGTTGTCTTCTAAGCTATCTATAGCCCTTTCAAGTTCATTAATTTATGTCCAGTTCACCTCACCCTTTTCCCTATCTCATCGAACATCTCTGATAGAATTTTCTTCATGTTTGGTTTGGTGTACCTCCTCCATGGTAATTTCTGCATTTGATCATTGCTTGGCACACTATTGGACCATCAAGCTCAAAAAACCCTAATTCTCTACAAGAACAAGTTTTTGCTGTCTTCCTTGCTACAAGATGTCTTCATTCAGGAGCAGACCTCCTACCTCACCAACTTTCTGTTGATAGAACTTTTAACACTCCTGCAAAAGTGTCAAAGTTTACATTTACCTCTTACAGACCTTGAATTTGATAAGGTAGTCTTCTTTGGAAATTTTTAGATATTTTCTTGAATAACCATGTCTCAACATTTCAATACCTCTGAACCAGATTCTAACAAAGAAAAGCAGTGTCTGAAACACCAATGATGACATGGGAACAGATGAAACCCTAATTGACCTAGTGGGAGGATTCTTTGACCTGGTCTTTGACTGAAAATAGGCTTGGAGTCTTCAAGTGAAAAAAAATTGAATATTTTTCAAAGTGTTGTATTGAATACTTGATTTATCTAAAGAGCCTACAGAGATAGTTTTGAGACCATCAATGCTTGAGGAATCTGGGGAACATGGGAAAGATTTAGGCTATAGGAAACCCTAGAGGGAAAGTAGGGTTTATGGGCAGGGGAAAAATAGGCCAATGAAGTTATGGGCAGGGAAGAGGTTGGAAATGATAGGTATAAGCTTAGGAAGAGTTTATAGGAATGACATGGTAACCATGGAATAGCAAGATGATGAAATAGTGAAAAAATTTCTATAAGGATAATTAAGGCAGTTAGATTTATGAAACTCACAATATTTCTAGGATTGTTGTTTTCAGAAATCCAAGACCATCCTATAGACATCTAAATATAGTGAAAAATACTGATGACTAACAGTGGCTCCACTTGGGGAGGGCAGCTCCTTTTCAGGAGGTGTCCAGAACCTCAGAGTTCAGATCTCTGAGTTTTGAAGATTAGTACCTTACTTGTACTTGGCAGACCTCTTTTCCTTCAGTTGTTGATTCTCTCCTATTCTTTTGAAGCTATGATCTCAAAATCTGAAAAGACATGATTGCTTCAATATCAATTCTACCTACCCATCATACTTTGCCTAACATTTTTTTCTTCACTTGGGTGCATTTGGATTAGCAAACCCTTGACATTATTTTTTATTTTGAAAGCATAAAACTATCTACTTCTACCCTTATCATTTCCAAGAGTTCAGATTAGGCTGATGAACTCTTTATTCTCTACCTAGCATACTTATCTATCAAGGTTAAGTTGTTTGATAGATTTTCATTCTCTAACCTACTAACATGAAATTTAAAACATGACCAAACCAAGGTTAAGCAATCTAATTTTTCATGGGCTGTGGCATTTTGGACAAGCTGCACATAAACTTTATTTTTGTACAAGTGAAACTAGAAACTTGAGGGCTAATAATTTGGAATTTGTTACCTATCCCTCTCTTTCTCCTTTGGTTTAGATTTGAGCATTGAAACCAAATATCTTTTTCTAATCTAATATATTGATAAGACAAGTTTACATGGTTTGGAAAATCTTCTTTCACTAACCTATCAGCAGAAATTTAAAACATGTTCAATCATGATTAGGCTAGATGACTGAACAAGACTTTCTTTTCCTCAAAAGAAGTGGAATTTAGGCTTGCAGACTATCAGAAATAATTTTTTTTTGGTATGGGGTTGTACCTCTTCTTTTTATTGCCCTCTTTTTCTTGTTTTCTTTGTTTTTGTGTTTCATTTTTCTGATTTTTCATCAAGCAATGTTATGTACAATGAATGAAAGCTTCAAACTAGGAATTTCAACAAAAATAGTGCTTGAGCATCCTGCCATTGACAAGACCTCTAAACAACTCTACTCCATCCAATTCTTGTAGGAAGAATGCATTGTTACCTCTAACTGAATGGATGATGTAAGGACCCTTCCACATATTCTCAAATTTGCAATGTTTGCCTTTGTCCTCTCTCCTTGAGTCCCACTTCAGCACTTTGTCTCCAATTTGGAAATCATTTGCCTTGGTCCTTCTGTCAAAGATCTTCTTGATGTTCTCTTACACTGCTTGTGTTATTTTGTAAAATTCTTCCCTTGACTGCTACAAATGAATGGTTTGGTTCAGCCTCCTTTTTATTTAATTCTCCTCTAATTGTACCTCTTGGAGAAGCTTCATTACCGGAACTCCCAAGGATGTTGGGAAAACTGCATCTATGCCATACACTAGTTGATAGGGAGACATGTTAATAGATTTCTTGCTTGTTAATCTTCCAACCCATAGTGCATGCACTAGTTTTCCATGCCAGGATTTGTTTTTTAATCTTCCAACAACTTCTTGATGATATTCACCAAATTTTTGTTAGAGGACTCAGCCAGCCCATTACCTTGAGGGTAATAAGCTATGGAATTCCCTAGTGTGATGTGATACTTGTAGCAAAATTCCACCATTCTCTTGGACTTTAATGCAACAACATTATCGGTGATGATCTTTTTAGGATAGCCAAATGTGGACAAGATGTTGGTTTCAAGGAATTTGATGATGATTAAGTCAGTGACATTCCTTGAAGGGATGGCTTCTATCCATTTGGTGAAATAATAAATTGCAGTAAGGATCCATTTGTGTTGGGCAGATGAGGCAGGGTGGATTTCTCCAATTAAATCTAAACCACACTGTTGAAAAAAAGTTTCAACACTGATAGGATGCAAAGGTAAAGGTGGAAGCTTTCTCTTCCCGTCAAATATTTGGCATTTATGGCAAGTTGCAACTAGCTTGTGGATATCAAGGAAAAGAGTAGGCCAATAGTAACCAGCTCTAAGGATTTTGTTGGTAGTGGTTTTCCAGTAGAGATGACCTCCACACTCTCCTTCATGAAACTCATGCATGATTCTATCTGCATCATCTTCAAGTAAACATTTAAGAAAGATACCAACAAAATTTTTCAAAAATACAAAGCTCTATCTAGAATGTAGAAATTTACAGCCTTTAGTTTCAAGAATCTAGATTTTGTTTTGGACAAATCAGGAGGAGAATTTATATTAAAAAGCACATACAATAAATCAGCATACTAGAGTGAGATAAAAAATTCTTCTTCAATGGGTGGAGTCGCCAGTTCCTCTTGTTCATCCAAAGAATGTATCATGTTTATGTCTAGTGCTTGAAAGTTAGTTTCAGCCATGAGTTTGGCAAGTCCTTGCTCTTTGATCAGTTTAGTGGGCCTGATTTCTAAATTATATTCTAAGATGACAACAATCCACTTACCCCTTTTACCATCAGCATCTTGATTCAGTATGTCCTTGACAACTATGTGTGGAACAAAAGCAATGATATGTGAATGCAAGATGTAAACTCTGAAATCTTTTAAGGCTTTGATTAAGGCAAAGGCTTGTTTTTCCATGATGTTATATTTTAGAGGTGCATCTCTCAATGCCTTGCTGAAGAAAGCTATGGGCTGTTCTTGTCCCATCATGTTCTTTTGAAGCAATACTGCAGCAATAGTGTGTTCTGATGCAAATGAGAAGATGAAGAAATCCTTGGTAAAGTTGGGGCTAATTAGAACCGATTTTTGGGTGAGTGCTTATTTTACCTATTCAAAGGATTGTTTGGCTTCTGTGGTCCACTTGACTCCTATTTCTCTTTTTATCATGTTTTTAATGTTCCTTAGGAGTTCTGCAAGGTTTGGTATGAACCTTCTTAGGAAGTTAATCTTTCCAATGAAAGATTGCAGCTCTTTAATGTTCCTAGGGTGGCTGATTTGCAATATACCCTCACTCCTTTTTGGGCCTATTTTAATCCCTTCTTCAGATATGATGTGGCCTAAGAGTTTTCCTTCTTGTAGACCAAACAAAGTTTTCTTAGGATTTAAAGATAGAACATACTTCCTACACTTTTCAAATACTTTTCTCAAGTGAACCAGGTGTTCTTCATTAGTTTTAGAATAGACAGTGATGTCATCAAGGTATATCACAATGAAGTAACCAATGTCTTCGGAAAAGGAAATATCCATGGCTCTTTGAAAAGTAGCCCCCACATTCATTAACCCAAAAGGCATTTTCGCATACATGAAGGTGCCCCAAGGTGTTGTGAAAGCAATTTTGTGTTTATCACTTGGAAGTACTAGCACCTGATTGTAACCTAAAAAACCATCAAGCAATGATATTCTTTTAGAGCCTACTACCATTTGAAGTACATGATCCATATTAGGTAAAGGGTAGTTATCTTTCAGGGAGGTTTTTGTTTAAGTTTCTAAATTCGATGCATAGCCTAATCTCCCCTGTCTTCTTTCTTAATGACACAAGGTTTGAAACCCATTCTGAGTACCTAAGTGGGACTATGATTCCAGCATCATACATCTTCTTTATTTCCTTCTCAACTAGAGGCACTAGGATGGGGTTTATTCTTCTCAATTTTTTTCTTGAATGGCTTTTGGTTTTCCTTGAGAGGAATCTTATGTTGAATAATGTTTGTGTCATAGGACTTCAAGTCCTCATAACCCCATGCAAACACATCTTTAAATTCTTTGAGCAGCTCAATGTATTTATGTTTTATGTGAGGTGGCAGAGTTTTGGACAATTTTATCATTTTGGGTTCTTCTACAATGCCTATGTTGCACTCTTCTACATCAGCTTTGGTGGATCCCATTTTTGGCTTCCTAGCAACATCATTGAAATCAAACAACTCTTCTAAGGGGGCAAGACCTTTTGGCAATATATTATCTTTGCATTGCAATACTTCAAGGTCTTTTTGATCTAAATTTTCAAACAATTATGCCTCAAGAGGGTGTTCACATAAATTTATATCAGCAGTACAAGGCAACTCTGTTTCATGTGTTTGTTCTTCATTAGAGCAGTCTTTTTCATGATCTAAGTCTAGTTTTGGCATTTTAAATTCATTCTTAGATTGCAGAAATTCCTCAATCTGTTTCTCACCTTCAAGCACTTGCCAATAATCTATGTTATCAGGTAATGTAGGTATTCTTTTGACTTTTACCGTATATTGTTCATTGGCATGAGGTACTTGGCAAGTGTTGGTAGCAAAGGCTAGTTCATTGGCAAGGTTGTTTTGAGCTCTTGGGATGGAAGTAAGTTCATATTTCTAAAATGAATTCAGGAGGTCTAAGGAAGCATTCCTATATTCTCTTAGCCTAGGATTCTTGGCTGAATATTCTCCTTTGATTTTCCTAATGATTAGCTCAGAATCTCCTTGAACATAAATCTTCTTAGCTCCTATGTTTTTCAGCAAGTGTAATCCTAGGAGAAGAGCCTCATACTTTGCAATATTGTTTTTGCATTGAAAATCTAGTTTGTAGGAGTGGCCTTCATTGGTGTTGTGTATCCAAACACCTGCTCCTGAACTAGCTTTTCCACAAGAGCCATCAAAGCTCATGTTCAAAAGTGTTTCAAGTTCAGATTCTCCATTATGTTGTTGTTCAAGATTGCTAGAGTTTTGACTGTCATGTTATTCATTTTGTGTTTGGTTTGACTGTTCCGATAGGCCTATATCTTCCTCCTTCTCATTTAATTGTTCATTAATGTCATATTCATTATACAAGATAAATGAGTCAAGGAATGAATGGATAGAATAGAGAGGGGTGTTGTTTGGACTATCTTGGCTGCTTACCATGTATTTCATGTGAGATTCCCTATAAAGTCTTCTTGTTTGGTTAAAGACTGGAATGGTTGTATAGGTCATGTCCATTTGGAGGTTTCCTTGGAGTTTGTCTCCCCATGATCTAGATAAAATCATGCCATACTTTGGGGGAATGTCAGCCACTACAATGTCCATAACTAGACTCTTAGCTGGTATTTGTGCCAGATTGACACACAAATCTTTGATCAGACCCAAACATTTGACTCTACTCGAATCAAAAGAGTACAAGTCTTTATATGGTTTGGTTATTTCAAGGCCTAATCTCTCCATCACTACCTTGGGCATGAGATTTTTTGAAGCACCAGAATCCAGCAAGACATTGTGCAAGATTTTTTCATGAATGTTTAAGCTGACATAGAATGGAGGGACAACTTCTTCTTGATATTTTCCTTCTAGCTTAGGTCCAAACAACAGTTCTGGTTTGTCATCGGTCAAATTTAGAGTGTTGGTGTCATTTCCTATGTTCAAAACTTTCAAAACTTGAGACCTATATACATATTGAGTTACCAGATCAATAAGGGGTATGGCTATTTTGATCTTGGCAATATCACCCTCAAAACTAAATGGTGCTAGTGTTCTTGGTATATTTACATCAATTTTATCACACATAGTCTTTTCAACTACTTTGGTTTGCTGATTTTTATTAGGAATGTCAGTTAGAGCAGTTTTTCCAGGGCCGCTAGTTGATGCACTAGGGCAACTTTGGTTACCATTATGCTGGCTGGTTTTGTCATTGTTTTGATTAGGAGTTTTAGCCATTATGTTGGTGTTTTCTGATGTCTTTTTTAGAATGTTTTCAGGGGGTTTTTTAACAGCAGCTTCTAGTTTGTTTTTCTTGGAGGCATCTTGTGTTTTCTTAATTCTAAGGTCATACTACCTAAGAACCTCCATGATAGCATTTTCAAATCCTAGTTTGTACTCTTCAGAATCCTCATATGTTTTATTAGTTTGGTTTGAGGAAAATATACCTTGTTCTTCTTCTGTGAGAAAAAAATCACCCTCATTATCAGAGCCTGTCAGATTTACATGGTTTTATTCCTGCTCTTCAGTCTCTCTTTCCTCTTCTTCTACATAGTTTTCTTGGAAAGGAGGTCTGATTTGCTGGTCATTGTCTCTTTGTCTGTTTTGAGGAGGGTCTCTTCTGAAGTTTTAGTTTCTATTTCTGTTTTGAGGATTTGCTTGGTTTTCCCTAGAAGATGCTCTTTCATTCAAATTGATTCTCTCCATCATTCTTTTCATTGCCCTAACTAGATTGTCAATTTTAGCATCAAAGGTGGAGGCTATGGTTTCCTCTTTGTGTGTAACCTTCTTCTCTGCCCTTAACCTAGCCCTTCTAGCATTTAGGTTGGCTTCTACTCTTATTGCTCCTTTTTGCATGTCCTCTAAGGTGAGGGGATCTCTTTCTCTTAATTGATAGCACATGTCTGGATCAAATCATTTCAGAAATTTCACTAAGGCTAGGTCTTGTGGGGGTTTCATGTGAGGTGGGAGTGCATTGTAAACACTATTGAACCTAGTGCAGCAGTCTTGAACACTTTCCCCGACATTCATCTTAACGTTATCATACTATGATAGAATTTGAAGAGGATTTTTCTGACTCTCCCACTTGTTTATGAATGTTTGGTAAAGGGAAGGGAGATAATGAATGCTATTAGGAGTTAAGTTTTGGAACCATTTATTTGCTTCTCCCCCTAAACTTTGGGAAAAAATTATCATTTTTATGGTCTCCTCTTCTATCTCTTGGTAGTAAAATGCATCATTCATCCTATCTACATGCTGTTTGGCAGTGGTAGAGTCAACTACGGTAAAGTGAGGGATTTTAGATTGGTAGTCTTGAGGCATAGGCAGTAAAGGTTGGGGTAGTACCAATGAGCAAACCATTCTTCCATGATTGGAGGTAAAGGAACCCAAGGAGGGTTTGTAAGAAGGGGGTTTGTGAGAGGAGGTGGAAAATGTACTTGGACCAGAAAACTGAGATTAAGCAGATTTGGAATGAAAAGAGCCAAAGTTTTGGAGAAGCTGAAAATCAGGAGGAGTGGAAGGAAAGGTTTCTCTACTAGGACTTTGCAGCAAGTCTATAGGCTCAAGTTTTGTTTGGTCTATCCCACTTTGAGACTTATTTCTGAATAGGTTTTTTCTTTGGTGTAAGTAAAATTGGGGATCTTGCAAGGCTGTGAGGTTTTTAGGGACAAAACTTGCTTTGTGAATGGGTCTAACAATAATAGAATCTTTAGTCCTAGATGTTTTCCACAATATTATTTCTGGATCATCAACTATGGTAGTAGGGTTTGGGTCAGGGTGAGATCTGGTTTTTATTCTTTGTGAAGCCAGATTTCAAATCCAAAATACAAAAAGGCTGAAAGCTTAGGAGTTTTTTTTGAAAAAAAAGCCTGTCTATAGGGTACTAGGTTCACACAGAGAGTGGCTGGGTTTTAGACTGTTATGACTGATTAGTGCATTCCAAAGGGATTCTGTGAGAAATAGTGGGGTCAACAGGGCTATTGAAGACCAGTGGAGTCACCAGGTGGATGATGTTTGCTATTTTAAGGATGTACTTGTTGTCCACCATCAACAATTGAATACCAATCTAAGGATGTTTTTGGGTTTTCTGAGTTCTTTATGTAACACTAAGTTTTTCAATGAGTGTTCTCCAGTATGGTCACCATGGTGCTAGTATGATGAATCAACCATATATGACTCTTGGTTAACACTTGATTTGTGTAAGTCTTGACAGGGGATTTGTGAGTTCTTAAGGAATTTATAAGCTTGTTACCTAATCAGGTCCCCAATATGGTCGCCATTATGTTAGGTGGCGAGTCAAAGGATACTATTGACAGGGGTTTTCTGAGGTCTTAGGAATACTTAGGCTGTTACTCACTCAAATCTATTTAAGTTGTTACTCACTCAGTTCCCCAGTCGAGTCGCCATTATGTTAGGTGGAAAGTCAGAGGATACTATTGACAGGGTTTTTCTGAGGTCTTAGGAATACTTAGGCTGTCACTCACTCAGATCTATTTAATTTTTTACTCACTCAGATCTATTTAATTTGTTACTCACACAGTTCCCCAGTGGAGTCGCCATTATGTTAGGTCCCTGTAATTTGTTAGATTGGCAAGACCAAATGTACAAGGGTAACATCAAACCAATCTTTGGAGTCCTAGGACCTAGCCTTCCTGGACTCAGAGGGGACTCTCTCTATATTTGTATGAAAGATGTGAACTTGATTGATTTTAGGGTTTTTATTTTAGGCTAGTTATAAGGATTAGGGTTTGTTTGTTTGTTTTGTTTGGTTGGGTTGCTTGTCAAGAAAAATAGAAAGAGTAGGAGAGGTTTAGACCATTGGGCTATGGAGTCTGCAAAAGGTCTTGAAAGGTACAACAATAGGTCAAGGGTGTTTCAGAGGGAAAGTATAACAAAGCCAAATGGATCTTCAAAGTTTATGTGAGTGAAGTGAACATTAAATTGTGAGATTAGTAGGCTTAAAGGGAAGTTAAGAATCCTTTAACATGTACTATAACAAGAAAAGTCTTTAAGAACACTATGCATAAAGAAATAACGAAAGATAGTGCATACCATAAGCTTATTTTACTAAACCCTAGCAAGTAAACATTAAGACAACAATCCAGAAAACCATAGATAGCAACAAACTTGTAAATTCTCTAGTGATTTCACCTTCAGGAAAAGAAAACATTCAAGATAACATATAGTAATGATCAAAGAGAAGGGAACTCCTAAAATTCCTTAATCATACTACAAAGAACTTCAAAGCAACCATTCAAGATGGAAAAAAGGGTAGGGAAAACCATAAACCGCTTCAGTCAAACCCTATTTAGCAATACTTCAAAGAAAAAACCTCAAAAACAATGTTTTAAGTCATACCAAAGGCTGGGCTAACCATAAAATTCTTTTACATGGGATCCATTAAATCATTATTGAGATAAAAAAGCTGAGTGGGATTAGAGAGTAGCTAAGAATTCTCTAAACTAGCCTAGCAGAGGAAAACATACAAGCAATAGAAAGAAGACAGAGCTAAGGTGCATCTAAACAACATTTCTTAACCTAAACTTTCTGTTCTACTGCATGAGAAATATGAAGCAAAATTAAAACATAAGAAAACAAGCACTAATTTAGAAAGACATCACCATTAGCCATGCTCATAAATCCTGCAAGTGTTCTTTCTCCATTGTCATCCAAATAAAAAAAATCATAACACTCCAAAGCCAATTTATCCTCAACTCCAAGTCTATGTATTGAGTTTAACAATCAACCAACATGTACAATGAGGCCTCAATGCAGTATTGAACTTGAAAATGAGGACCAAAACCCTAGCTAGGTTTCCAAAATATCATTAATTACATCATAAATGCTATTTTTGTCCAAAGTGACCATGCAAGGCCCAAGGCACAAAATATCTAACTTAATAAATGCAAAAATAAATGCTAACATAACACCTCAGCTAAATCTGGAGTGATTTGACTCAAAACCCCTCAAAATATATTTTTCATTAACTCCAAGTCTCTTTTGTTGACTTTCTAGCAAGGGCGCAGCACCTAGTCCAAGGGCACAACGCCAACACTTGGAAAACAAGTCTTTTTGTAGCTGAGTTTTGGAGGCCTTCCCAGTGTCCAAATGAGCTCCATGATAGCTCATTGGAAAGCTTGTCCTGTCTACTTTCCAAAACGGCCTTTAGTTTTTCTGATTGGACTCAATTTTCTAGCTCAAAAACAAATTATTCCAAGACTGATCAGGGTGCAGCGCCATCTCTGAAAATAGGGCAGAAAGTTGATTTTTTGCACGTTTTTGGCACTTTTGGAGTACCATTTCTGCTCCAAATGATCTAAAATTTTGTGAGGGTGATGTAATTGGCCTAAGGATTCTGAAAATGTAAGCCATTCCTCCATTGGGTGCCCCAAAAAAGAGCACAACGCCACTGGCCCTTCAAAATAGTCAAAATTTCCAAAAACTCAAAAAGTATGCAAAACATTTTCAAAATTGGGATTTGCCTTGCTGATCATGTCTAGGATGCTTGTAGGGATGCATCAGCAAGGATGTCAAGATTTTCTTTACCTTTTTCCTCCTTTAGGGCTTGAATCTTTGCAAGGTCTCTTTTGAGCTTAGCCCTTGCAATCTTATTTCTTAAGGCATAATTCCTTTCCATATTCTTTTTGAGGTCAAGGTCTCTCTTAGTCTTCTCCAACATACCCTTTAAATGTATGTTTTCCCTCTTTAACCAAGGCTCCTGATCATAGTCTATTTCCATGGCAAGAAACTCACTTGGAGTGAGCTACTCTGCCAAGGATATCTCTTGATCCCACTCCGTGGCTAAAGCTTTCTTCAAACCAATTATTCTTGGCCTCCTCCTAGGAAGTTGTTCTTCCTCTTCCTCCATGTCATCATAAGTGCCCAAGACTTCATATAGCTTTACCTTTTTCTTTGCAGCCTCTTTCCGAGCTTTGATAGCTCTGAACTCATAGATGGAATTTTGTGCCTCCAGCTGCTTGTTTTCAACCTCATAATAGTGGATTACATTCTTAGCCCTACCTAGATTGGTTTCAAAATCCTTAATCTAGGCATCTTTTCTTTTGAGGAGCATGCTTGTGATCCTTTCCTCATTTTCATCATCACTGTCAACATGAATAAGTTGAAATTATTGTTCAGTCTCATGTTTGTCTTATTCTTCTTCATCAATGACCTTTTCCTTACCTTTATCAAGCTGCTTGGTTGATGTAGAAGGCATGGCCCCTTGCCTCTTAAGGGAAGCAAACACATGCCTATTTTCCCTTTGGTAGGTTAAATGAAAAGGTTCAATTTTCACCATCTCTGTGCCACTTGTTTCACTACCATCATTGCTTCCATCATGACTGTCATTATCTTTGGTACCATCATTGCTTTCATGGCTCTTTGACCCACTGCCATCATCCTCACTGATTTCTGCTTCATTGCCATCATCCTCATTGATATGTGACTCACTTCCCTCATTTATCTTTTCTTCACTGCTTTCCGCCTCATTTCCTTCTTCTTCATCACTCTTTTCTACCTCGTTTCCTTCTTCATTGTTTGATGCATTGGTACCATGAGATGATGATGAGGGATTATGTAAAGGTGATGAAGGAGGAAGATCATCATGATGTGAAGAACTGTGAGTGGATGGTGAGATGGAAGAGTCATCATGAGGTGAGGGAATGTGAATGGATGGAGGAATGGGAGGATGAGAAGATGAAGGGGCATACTGTTGCTTTTGGGCTTATGGAGAAGTAAACACCCCATTAGAAATGAAGGTTTCCCAAGGAATACCCTTCTGCTGCAATTGATGCATAACAACCATTTTGATAAGAGAGTGGTGAAATAGGCTTTGTATTTGCTGAGGATAGTCTCTCTTTTGTACAATATAGGACATTTTGTCAAGGCTTCTGTAGAGGTAATAAGGTAGGTGCAGCATCCTCACCCTAGTAAAGTGCATGAGCATCCTGATGTGATAGGAGTAAATGCGAGAGAATCTTCCTTCACATGTAAAATACTTCATAATGATTCTCATCATAGGTGCATATCTGTCAAGAAAATGTGAGAAAGGAAAGAAAGATGGATTTATTGTGGTATTTGTATCTAGGCTTTAGGTAGGGTTCAAAGTAGCTCATGTCTAGATTGGCTTGCTTGAACCATTTCTCACCCGCACTTGGTATCCTAGTGGCATTGACGATAACATCAGAAGACAGCTCAAAGGTTACCCCAGCAAGGTTAACTTGTTTTTCATGCAAGTTAAGTATGAAGAGCCTAGTTAGCTCAAGGTGGTTTTTCACCTGTTGTACCTTCTCACAAAAATCAAAGCATCCTAAATGCTTGAAACATTGAACAGTAAGGGGAGATGCCATTATCTCCCTTGTGTTGGGGGTTCAAACCTATTGATTTTTCCACCTTTGTGCTCAAGCCTCCTTGGAATTTGAGGCTCTCCTCCACTACCACTATCTTCTAACATTATAAACCTTGCCTTGAAAAACCCATAAGAATGTAAATGGATATGGAATGAAGACATGGTGATGAAAAAGGCAACTTTGCAAGTGAGTGAGATGAGTGAGTGAGGATATAAGTGTATGAAGCTGAGTGAAAGGCTAAAAATTCAACGATAACCCTTTGTTGCCATTTGTTTAAACTTTTTTTTTCCAACTAGGACAAAAGGTGAAATTGAGATGAAAGAGGGTAATAGAATGGTAGCCTTTGCGAATGGAGGGACTAATTGAATGAATGGAATGGGTGTAGGGACAGCCTAGGTGGATGAAACAACCTTCAAATAGTGCAACCCCTTTGTCTATTACTAATTGTCTTTATAAGCAGATGAAATGATGATAAACATTGTTTTTCAAGCTTTGTAGCCTAGGGTTTCTTCTTAGGGCTTCCTTATTTCAATTTCAAAACATAAAAAAACTTGAATATGAGTTTATGTGATGGTACTTACCCTTAAAAATGCTTGAAGGACCCTTGGCAAGAGTTTGGAGGTGGTTTGAGTTGATTTGAGTGTTTGTAGGGTGTAGGAAGCCCTCCTAGCCAAGGGTGCAGGACTCAGTCTAAGAGCGCAGTGCTCAATCCTTGGCGCCTAGCGCTCAGTCCCAGGCACACAACGCTCAACCCAGGTGCACAGTGCTCAAACCTTTCTTCACCGGACCTGTCGGGTAAAGGCGCAACACCTTCCCCAGTGTGTAGTGCTCGGTCCCAGGTGCGCAGCGCCTGTGCATTTTGTATGGGGAGAATTTTTCAAATGTGCAGCACCAGTTTCCAGGGTGCAGCGCTAATGTGAGCGTGCATCACCAAGACACTTAGTCAAATTTTGACCTGAAAACTCAAAAAAACTTCTCTCCTTGAAACTTATAACTTTTTGCAAGTGAATAATGACTCATATGAAGTGTAAGATGTGCTTTATAGGCTCATGGATTTGATTTTAAATTTTCAACCCACTTTCTAATGTTTTTAAAAGTCCTTTTCCTTTTCATTGATATTCTCTGACTTTTTGTTTGCAGGTGACTGGAAATAGTGCCTTGACTTTCTCTTACTCTTTGAAACATGATAATTTCACTTTTGACAACCTTAGGATGCTTACACAGTAGCATTATCTCCAAAAACTTCTTTTGTTCCTACCTTGGAGCTCAAATCATATTTTGTTTGGCAGGTGACTGAAAACACTGCCTTGACTTTCTCTTACTCTTTGAAACTTTATAATTTCACTTTTGACAACCTTAGGATGCTTACACAGTAGCAGTATCTCCAAAATTCATTTTGTTCCTACCTTGGAGCTCAAATCATCTTTTGCTTATTTAGGCCTGACAAACTCATTTTGACAAGTTTGGTATTTGATCAAACAATGACATCTTCAGAACGCTTCCTTTGCTTTTACCATAGGGTTTAACATCATAATTTCACCTTCTATGGTCAATTTTCCAAAACCCTAGGCATCTAGAGTGCTTTAAGACAATCATCAGTGTTGTCTTCTAAGTTCTCTATAGCCCTTTCAAGTTCATTCATTTTTGTCCAGTTCACCTCACCCTTTTCCCTATCTCATCAAACATCTCTGATATACTTTTCTTCATGTTTGGTTTGGTGTACCTCCTCCATGGTAATTTCTGCATTTGATCACTACTTGGAACACTGTTGGACCATCAAGCTCAAAAAACCATAATTCTCTACAAGAACGACTGTTTCCTGTCTTCCTTGTTGCAAGATGTTTTCATTCAGGAGTAGACATCCTACCTCACCAAATTTCTGCTGATAAACCTTTTAACACTCCTGCAAAAGTGTCAAAGTTTACATTTACCTCTTGCAGACCTTGAATTTGATAAGGTAGTCTTCTTTGGAAACTTTTAGATCTTTTCTTGAATAACCATGTCTCAAAATTTCAATACCTCTGAACCAGATTCTAACAAAGAAAAACAATGTTTGAAACACCAATGATGACCTGGGAACAGATGAAACCCTAATTGACCTAGTGGGAGGATTCTTTGACCTAGTCTTTGACTGAAAATTGGCTTGGGGTCTTCAAGCGAAAAAAAATAGAGTATTTGTCAAAGTGTTGTATTGAAGATCCAAAGTCCAATGTACTTGATTTATCTAAAGAGCCTAAAGAGATAGTTTTGAGACCATCAATGCTTGAGGAATCTGGGGAACATGGGAAACATTTAGGCTATAGGAAACCCTAGAGGGAAAGTAGGGTTTATGGGCAGGGAAGAAATAGGCCAATGAAGTTATAGGCAAGGAAGGGGCTGAAAATGATAGGTATAAGCTTAGGAAGAGTTTGTAGGAATGACAGGGTAACCATGGAATAGCAAGATGGTGAAATAGTGAAAAAAATTCTATAAGGATAATGAAGGCAGTGAGATTTCTGAAACTCAATATTTATAGGAATGTTGTTTTCAAAAATCCAAGACCATCCTATTGTCATCTAAAGATAGTGAAAAATACAGATGACTAACAGGTATAAACTGGTTATGAATGTCATGGAGGCCTTTGCGTGAGGGTGTGATACTCCAACCAAGGGTGTTCAGGGACTGCTTCCTTGGTAGAAAAGATGAATGAGTGGGTAGGGGACGTAGTGCACCGTATGCGGTCTTTTTACTCTTGCCAAAAGAATAAAATAATGGGGTTTGATTTGTATGAAACATAGAGACAGGTGCCCCAAAACATGAAAGTGTTCGCTCACTGATGACGTTAGGAAGGTGTTTTGTTGAGGGTGGGGGCCCCATTGGTTGGTCTCATATGTGAGGTTGATGAAACAGATGAAAATATATCGCAGATGGGATTATGATAATGGAGGTATGGTGGGCCAAATGCGAGGCGTGGTAGTGTGCTTTTGATCTTCTTCCTGGACTAAAGTGGTATGACCCAAGGCTTTACTTTTGTTGTGATATATGGTCTACTATGGGTGACGAGCGCCATGGAGGGGAGGCTCTACCGACCAACGAGGATGTTTATCATGTGTAGGGTGAGGTGATGATAAAAACAGTCAGATATGTGGAACCTATGGTTGATTTCTGATGGAGAAATGATGTTAGGATATGAAGAGTTTTCTGGGACTCTATCATGCTTGGGGTAGAATGATACCTGCTTTGGAAATTTCAGTGGACGGAATTGTGGACGGTTTGCGAGCTTTCCTGAAAAAAAACTACCTCAAGTGAAAGCATCTTATTTATTAAATATTATTGAAATTCATGAGCTTTAAAAAAGAAGATGTGAGAGGGCATACCTGCCGGCACTGAAAAATTATTTTTTTGGGAGTGCGAATGTGTGGCATCGCCTATGTTCGTTATGGAGTGTTGATCACAACATTGCTTATGGTTCAGAGAATGGACCTTCTTCTGATATCTCGTTATGGTCCTCCAAATTTTTTGAAAAGGGCGATATATAGGTGAATATGGCCCTAATTCAATTCATTTGTACTTGTTGAGTTCTTGAGAGGTCATAGGCTTCTGCGGAGCAGTTCTTGCCGTTGCGGTTAGCCTGAGCACCAGGGATTAGCGATATCATGCCTAGGTAACCTCCATGACATCTTGCACTTTAATTTTTCAGTTTAAGGGTGTCGGGGTCCGTACAAACTTGGTTTGTATGGATTCTGAGTGATTTTTGCCCTAGATTGCGTAGGCGATTAGGGCAAGGGCGCGCCCTTTGTGCTCATTTTCAGGGGATTCGCACGCTCTAAGCACTATATTCCCCTATTTTGGTGCACCTTATGCGTGTCTGTAGCAAATACACGTGCCTTGAGTGCGCATGTCTGAGGGATAGGCACGCAAAAGGCCGAGGGAATTTTTTTTGGATTTTTACCTATTTTTTGATGTTTTTGTTGTTGCTGATGGGTTCCTGTTTACACGACAATGTGTTGTGGAGGGAGCGGGATTGGGCCGAGCTCCGAACTGCATTGGTTGCTGATGTTGGGGCAGGCTGTCAATTGGCGCAATGGGGGCTCCTGAAGTTTGCGAAGAACGAGCTTCTTCAGTCGCAGGACTGATTACTTCGTTACTTGATCCAACATTGGCACAGGAGGCACAACATGTTTGTGTTGCGTGGGAGTAATCTGGCCATCCATCCTGAGACGGATGTGTACTTCATTACCGGGTTCCTGCCTCATGGTGAGGCGTTGCACTATCCAATCCCTTCTGGGGGGGTGGATTTGGAGAGGTTTCGGGCACGTCATTGTGGCAGGGCGCCTCTTACAGAGGGGTACATCAGCATTGCTTCAGTCACATATTTGGCCGAGCGGTGTGCTCTAGAATTTATTGTGTGACTCGCACAGTTGTTGGCTCCACATCAGGCATCTAGCCCGTAGGTTGGAGTCTTGCGCCAGTTGAGGTCCGGTCATTTCTTTGATTTTTCCCATTTTTGCTACAACAGGATGGTGATGCAGCTCAACAAGGTCCACAATGGATTAAAGTTGTTTGTGTATGCCAGCTTTCTATGCAGCATTATGTACGAGAGGGTATTGTTTTTGAGACTAGTGGTGGCGGTGCCTCCTAGGGGGCCACGGGAGCCTCGCATGAGGAGATGGGCTCCGGTGATGCCGCGAGGTGGTGGGGGCATGGTGGGGCATTACTGGAACGCCACGACAGAGGCCTGGTTTGAGGTCAACCCTTAGATGTTTCTACCATACCCATACGTAGGGATGGACTTCCGGGGGGATACAGAGATGGGTCTCCCTCCTAGTTATGCTTGGGGGCCAACATGTATGTTTTTTATGTTTTCTGCATTTCTTTGATTATATATGTGCTTATGTGTTTTTATTGTGACACTGACATAGTTTTGGTTACTCTTGCAGATGTTGGCGAGGTAGGTTGCCCCGTGGCTTGATTGGTCGGCCACGGTCCTCTTCAGAGACCTCGGGGCAGTTGTGGAGGATAGGGAGGAGATGCTGCTGGAGGACCTGGTGGTGGTGTTGGCTCTTTGGGGGAGGGCAGCAACTGAGCAACTCAGCTGTTGCCAAGGGTGCAGTCAAGCGAGCTCGTGCTGATGCAGATGCAACACATGTTGATGTGGCAGAGGCTCGCAAAGCTGAGCTGACTACTCGGGTGTTAGTTCTAGAGGATGTCTGGGGTCGAGTGGACAAATTCACCTAGGGGATGCCTTCTCAAGGTTTTATGGATGATCTCAAGGAGGTCTAGCTAGAGACGGTGATGGCCCAGGAGAGGGTATGTCGGCCTATTCTACGTCGGGTGGCAGTCTCAGTTGTGACGACGGCTCTAGTGGTGGTACCAAGAGTAGTTGTGGGTCCAGGTGTTCCACCTGAGGGAGCACCACCCTAGAGTATACTTGTACATGGGGAAAGCGCCCGTTATGAGGATGCTTCCCCTATTTTTTTGACGACATCTTGTGTATCTTTAGGATGGCTGATGGGTTGGCGACACTATTTTTTGTACTCAGACATATACACCATGATATATATATATATATATATGAATGAGAGATATTTTTTGCGGCTCGACATGTTGTGCCCCCTGTTTCTATTTACGGATGATTTCATACTGATGGATATCTATGTTTTTTGTTTTTTATGTATGATGGTTTATCCGAGATGCATTCCAGTTTAGAATATTGTTAGCTATTTTATTAGCTGTTTGGTTTTGAATCCTTGGTACATGTGTAAATGTAATATAGTCAAATTGTCTGCTTAATCTTTTTGCATGCAAATATTTTCTAAATAGATGTGAATCTCTTGTCTCAAATGTTTGGTTTAACTGCGACACTACTAACTGGGAATCGAGGTAGACATGCATATGGCGTATGCCACGATGGAGGGCGTCAGACATAATTCCGATGATAGCATCATATTCTACCTGATTGTTTGTTGTTGAACAGATGCACACACCATTTGTGTAGAATGGTGATTGGTCAGGGTGATAGATAACCCAGGCAGCTGCTGCTAAACTTTGAGACCATCTTGATGCTCCATCAGAAAATCCGAAGTAAGGTTCGGGTTGGTAATCCATGGCGGCACTTTGAGCGCATTTCGTAATAAGTATTTTGGTCAAAATTTTGGAGTGGTTGGGTTTGGTGTATGTTCACTCTAGGGTAGGGCCAGCTTGGCCCTCATGGGTAGAACTTCTTGAGGTAAACGTCGTTGACGGGGTTGTTGAGGCATGTCCCATCCGGTTCTGTCAAGATGTATTCCCCCTGATGGAGGCAATGTTTTATGGTGTAGGTTCATTTCCACAAAGTTTTGAACTTTCATGGCCCTAGGGATTCTTTTGCGACATCATAGTGGAGTACTATTTCTCCCTCGGTGAATGAGCAAGGGTTGATGTGGCAGTCGAATGATGCTTTTACCCATTTCTTATGGGCCTCATTGTGTTGCAGTGACTGTTTTCATCATTCGTCGACGAGCTCTAGTTGTATTTGGTGCTATTCTAGAGGTTGTGTATCATCAAGGAGTTCGATGGTGGCATGAAAATGCGGGATCCTGCAGAAATCAATGCAAAAGCGCAAGGTAGCTTGACCTTTTGTGATAGGAATAAGGTGGGAATCCTGGGATGTGGGGGGTGCTACAATCCTATTTCCGATATGCGATGATACAAATCACATGTGGTGTATTGTGTCATCAGCATTCGGTGGGGGAAGAATCTCCATGATGGGAGTTTGCGTAAGTGTGTGATTAGGTTCCCCTTTAGGAGTATCAATCTCCTGTGGGTGGAAATTGTGCCTGTTGCAGAGGTGCCTGAATGTTTCCATTGACGGGCATGCCTCTAATTCATGGTTTTGGCCAGTGAAAATGGTGCATGGGACCACTGTGCCAACGGAGTAGATTGTGTGGGAATCAACACTACTCATCGTCCCCGATGTGGATGCTTGGAAATGATCTGTTGTAGAATATGAGGTATTATGTTTCCATTTCCGTGTTGTTGGCTTGGGTGTGTCTAGAGCTATGGGGGAGTCTAGACTTAACACTGCTCTTGCCGCTCTTAGTTTGGGGAGATGATCACATTTAATCATATGGTGGAAGTGTGAAAAAATCCAGAAATAGGTACGCATGATCTTCACTTGGTTAGAGAGAAGTCTCTGAGGGAGTGAAGAGACTGTGAAAAAACTTCTTGCGAGGGGCTTCAGTTCTAGACACTGATTGACCCGGTGGTAATTCAGATTGCATAGTCCGCATGTTATCCTAGGTCTGGCCTGGGTCATGCTTGGTTGGTGTGCTTTCCCAGTTCTCCCATCATGCCCATGTGGGTCTGGGGTTGTCGGCCTAGGGGTGATGTAATCTCTAAATCACTTGAGTTCATCATCTCATTTCTTCTCTATTGTATGAATCATATCGATGCTAGGAATAACTTACGGGATATAGGTATAGTGTTGTTCATAGTGATTACCCTGACATACTAGGAAAAATAGCCTAGATATGGGGGTCCCGTCGTGCTCAATTTGTGGTCTGGAAGGGAACCAACATCGAAATGCTGCTAAATTAGGGCAAGTAGTGACCACATGATCGTGCATTTTGCATAACGTGCATGTTGGTCTTCCATGTAGAGAGAGGTTGGGGGTAACTAGGGGTTCTCTGATTGGTCGCTTTTCAACTGATAAGAACATGATGGATCTGTTCATCACATCCTCTTGGGTTTTTGAACTGTTTATGGATTCCGAGTCGATGTCATCTTCTTGGGAGAGGAAAACTATAGATGAGCGCAAGCTAGTGAGGGCTAACCGAAATCGGGGGATATAGTGACAATTTTCTAGAAGATGGTTGTCAACGCACAAAGGACATGTGAATTGTGTTACGCACAATCCAACGTGGTAAAACCGTTCTATAGGATACCATCTATGGATGAGTTCTAGGGCTGCTAATTCTTCGAGGAAGTGACCATGTTCATCACACAGTGTGCAGCGTATAATGGGAGGGGGCATGACTGGGGGTATTTCTGGTGCCCTTCATTCCTCCTATAGGTACAGGATGACACGGGGTTCATCTCCAGTAGACTGGTTGGAGGGATCCTCTTGATAGGATCGCTCAATGGCATGTAAGGCGTCCCTATATCGCGGGATCTCTGGGAAATGATGGGTATAATGTCCATAATTGCTGCAGATAGTGCATGCGTGATTGGTACGCAATGCTTTTACTTTACCTTTGGTGGTAGGTTCCTTTTTACAGGAATGCGGCATTGCGATGTCTGCCTCAGAGCCAAGGAGTGGTTTTAATTCGTCCAACTCTAGGTAGATATGGGTAGGGTGACCTATTACATCACATATGGTGCAAATTGGTGATTCCTTTTGTATGGTGGGATTCTCCATCTTCTTCTCTCTCTTCTCGGTTTTCTTAGCCGCAACCATCGGTTTTGCATGGGAATTTCCTTTGCAGGGATGGTTTCGACCATTTTTTGAACAGGTGGGGCCTCCTCAGGACTGAGGGGATTTAACCCTGTGGTAGTGATGTGTGTGGCTCCTATCCCTGAAGGGGGGATGAGATACCAAACTTGTATTGCAAACGATAAGTTTGGTAACACCACTGTTGAAAAAACCTACTGGGAGACGAAACCAGCTGGGGGGTAGAGGAAAGGGGTTTGGGAAGCGACGTAGGCTAGAGAGGCTGTTGTGGCCAAGGAATTGGTGTCATTATTGCTTCTGGTCATGTCCTGACTAGATTCGGCGCTTGATGTGGACATCATGCACACCGGACCTCCTACGACATCAAGTGATGACTCAGGTATAATGGAGGATCTCCTAGGAATGATCCTAGAACGGATGACGGATTGAACTGGCCAGGGCCATATTCTTGGTACCATGAAAGCATATCTGAGGATGTGTCTACATTGGGTAGAATTACATTGGTGTTTGTTAGGGGTCATTTCTTGCTATGGGTTAGTTGGTCAACAGTAATGATGCAGTCCTCATGGGGGAACATCATAATGTGGAAGACAGAGGAGGCTATGGCTGACATGGAATACATATAACTCTGACCAAGGAGTATATTATAGTCCAAGTGAGTGTCCAAGACTTTGATGTCTATATGGACCGTCTTTTCGACTAAGCAGACCGGGACGTTTTGGTAGAGTTCGACGGGGATTGAAGGACGACCGTTGTATGCTCTAAGCATGATGACTGACGGTTTTAGTTCGGGAGACCCCAACTTCTGCCAATTTTTTTTTGACATGATGCATGTGGATGCACCCTTGTCAATGACACATCGGTGAATGGTGATATTCTGGACCGACACTGGTATCTGAAAGGCGACCATCAAAGGAAGCCTAGGGGTGGCTTTGTCTAAATCAAAATCCACTAGGTGCGTATCGACAGGGTCGATAGTGCCTAACACAGAAAGCAAGGATTTCTGTTGCTTTGGGCACGACTGCAATACTTCCAAAGCTGACATAGCAGCGGGAGATTGGGCTAAATCATCCATGATGCTATAATTATGGGATGATTTGGAGTAGTTTCATGCTCGCCTATTTGGTCCCTTCGCCATATTTGGCAATGGTTCAATATGCATCTTTGAAATGGTCAAAGGTGCAGTTGGTGCACTTGTACTAGCCCCTGATGCGTTGGTGTCTGGTGGGGTTTCATAATTGCGATTTCGAGTTTGGAAAAACATCTCTTCTCCAGTCATGTAGATTTCGTGGTTGTTTTTCCTGGAGTCGTCTGGATTTTGTTGCTGAGTGCTAACCGTCCCTTGATGGGGGAAAGGTTCCTGCATCATAGCTGTTTGCTGGGAAGATCCTCCTTGTCCTCGGTTACTTTGCAGCTTCTTCAGCTTAGGGAGATTGGGATAGTGGTGATTATAATGGTCATACTCACCACATATCGAACAAGAGTGGTTTGTTCGAAGAGTTGGCCTTTTGCTCTGCCGTTGGGCATTGCTTGGCTCCTGGTTCTGATTCCGGTTGGAGTTGCCTCCAGCCTGAGATCGTGGCGGGCATTGCTGGTTGTCGCCCCCTATCCAGGATTCCCTTTGGGCTTGTTTTTTTCTTTTTTCCTCACCACATTAGGAGGGTAATTCTCCTAGTTATATGACTAGTGTGGTTGGTTTTGGGAAGGCTGCACAAAGTTCACCTGTGTGTTAGTCTACATAGGTGGATCTTGTGCTGGGGACTGTGCATAACGTGGTCCCTAGTTTGCACCTGGTTGTTGGGGGAAGCTCTTCCATTAGTATTTCTCTCAGCATACTGGGTCCCCTGAACCGGAGGATAGGGTCCTCCATGGTGATATGCCGGCACCCTATTGGTCAAATTTTCCTGAGGCATATGATGGCTTTGAAAATCGGGTTGTGGTACGTTCTGGTTAGAACTATACGTATAACCGAGGTTTTGACTTCATTTGCCTAGGTAACTTTGGGTCAATGACCCAATTAGACCGTATGCAGATTTCGACGTGCCTGAAAATTCTTGGTAGGTTTGCAGGCGCGGGGCATTCAGAAGGATATTGTAAATATATTCTAACTGCATATAAATCAGCTCGAGCTGTTAGGATTTGTTGATGGAATCCTCTTTGGATATGGGCTTTTGTTGCTCCATATCCTTTGAAATCTCTGCAGTGAGAATTTTCAGGAACAAATCTAAAAGTACCCGATTATCGAGTTTAGCTTTACATAAACTACGACGCCGCCTCAATTCGTGGAGATGGTTCGAGATATGGATGACGGTGGTTGTTGAGTCTCAAAAGTGTTTTCCATATTCATACATATTTCCATTATGTCATAACCATCTAACCCTTATTTCATAGCCATCTGACCTAAAGCCCTGCATCAAATAACCATTTTTCATAAATATATGGGTTAGGATCCTTGTTTTCCAAAGTTATTTATTTTATGTATTTAAAGTGAATTTATGATTAGAAACTAGAAAATTAACATAGTTTCATATATCTATATATGTGTTGTGAGTTTTGTGACATGTGTAGGTCAAAAAGGAGATTTCTAGAAGACCCTTATGTGGCACTCTAAGGCCAAATTCGAATTTGGTTGGAGAAGATCATGGGATCATGAGAACATGTGTCTCACTTCCTTGTTGTATTGAAACTCTAAAAGGATATGTGTCTCACTTCCTTGTTGTATTGAAACTCTAAGAGGATATGTGTCTCATTTCTAAGTTGTGTTGAAATTCTAGAAAGACATGTGTCTTATCATTTCCTATTTTGATTGTAACTCTAGAGTTGGAGGGAGAGATTCATGGACTCTCATTAATGAGATGACTCCTCATATTTTGTATAAATAGGAGAAGCTTTCTCCTATCATGTTAATGGAGAAGTAATGAAGAAGTAGGAGTATTTTGTAACAAAGTTCAAGATGGAATGGGATGTAGATTTGTGAGATTTTCAATAAAGAAATTCAGTTCTTTGATGATGTTTTGATTACAACTTTAAGGAGCTGAAGGACTTCACCAAATTGGTAGCAGAGGGCCCCTGCTATCCAAGGAGGCTTCTACATGCTTTCTAGATAAGTAGCTTTTAAATTCATGTCTTGCATTATTTGTTTAACTAAAAGATCCTCATCATCTTACAATCATTCTTTTTCTTAAAATGCTCTTCCAAAATATCATAATTAGATGAAAGAGATTTGGTTGTATTATGTTGAGTTAATTAGCATTTTCTGTTTTTCAATTAGATTAAAAGATCCTCATTATCTTACAATCATTCTTTTTCTTAAAATGCTCTTCCAAAATATCATTATTAGATGAAAAAGATTTGGTTGTATCATGTTGAGTATCTTAGTTTATTTTACATTTTAGAAGTTGAATTCGTAGTTGTTTTAATTAGCTACTGTAGTTATACTCATTCTAACTCTTCCACAAGAAGAAACTCTTCCAATAAATTATAATGATGAATGGGAAATGGCTATAGTATTGTAGGATTAGAAGTTGAATTCGTAGTTGTTTTTAATTAGCTACTGTAGTTATACTCATTCTAACTCTTCCACAAGAAGAAGCTCTTCCAAAAGATTATAATGATGAATGGGAAATGGCTATAGTATTAGTAAGTTAAATTTAAAAGTTGAATTCGTAGTTACTTTTCCTTAGTTCTTTGTGATTTATGCACCTCATTCTAACTCTTCTGAAGAAGATTTCTTTGGGTGCATGTGTATTGAATGAGGAGAAATAGCTATAGTGTTGTAGGATTTAGTGTAGTTTCTTTGTTCAACTATCACTGGAGGATTCTGTCTAAACACTCTTCAAAAAGAAAACTCTTCAAAAGATCCTTATGATGTCAAAGGCATGGCTGTGATATTGAGAGCGTTTTGGTTAATGTTGCCTAAATCATCTCATTCTTGCTCTAGCGCTTTGCCCAAAGCATCATAATGACGAGTGGGATAGGGCTATGATATCCTTCAGTTTTCATTGCTTTAGGTCTTGTAAACACGTACACTCAGTGCCGGTCAATTGTTCTAAAAACTCTTCCAAAAGAAGGAACTCTTCCAAAATACCAATCATGATGGACAAACAGACTGTAGAATTCCATAGACTAGTTGCATGTTAATTCAGTTAGAGCACTCCGAAGGTAGATTACATAAAAACAATACGAAAAACACATACAACGAAGTAAGGAAGAGGTCACTTAAGCACATATAGTGCACCACACTTCATCAGTTTACTAGCCCTGGTTGATAATTTATGTTAGCAATTTAAGACGCTAAATTGACTACACATTTTGGCGCCGTTGCCGGGGAAGTGTAATTAGGAGACCTTATTTCTTACAACTAAAAAAAAAATTAATAATTCTTGAGTATGCTCTCCTCCTACACTTTGTGTGATCTGGAGGATCAGAAAAAGAATTGTTATGTGAAAAAAAAAAAGGAGACAAAATAAAACTTCATCATTTCAATTGATTCAACAATTTAAAAAAAAAAAATTTGTTTTCATGAAAAACTTTGATTTCAATAAATTGTTTTGTTTAATGAATATATATGTGTATTTTTAAATTTTTGAAAATATAACATACATAATTTTATTAACAAATCAATTTAAAAAAAAAAAAAAAAATCTCATGGAAATAAGACCCACGCATATGCATGAGGCCATTCTTTGGCTTGGCTTTACGCATATATGCAGACTTTCAATCCACACAAAGACCCATGCACTGCAATTTTAAAAAAAAAAGGGGGAACTTTCTCTTTTTCATATTCATTTTTCCTCAAACAACAGTTATTAGAAATCATTTAAAAAAAAAAATTGCACACAATGAATGTATATCACATGAAGAAACTGATGATGAGGAAAATATTACAAATTGTTGATGAGAAGAAGAGTGCAAATTGCTGATGAAGAGAGGATTACAAATTCAATTGTAGGGACATACAATGGAAGTGTATCATATGAAGAAATTGCTGATGAAGAGAAGATTTCAGACTGTTGATGAAGAGAAGATTGTAGATTCCATTGCAAGTAATTGGAATGAGGAAGATCAATCTGAACTTCTCTGTGAGATACAAGCCATTACACTTCAAAACCTGCAAAATAAAAAACAAATCAAACCACAAATAATTGCCAGAAAACGAAATGCGTAATTGTCAAAAACACCCGATTGGAAAACGAATTTTCTGAGCAAACCAGGACGAATTAGAAAAAATTAAAACATGGGTTTTTTCGGGAACGGGGTGAATTAGGTAATCTTATAAGAACTTTCTGAAATTCGCAGCCATTTGGGAGAAATTCAGGGTTCTTCGCAGCACTAATTTGCAGTGTGCGTGAGAGAAAAATGTTTTTTTTTTTAATATTATGAGAACAGTCACGGTTTTGAGAGATAATCAATGAACTAATTTCCTTATTTGAGGGAAAATGTGGCAGAATTCATGTGTGGTGGCACATGATGAATGACAAATGGATTATTTGAGACAAACACATTATCACATGTGCATCAAATGCAAGTTGTATAAATTGAAAAAGACTCTGCCTTCATCTCTTTCATAGTTAGGAATTTGACTTTAGAAATTTCAAGCTTTTTATTTTTATTTTTATTTTGCATGAAAGAGGCATTGGCATGACTTTGTTTCAAAAATATTCATAAGGACAATTATTTCATCCATGCTTTATTTCATTTAAAAAATAAAAATTAAAATTAAAAAAAAATTCAAAAAAATTCAAAAAAAAAAAAATTCAAAAAATTCAAAAAAAAAAATTTTTGAATCAATGAAATGAATAAGTTATTTGCTCACTTTTCTGAAGGTATTGATTAATTTTGGACTGATGATGAAAGATGAATGACTAATTTTTTATTCAAGATTTTTTTTAGCAGCTGAAAAACCTCATTGTTCAAATCAACCTAACTTTCTCATACAAAATCAGATTTTGATGATTTAAGTATCATTGGAAAGGTCTTAATAAGATCTACATAGTGAGAAATCCATCATTAGAGTTTGAAATGGTAAATAATGAAATAAATTGCTGAAAAGAAGCAACATTCAACTTGAGGCACTAATTCCAAAACATGTATAAATTCTTTTGATTTTTCCTTTGAGAACTTGTTTCATTAATACAAATTCTTAGTTTTGTGTGTAAATATCATAACTAGAGAGATTGATCACCTCTCTCCCTTTGATAATATTATATTCCATTGCAGAAGAAGTATTATTTTTTTTTGCAGGTTCCAGGAGGAAAGACAAATGACTACAAGAGAATGGTGTCTCTCTAAGAGACCAATTTGTTTCATAAGAGGATGATCAGCAACAAGGAGGAAATATGCTGATGCAAAATCAGAGCCAAACACTTGAAAAACTTTCAGATACTATTGTCTCCATCACATCCATACCTCATAATAAACCATTCACCTCATTTCACTTCATATTTTCCATTTACATTCACATCCACTTTCCATTTCTTTTTGTCCATTCATAACCACAAATAAAAGCAAGAGGCTCATTCACATGCTTATTGCCCATTGCCATTTCTCATTCACATGCTTATTCCCCATTTCCATTTCTACTCTCCATTGCCATCTTCCATTTTCATTTTCCATTTCTTGTCATTTTCATTCAGCAAATAAGCCCTGCTTCAATGCAAACTATTGAGTCTATAGTCCTTTGATTCCAAGTTATTTGTAAAACACCTTGAGGCTTGCATGCCTTAATGGCAAGTTCTCATGCTGAAAAACAATGGGAATACATTAATGTCTCTTGTTTGTCAGATCTTCTAGGTGACTCGACATCAGCAAAATCATTCATACCTAGCAAGATGTGTTTGGGCATCTTGACTCTCATTGTCATCAATGGTGAGAGTTCTCGTGTTGACTAGTGGCATCCATTAATGGCCATTAATTCAACAATTTCCTACTATGTTCGACATCAGAACATCTTTTCACATAGTAGGAATTATGCCAATGAGTTTTGAAGACATGAAGACTATTATTTTCAGCATTTTGGAGCAGATTCAGCAAGTTTTAGTAGAAGCAATAAAAATTCATCTCATCTCTTTATCCATGACTCCTCTTGTTCAGCCACTTGAAGAAGAATATGATCAGAATTTTACAGCCACCACACATACACAACTCATCCACATTTAAGGTAAGTGAAGGTATGTTGTTTTTTAATTTTTAGTCATGTAATTCATTAGAATGCTAAAATTGTAACTTTGGAAAAATTTCTCACTCCCTTTTTCACATTGTCATATCTTTAGTTGGGGGAAGGGACATCATTTCATATCCACATGTCATACATTATCACACATTTTCATTTCATTTCCATCCACATATACTTCCCACCAACTATTGTTGCAACATGATCCAAAAGATTATATGCCTTGCAAATGATCAATTCATTGATGAAGAAATTGATTCTAAATGTTTTCATGAACTTTGATGCAACAAATAAAATAAAGCATTGTTACACAAGAACCAATGCTATTAAAAAAAAAAAAAAAAAAAAAATGGTTGTCACACAAGAACCAACCAATGAAAAAAAAAAAAAAAGAAGAAGAAGAAGAAGAAGAAGTTGCAATCAAATGTATTATACTTTGCCAAAAAAGAAAATATCAAAAATCAAAGTTTGGAATGAATCTATATGAGTCAAAACTCATAAAAGATCAACTCATGGACAAATGAATTATTGCAATAGTTGCATAAGGACATGCAACAACTTCAGTTGGGGGGTATGTTGAGTCTCAAAAGTGTTATCCATATTCATACATATTTCCATTATGTCATAACCATTTAGCTCTTATTTCATAGCCATTTGACCTAAAACCCTACATCAAGTAACCATTTTCATAAATATATGGGTTAAGATCCTTGTTTTCCAAAGTTATTTATTTTATGTATTTTAAGTGAATTTATGATTAGAAACTAGAAAATTAACATAGTTTCATATATCTATATATGTGTTATGAGTTTTGTGACATGTGTAGGTCAAAAGGAGACTTCTAGAAGACCTTTATGTGGCACTCTAAAGCCAAATTCGAATTTGGTTGGAGAAGATTATGGGATCAAGAGGATATGTGTCTCACTTCCTTGTTGTATTAAAACTCTAAGAGGATATGTGTCTCATTCCTCAAGTTGTGTTGAAACTCTAGAAAGACATGTGTCTTATCATTTCCTATTTTGATTGTAACTCTAGAGATGGAGGGAGAGATTCATGGACTTCCATTAATGAGATGACTCCTCATATTTTGTATAAATAGGAGAAGCTTTCTCCTATCATAGGTAATGAGGAAGTAAGGAAAAAGTAGTAGAGAAGTCTTTTGTAACAAAGTTCAAGATGGAATGGGATGTAAATTTGTGAGTTCTTTTTAATAGAGAAATTCAGTTCTTTGATGTTGTTTTGATTACAACTTTAAGGAGCTGAAGAACTTCACCAAATTGGTAGCAGAGGGCCCCTGCTATCCAAGGAGGCTTTTACATGTTTTCTAGATAAGTTGCTTTCAATTCTGTTTTGTCATATTTCCTTACTTAGATTGTTTTTTGAAATCATAGCTTTTAGCATAATTTTTCATGGCAGCCCGGGCATTTGCATATCTTTTGACTAATGACATGGAATCAATATTGTTCTGCTGTTAATTTATTTTTCTTAGTTTTTGTTTAATTCCAGTACTGCTTTGTTTATTTCAGTCTTGCACATTTGCTTCAGTAGTTAGATTTAGATATATTAAATTGCTCATGTCATTTTCAGTTACCTCCGAAAGCCACAGCTGGACTGATTGTGAGGGATTGTATTATGAAATGTGTAGTTTGATATTAGTTTCCTTTCTGCAAATTTAGATATATTAAACTGCTCATAACATCTTCAGTTGCCTCCGAAAGCCACAGCTGGACTGATGGTGAGGGATTGTATTATGAAATGTGTAGTTTGATATTAGTTTCATTTCTGCAAGTTAGAAATATTAAATTGTGCATGACATCTTCAGTTACCTCCGAAAGCCACAGCTGGACTGATGGTGAGGGATTGAATTATGAATGTGTGGTTTGATATTAGTTTACTTTCTGCAAGTTAGATATCAGTTACTCAAGTTGTTTATGGTTACTTCCGAAATCATAGCTGGACTAATGATGAGGGATCAGAAGACAAGTTGATGTAATTTGATTTAGATTTACTTTATTGCAACTTTTGGATTTCTTTCAGCATAGTTTCTTTTGTGTTTAGACAGCAGCAAGAATAGTTTGGTTTCATGCTCACTAGTTCACTGTTTTGATTTATTAGATTAGCAGCCCCTTTTTCATTTCAGTAGCACATTTTCATTTCCTTTCAAGTTTTGTCATTGTATGTTTCAAATTCCTTTTTCAGTTTCAAGTTAGTAAATCATTATAAAGGACATCATTGCCTTGAATATCCATAACCATACTTGTCTTTTAGAATTTCATAAAAATTCAAAAACGACAAAAAGTAAGAGATAGGTTATCTTGCACATATAGTGCGCCACACTTCGTCAGCTTACGAATCCCTGGTTGATAATTTATGTTAGCAATTTAGGACACACTAAATTGACCAAACATTTTGGCGCCCTTGCCGGGGAAGTGTAACTAGGTAGCCTTATTTCTTACATCTAAAAAAAATTAATAATTCTTGAGTATGCTCTCCTCCTGCACTTTGTGTGATCTGGAGGATCAGAAAAAGGATTGTTATGTAAAAAAAAAAATTAATAATTCTTGAGTATGCTCTCCTCCTGCACTTTGTGTGATCTGGAGGATCAGAAAAAGAATTGTTATGTGAAAAAAAAAAAAATGAGACAAAATAAAACTTCATCATTTCAATTGATTCAACAATTTAAAAAAAAAAATTTGTTTTCATGAAAAAAATTTGATTTCAATAAATTGTTTTGTTTAATGAAATATATATATGTGTATTTTTAAATTTTTGAAAATATAACATACATAATTTTATTAACAAATCAATTAAAAAAAAAAAAAAAATCTCATGGAAATAAGACCCACGCATATGCATGAGGCCATTCTTTGGCTTGGCTTTACACATATATGCAGACCTTCAATCTACACAAAGACCCATGCACTGCAATTTAAAAAAAAAAAAACCTTCTCTTTTTCATATTCATTTTTCCTCAAACAACAGTTATTAGAAATCATTTAAAAAAAAAAATTGCACACAATGAATGTATATCACATGAAGAAACTGTTGATGAGGAAAATATTGCAAATTGTTGATGAGAAGAAGATTGCAATTTGCTGATGAAGAGAAGATTACAAATTCAATTGTAGGGACATACAATGGAAGTGTATCATATGAAGAAATCGCTGATGAAGAGAAGATTTCAGACTGTTGATGAAGAGAAGATTGCAGATTTCATTGCAAGTAATTGGAATGAGGAAGATCAATCTGAACTTCTCTGTGAGATACAAGCCATTACACTTCAAAACCTGCAAAATAAAAACAAATCAAACCACAAGTAATTGCCAGAAAACGAAATGCGTCATTGTAAAAAAACACCTGATTTTAAAATGCATTTTCTGAGCAAACCAGGACGAATTAGAAAAAAATAAAACATGGGTTTTTTCGGGAACGGGGTGAATTACGTAATCCTATAAAAACTTTCTAAAATTCGCAGCCATTTGGGAGAAATTCAGGGTTCTTCGGAGCACTAATTTGCAGTGTGCGTGAGAGAAAAATGTTTTTTTTTTTTTTTTATGAAAACAGTCACGGTTTTGAGAAATAATCAAGGAAATAATTTCCTTATTTGAGGGAAAATGTGGCAAAATTCATGTGTGGTGGTACATGATGAATGACAAATGGATTATTTGAGGCAAACACATTATCACATGTGCATCAAATGCAAGTTGTATAAATTGAAAAGGACTCTGCCTTCATCTCCTTCATAGTTAGGAATTTGACTTTAGAAATTTCAAGCTTTTTATTTTTATTTTGCATGAAAGAGGTATTGGCATGACTTTGTTTCAATAAAAATATTTATAAGGACAATTATTTCATCCATGCTTTATTTCATTAAAAATAAAAAATAATAAAAAATAAAAAAAAATTTAAAAATTAAAAAAAAAATTATAATAATAATTTTGAATCAATGAAATGAATAAGTTATTTGCTCACTTTTTCTGAAGGTATTGATTAATTTTGGACTGATGATGAAATATGAATGACTAACTTTTTATTCAAGATTTTTAGCATCTGAAAAACCTCATTGTTCAAATCAGCTTAACTTTCTCAGAAAAAATCAGATTTTGATGATTTAAGTATCGTTGGAAAGACCTCAACAAGATCTACACAGTGAGAAATCCATCATTAAAGTTTGAAAAGGTAAATAATGAAATAAATTGCTGAAAAGAAGTAACATTCAACTTGAGGCACTAATTCCAAAACATGTATAAATTCTTTTGATTTTTCTTTTGAGAACTTGTTTCATTAATACAAATTCTTAGTTTTGTGTGTAAATATCATAACTAGAGAGATTGATCACCTCTCTCCTTTGATAATCTTACATTCCATTGCAGAAGAAGTATTAGTTTTTTTGCAGGTTCCAGGAGGAAGGACAAATGACTACAAGAGAATGGTGTCTCTTTAAGAGGCCAACTTGTTTCATAAGAGGATGATCAACAACAAAGAGGAGGAAATATGCTGATGCAAAATCAGATCCAAACACTTGAAAAAATTTCAGATACTATTGTCTCCATCACATCCATACCTCATAATAAACCATTCACCTCATTTCACTTCATGTTTTCCATTTACATTCACATCCACTTTCCATTTCTTTTTGTCCATTCATAACCACAAATAAAAGCAAGAGGCTCATTCACATGCTTATTGCCCATTGCCATTTCTCATTCACATGCTTATTGCCCATTGCCATTTCTCATTCACATGCTTATTGCCCATTTTCCATTTCTACTCTCCATTGCCATCTTCCATTTTCATTTTCCATTTCTTGTCATTTTCATTCCACAAATAAGCCCTGCTTCAATGCAAATTATTGAGTCCATAGTCCTTTGAGTCTAAGTTCTTTGTAAAACACCTTGAGGCTTGCATGCCTTAATGGCAAGTTCTCATGCTGACAAACAATGGGAATACATTAATGTCCCTTGTTCGTCAAATCTTCTAGGTGACTCGACATCAGCAAAATCATTCGTACCTAGCAAGATGTGTTTGGGCATCTTGACTCTCATTGTCATCAATGGTGAGAGATCTCGTGTTGACTAGTGGCATCCATTAATGGCCACTAATTCAATAATTTCCTACTATGTTCGACATCAGAACATCTTTTCACATAGTAGGAATTGTGCCAATGAGTTTTGAAGACATGAAGACTATTATTTTCAGCATTTTGGAGCAGATTCAGCAAGTTTTAGTAGAAGCAATAAAAGTCATCTCATCTCTTTATCCATGACTCCTCTTGTTCAGCCACTTGAAGAAGAATATGATCAGAATTTTGCAGCCACCACACATACACAACTCATCCACATTTAAGGTAAGTGAAGGTATGTTGTTTTCTAAATTTTAGTCATGTAATTCATTAGAATGCTAAAATTGTAACTTTGGAAAAATTCCTCACTCCCTTTTCCACATTGTCATATCTTTAGTTGGGGGGGGAAGGGACATCATTTCATATCTACATGTCATACACTATCACACATTTTCATTTCATTTCCATCCACATATACTTCCCAACCAACTATTGTTGCAACATGATCCAAAAGATTATATGCCTTGCAAATGATCAATTCATTGATGAAGAAATTGATTCTAAATGTTTTCATGAACTTTGATGTAACAAATAAAATAAAGCATTGTTACACAAGAACCAATGCTTCAAAAAAAAAAAAAAAAAAGGAAAAAAAATGGTTGTCACACAAGAACCAACCAATGAAAAAAAAAAGAAGAATAAGAAGAAGAAGAAGAAGAAGTTGCAATCAAATGTATTATACTTTTCCAAAAAGGAAAAATCAAGAAACAAAGTTTGGAATGAATCTATATGAGTCAAAACTCATAAAAGATCAACTCATGGACAAATGAATCATTGCAATGGTTGCATGAGGACATGCAACAACTTCAGTTGGGAGGTATGTTGAGTCTCAAAAATGTTCTCCATATTCATACATATTTTCATTATGTCATAACCATTTAGCTCTTATTTCATAGCCATTTGACCTAAAACCCTACATCAAGTAACCATTTTCATAAATATATGGGTTAGGATCCTTGTTTTCCAAAGTTATTTATTTTATGTATTTTAAGTGAATTTATGATTAGAAGCTAGAAAATTAACATAGTTTCATATATCTATATATGTGTTATGAGTTTTGTGACATGTGTAGGTCAAAAGGAGACTTCTAGAAGACCCTTATGTGGCACTCTAAGGCCAAATTCGAATTTGTTTGGAGAAGATTATGGGATCAAGAGGATATGTGTCTCACTTCCTTGTTGTATTGAAACTCTAAGAGGATATGTGTCTCATTTCTTAGTTGTGTTGAAACTCTAGAAAGACATGTGTCTTATCATTTCCTATTTTGATTGTAACTCTAAAGATGGAGGGAGAGATTCATGGACTCCCATTAATGAGATGACTCCTCATATTTTGTATAAATAGGAGAAGCTTTCTCCTATCATAGGTAATGAGGAAGTAATGAAAAAGTAGTAGAGAAGCCTTTTGTAACAAAGTTCAAGATGGAATGGGATGTAGATTTGTGAGTTCTTTTTAATAGAGAAATTCAGTTCTTTGATGCTGTTTTGATTACAACTTTAAGGAGCTGAAGGACTTCACCAAATTGGTAGCAGAGGGCCCCTGCTATCCAAGGAGGCTTTTACATGTTTTCTAGATAAGTTGTTTTCAATTCTGTTTTGTCATATTTCCTTACTTAGATTGTTTTTTTGAAATCATAGCTTTTAGCATAATTTTTCATGGCAGCCCGGGCATTTGCATATCTTTTGACTAATGACATGGAATCAATATTGTTCTGCTGTTAATTTATTTTTTTCTTAGTTTTTTTTTGTTTAATTCCGGTATTGCTTTGTTTATTTCAGTCTTGCACATTTGCTTCAGTAGTTATATTTAGATATATTAAATTGCTCATGTCATTTTCAGTTACCTCCGAAAGCCACAGCTGGACTGATGGTGAGGGATTGTATTATGAACTGTGTAGTTTGATATTAGTTTCCTTTCTGCAAATTTAGATATATTAAACTGCTCATAACATCTTCAGTTGCCTCCGAAAGCCACAGCTGGACTGATGGTGAGGGATTGTATTATGAAATGTGTAGTTTGGTATTAGTTTCCTTTCTGCAAATTAGAAATATTAAATTGTGCATGACATCTTCAGTTACCTCCGAAAGCCACAGCTGGACTGATGGTGAGGGATTGAATTATGAATGTATGGTTTGATATTAGTTTACTTTCTGCAAATTAGATATCGGTTACTCAAGTTGTTTATGGTTACTTCCGAAAATCATAGCTGGACTAATGATGAGGGATCAGAAGACAAGTTGATGTAATTTGATTTAGATTTACTTTATTACAACTTTTGGATTTCTTTCAGCATAGTTTCTTTTGTGTTTAGACAGCAGCAAGAATAGTTTGGTTTCATGCTCACTAGTTCACTGTTTTGATTTATTAGATTAGCAGCACCTTTTTCATTTCAGTAGCACATTTTCATTTCCCTTCAAGTTTTGTCATTGTATGTTTCAAATTCTTTTTTCAGTTTCAAGTTGGTAAATCATTATAAAGGACATCATTGCCTTGAATATCCATAACCATACTTGTCTTTTAGAATTTCATAAAATCCAAAAACGACAAAAAGTAAGAGATAGGTTATCTTGCACATATGTTAAGCCATAATAAAACTACGAATCCTGATTTGATAATTTATGTTGCTTAATTTAGGACACTAAATTGACCAAGCAGACTCGCAGCCCAATGGATATACGGTCTTAAGCCCATCCTCCTACTATTGAAATATCTGTTGTTTTGTTCCTTTCCTCCTCTTGTTTTCTCGGTCCATGAATCTAGTACCAACCAAGCAACCACTTCCAATAAATTATTTAAAGGCACACACAGCTTCATATGGCTAACATTTTATGGTGAACTTTAGCTATCATTCTTTTGCTCTGTTTTGAATCCCTCTCAGGGTCAGTTTGAACTGAATCCACAGGATTTTAGTGGTTTGATGTTGTCTCATCTTTGGTATTGCCAAATACGCAACATGGGAACCCCAACATAGGTATTTGTTTCACTACGTTGTGTCAGTGTTTTAATAGTGTTTTTGTTTTTATGGTTTTTATGTTACAGGGAAGAACTAATCTTTGCTTGAGTGAAAAGAAGCTACTGGTTAAAAATAGAGTGAAGCCTAAATTATGGATGGAAAATGACAAATGCAAATACTGAAACAAAACAAAGCCTAAACTATGGCTAGCAAAATACAAAGCTTGATAATGACTTCAAGGAAATAAATTACAATATGAGCTTAAACTTGTCCAATTCATTCAGTAGAGATGTTTTGGAAGAGCTTGAGAAATGGGCAGTTAAGTGTAAATGAAGTTTTCCTAGCTAAACAATCAAACAATCAACTTACAATGTTACAACATCTCATCCATGATTAAAGGTCTATTGGAATATATTTGGAAAAGAACATTTGTAGCACCATAAGATTTCTATTCTAAACTAGCTTCCAATTCTGTTCTGCAACTCAATCTAGCACCACTAGGCCTTACTCAAAAGTTATAGCTTTCTCTTTTAAAAAATAGTCTTTGAGAAAAGGCTTGTTTGTGAAATGGTAAAAAGGTTGCAAAATACTTCGACCTTTAGACTGATACTAACTTCTGTCCAGATAATTATGTATTAATATGAATTTGGAACAAATGAATTTTTGTAAATAATGAAGACCATGGTATTTGAATTTAACAACTAATATAATTTAAAATGCAATGGATGACAACTAAACAGGAGTGCTAATACAATGAGCTAAAACTAAACTAGAGTGCCACTAGTCTATTTGAAGTACAGTGAACAATGTTAAACTGAAAAGCCATTATCAAACTGAAAATGAAATGACAGATCTGAATCACATGAAATTTACCTCCGGAGTGCTATAACTAAATTAACATGCAACTAACCTAAGGAATTCTACAACCCATCTTGTTCAGTATGAATGATATTTTGGAAGAGTTTGTGAGAACAAGTATGGCTGTATTATTCAATGTAATTGAACATAGACACAAGACTGAAAGCAAATAAAACTAAAATCTAAGACACCACAGCTACTTCTTACTCATTGTTATGATATTTTGGAAGAGCTTTGTAAGAGTAAGACTGGCTATGCCACTTAGTGTAAACTAGCAACTAAAACCTACAATACCACAGTTATGCCTTATTCATCATAATGATATTTTGGAAGAGCTTATTAGAGTAATTCCAACTGTGATAATTAACGAAAGAAAATGAAATTAAAACCTACAATACCACAGCTATGCCTTATTCATCATAATGATATTTTGGAAGAGCTTATTAGAGTAAGTCTAGATGTGATAATTAATGCAAACAAGTATGAACATAAACTTCAGAAACTTTCCTAAACTAGAAATAAAAGTGAGACTAAAATACTTATCTACTGTATAAACAAGGCTACTCAGGAGGCAGGGGCCCTCTACCACCAGAGTAGCACGAAATCTAGCTCAAAATCGACTCAACGCGTTCAAGGAAATGCTACTTCTTTCATTAAAGAGGAATCACTTCAAAACAGGGTATTCTCGGACTTCAAAGATCTAGTAGTCAACCATAAAATCTAACCAAGATCTAACCTTGTCTCTCGGTTTCCCGAGCTACATTTATAGCAAATTTACATAACAGAACTTGAGATAATACAGGGATTATTGTCTTTCCATATTAAAATCGAACTAGAACTCTAAAGGTGGCATCGTAATATGACAAAGGACATCTGGACTGTCCTTGTCCTATTAGGAGTCTATCTCCTAGCTTGAGTTCTCACGTGCATAACCATGTACATAATTCCGTTCGATCTTCATGGAGAGCAGAAAATGCTGAGGGCATGACGTGGAATACGAACATGTGTGGCTTTCCCTGAGAGGACATCTGGAACCTGCTTAAACATGAAGATGGCTGCAGAATTGGCAACTAGCTACAGAATGTCTGCATTCTGTAGCTAGTTTCAGTTCAAAAAGTACTACAATGACAAAATCATAAAAACATAACAAGTTAGCCATGATATTCATTCTTAAAGAAATTTTAACTAATTTCATTGATCTGTTTAGACATAGGATTATGTTATCAAAGAAATGGGGTGAATATGGTTGAAAAAACTGATGGGCTCATGGGTGCAGTCTGGATGATGGGGCCACTCAGAACTTGAACCTTTACCCCCCAACAAAACCTCATGTGGATTTGAGTAGTCCCTAGTGGGACAAATTTGAACCTGAATCTGATCTTTCCCTACCTCTCCTCATGCTTGGAAAAACACAATACTTTAAGGATGAAACAAAGGATGATATCATTAATGGTTTTATTTTAAATTCACTCTTTATTGCCTCCATTAGAGATCTAGGGGAAGAAGATGAGGTAGACGATGTAATCATTGAACATTTGAAAACTACTCCACATACTACCAGTAGTCCTGTTGAAATTGAACCCAGGAAATATTTAAACATTAATCCTAACTTGACTACTGAACAAAACAGATTATTAATACAGTTGTTAAGGAAATATAAAAAGGCATTTCCATGGG